>SJYT01037265.1:835007-902335 GCA_006410635.1 Cephalophus harveyi | reverse complement strand
CTGGAAAAACCATAGCTTCAGCTAGATGGACCTTCAATGGCAAACTGATGTCTCTGCTTTTTAATACACTGTCTAGGTTTATCATAGCTTTTCTTCCAAGGAGCAAGTGTCTTTCAATTTCACAGCTGCAGTCATCATCTGCAGTGATTTTGGAGCCCAAGAATATAATACCTTTGTTTCCATTTTACCCCCATCTATATACCATGAATTGATGAGACTGGATGCCATAATCTTCATTTTTTGAATATTGAGTTTTAAGCCAGCTTTTTCACTCTCCCCTTTCAGCTTCATCCAGAGGCTCTTTAGTTCCTCTTTGCGTTCTGCCTAAGGGTGATGTCATCTGCATATCTGAGGTTATCGGTATTTCTTCTGGCAATTTTGATTCCAGCGTGTGCTTCATCTAGCCTGGCATTTCTCATGATGTACTCTGCTTATAAGTTAAATAAGCAGGGTGACAATTACAAACGAGGTACTCCTTTCCCAATTTTGAACCAATCTGTTGTTCGATGTACCATTCTAAATGTTGCTTCTTGACCTGCATACAGGTTTCTCATGAAGAACTTTGCTGTTTTTCCTCCTTGGTTTTCTTGATTCCTAGAAATTTTTTGTATTTTGGATGTAAATTCTTTTTATAATACGCACAATGCAAATATCTGATTCTGTGCTTTGCCCTTTCACTCAAAATGGCACAATTTAATAGAGGTTCTTATTTAATATTTTTTAAGAAGTTATGCTTTTTGTGTCCTGTTGTGTAAGTATTTGCCTGGTTTAAAGTCATACGATAGTCTCCTATGTTTTCTTCTAATCAATTTTTATTATACCTTGATGAAATAGCAAATTAACCCAGCGTCATGTATTTTTCTCCCTGTATTTTAGTATCTCTTCATCATAAATCAGATATTCTTACATGGCTGGATCTTTCTGTTCATCTTTGAGCCAACATCAGACACACTTACTTACTATGACTTTATAAGTTTTAATATACAGCAGTGTGAATCTTCACACATTTCTTCAAGACTGCCTTGACTTTTCCTAGTGTTCTGCATTTCCATAGAACTTTTAAAATTGGCTCCTCAATTGTCATTTTAAGAAGAAACTTGCTGAGATTTTGACTGAGATTGCATTGAATCCGCAGATTAATTTGGAGTTGGATGAATTGATTTGTTTATACATTTAGTCTTCCAATCAATGAACCTGTATATCTTTCACTTGTTTTGATCTTTATTTGCAGTAATGTCTTTCAGTTTTCTGTGCAAACGTATGTGCATCTATTATTCTTAGGTAATTTGTTGCTTCTTGATCCTGCTGCGAATGGTATTTTTATTTTCTATTTGTTGCAGTGTATAGAAATAGTTGTATTCATAAGTCTTGCTGAATTTTTTTTATGTGGGGTATAACTTACATACAATAAAATTCATCCTTTAAGGGTAGTTTGCACTCATCTCACCTGCTAGTAAAGTAATGCTCAAAATTCTCTAAGCCAGGCTTCAGCAATACGTGAACCGTGAACTCCCTGATGTTCAAGCTTTGCGAAGAGCTGACTCATTGGAAAAGACTCTGATGCTGGGAGGGATTGGGGGCAGGAGGAGAAGGGGACGACCGAGGATGAGATGGCTGGATGGCATCATGGACTCAATGGACGTGAGTCTGGGTGAACTCTGGGAGATGGTGATGAACAGGGAGGCCTGGCGTGCTGCGATTCATGGGGTCTCAAAGAGTCGGACACGACTGAGCGACTGAACTGAATTGAACTGAAGGGTAGTTTGATGAGTTTTAACATACAATATCAATACCACCACAATTGAGACATTGAATACGTCCATCATCTCAAAAAGTTCCTTTTTACATGTCTTTTGGAAATCAATTTTCTCCTCTCACCCACCAGCCTCTGACAACCACTGGTCTGATTTCTTAAGTTTTGCCTTTTTAGAAATATAAATAAAATCACATAGGTGTAATTATGCCTGGCTTATTTCACTTAGCCTTATGGTTTGCAATTCATCCATGCTGTAGTATGTAGCCTGGTTCTTAATGTTGAGTAGCATGGCTTTTAATGCTGAGCAGTATTTATTGCACTGTAAGGCTATACCACATTTTTTTTTTTTAATTCATTCACTAGTTGACAGACTTTTGAGTTGTTTCCACCTGTTAGCTATTATGAATAATGCTCTTATGAGTATCTGCATCTAGATATTTGTGTCAACATATGATTTAATTGGTCTTGGGTAAATAGGAGTGGTATTGCTGCGTTGCAAGGTAAGTATACCTTTGCATTTATAATAAACTAATAAAATCTTTACAAGTTGGCTGTGCCATTTTACATTCTCATCAGCAATGGATGAGATTTCTAGTTTCTCCACATTTTCACCCAGACTTGGAACTGTCAGTCTTTTTGACTAAAGTTTTTATTGCAATGATTGTAGAGTCATATTCAATTGTAAAAATAGAATAGATACCTTATATACCCGTTCTCTAATTTCTTCCTGCAGTAGAATCTTGAGAAACTAGACTAATATCACAAGCAAAATATTATCATTGATAGTGATATCCACTAATCATTCTAATTTCTCCCATTTTACTTGTACTCATTTGATTTCCATCTGGTCCCATCCCTTCATGGGAAATAGGGAAACAGTGGAAACAGTGTCAGACTTTATTTTTTTGGGCTCCAAAATCACTGTAGATGGTGATTGCAGCCATGAACTTAATTAAAAGACACTTACTCCTTGGAAGGAAAGTTATTACCAACCTAGATAACATATTCAAAAGCAGAGACATTACTTTGCCAACAAAGGTCCATCTAGTCAAGGCTATGGTTTTTCCAGTGGTCGTGTATGGATCTGAGAGTTGAACTGTGAAAAAAGCTGAGTGCCGAAGAGTTGATGCTTTTAAACTGTGGTGTTGGAGAAGACTCATGAGAGTCCCTTGGACTGCGTGGAGATCCAACCAGTCCATTCTAAAGGAGATTAGTCTTGGGTGTTCATTGGAAGGACTGATGCTAAAGCTGAAACTCCAGTACTTTGGCCACCTCACGCGAAGAGTTGACTCATTGGAAAAGACTCTGATGCTGAGAGGGATTGGGGGCAGGAGGAGAAGGGGACGACAGAGGATGAGATGGCTGGATGGCATCACCGACTCGATGGACATGAGTTTGGGTGAACTGCGGGAGCTGGTGGTGGACAGGGAGGCCTGCCATACTGCAGTTCATGGGGTCGCAAAAAGTCGGACATGACCAAGCGACTGAACTGAACTGAACTGAACTTAATTTCCCCCGGTTTTCATGTTCCCATGTGTGTGCCCATAAGCCCAGACATGTGGACATTTAGTTCTATTCAATTTTATCAGTCATAATAGGTTCTGTGGTGGCTCAGATGGTAAGGAGTCTGCCTGCAATGGAAGAGACCCAGGTTAGTTCCTTGTGTCTGGAAAATCCTCTGGAGAAGGGAATGGCTACTCACTCCAGTATTCTCACCTGGAGAATCCCATGGACAGAGGAGCCTGGTGTGTTACATTCCATGGAGTTTCAAAGAGTCGGATACGACTGAGCGACTAATTTTCATAGGTTCTTGTATCCCGGATAACAATCAAAATGCAAAACAGTTCCATGCCTCCCTTGTGTGACCTGCTTTCTTCCAAGCTCCTCCATTCTTAATTCCTGGCAACCACTAATCTAAGCTCCATTTTCATAATTTTATTATTTTAAAATTGCTATATAAATAGAATTAGAGTATATAATGTTTAGGGATTGGCTTTTTTTTCATTCAGCAGAATTCCCTTGAGTTTCATGTTTCTTTTTACTTCTGAATAATATTTCATGGTATCTATATCTCACAATTTGGCATATGGGCTGTTTCTTCTAGTTTTGAGTTGTTATAAATAAAGCTGCTATTAATTTTTGTGTATAGATTCTTTGTAAAGATAGAGTGTCATTTCTCTGGAATAAACACCCAGACTTCCATTGTTGGGTCACTTGGTAATTGCATGTTTGATATTATAAGAAACAGCCAAACTTCCAGAGTAACTAGTGGTGGTGGTTTAGACACTAAGTCATGTTCGATTCTTGTGACCTCGTGAACTATAGCGCATCAGGCTCCTCTATCCATGGGATTTTCCAGGCAAGAATACTGGAGTGGGTAGCCATTTCTTTCTCCAGGGGATCTTCCTGACCCAGGGATCAAACCGTGGTCTCCTGCATTGCAGATTCTTTACCAATGGAGGTACCAGGGAAGCCCCCAAATTAACTATATCATTTTACATTTTTGTCAGCAATGTGAGTGCTTCAGTTCCTCACACCCTTGCCAGCCTTTGATACTGTCACCGTTTTTCTCTTTCAACCATTCTGATAAGTATATAGGAGTAACTCATGTTTTAATTTGAATTTCTCTAATAACATCTCTTCGTGTGTCTATTTGCCATCTGTATATTCTGTTCAGTGAAATGTTTGTGTTGATTGCCTGTTTTCCAATTGGATTTGGGTTCTTATTTTTAATTTTGCTTTTTGAGCTTTTCATTTGTTCTAGATACTAGTCCTTGGTCAGGTACATGGTTTGCAAATATTTCCTGTCTGTAGCTTGTGTGCATTTTCTTCATATGCTCTCTTGCAGAGCAAAAGTTGTAAATTTTGATGCATTTCAGTTTATCAATTTTTTAAAAAATTATAGATTGTGCTTTTTCCGTCAAATCTAACAACTCTTTTCGTAGTCTGAGATCCTAAAGAGTTTTTTCCTTTTTTTCTAAATGTTTTACAATGTTTACATTTCACATTCAGGTTTAGGTTCAGTTCAGTTCAGTTCAGTCGCTCAGTCGTGTCCGACTCTTTGCGACCCCATGAATTGCAGCACGCCAGGCCTCCCTGTCCATCATCAACTCCTGCAGTTCACTTAGACTCATGTCCATCGAGTCAGTGATGGCATCCAGTCATCTCATCCTCTGTCATCCCCTTATCCTCCTGCCCCCAATCCCTCCCAGCATCAGAGTCTTTTCCAATGAGTCAACTCTTCGCATGAGGTGGCCAGAGTATTGGAGTTTCAGCTTCAGCGTCATTCCCTCCAAAGAAATCCCAGGGCTGATCTTCAGAATGGACTGGTTTAGGTTAGGTTCTTTTATTTTTTTGGCCTATGAAATCCAATTACTTCAGCAGTTTTCTTGAAAAGGTTATTCTTTTTTCACCACTTTTGCACCTTTGTCAAAAATCAGTTCTGCATCTTCGTGTGGGTCTATCTGTGGGTTCTCTGTCTTTTGATCTGTGTAAATCTTACTCTGCCAATACCCCTCAATCTTGATTGTGGTAGATTTATACTAAACCTTAATATGAAATAGCATGATTTCTCCCATATTACCCTTTTCAGCTTTTCTAGGGCCTGTGCCTCTCATGGAAATTTTAGCTAGACTGCTGCTGCTGCTGCTGCTAAATCGCTTCAGTCGTGTCCGACTGTGCGACCCCATAGATGGCAGCCCACCAGGCTCCCCCGTCCCTGGGATTCTCCAGGCAAGAACACTGGAGTGGGTTGCCATTTCTTTCTCCAATGCGTGAAAGTGAAAAGTGAAAGTGAAGTCGCTCACTAGACCTAAATAAATTTTGGAGTATCATTTTATGGTTTCATGTTATTCCAACTATTGGCTATTATTTATAGCTCTTAATTTTGTTTGTTAATGATTGCTGTAGGGTCTACTGTACACATCCTTACCTTATCACTGTGTTTCTTCAGATAAGGTTACACTTTACATATAACATATTTCCATTTTCTCTTTCCCGTACTCTTATTGTTATCATATTTTTATATGTAAACATGACATAAATCTCACAACGTATTCCTAAATATTTTCCCTCTAGACATTCATTTATTTTTAAAGATCTTTTTAAAAATGAAGCCTTTATTTCATATCTGGTGGTGGTGTTTGTCACTCAGTCATGTCCAACTCTTTGAGACCCCATGGACTGTAGTCCACAAGGCTCCTCTGTTGATAGAATTCTCCAGGCAAGAATACTGAAGTGGGTAGCCATTCCTTTCTCCAGGGGATCTTTCCAACCCACGGATCGAATTCAGGTCTCCCACATTTCAGGCAGATTCTTTACCATCTGAGCCACCAGGGAAGCCCTTTTTCACATCAAGCACTCTTCATTTCTCTGTTTTCAGATCCAGTTTCCTATCTATTGCCATCTCTCTTCTGATCAAGAAGTCCTTTAACAGTTCTTATAGCCCATATCTTCTGGCAGTGATTTCTTTCACCTTTTGTTTGCTTGAAAAATTATTATTTCACTTTTATTTAAGTTTTTTAAAACATTTTTTCTGAGTATATATATCTGTGTTGTTTATTTATGTTCCTCCATTGTTCTCTGGATTCCAAAGTTTCTAGTGAGATAAACACTGTCATTCTTTGTTTGTATTTAATCCCTCCTCTGACCTCCCCTACTGTTCTCCCCCACCCCCCACAACCTCTGGCTGCCGTCAAGATTTCCTTTTTATGTATTACTTTTAGTGGGCTTTCCAGGTGGCACTAATGGTAAAGAACCTGCTTGCTGATGCAGAAGACATAAGAGACGTGGGTCCGATCTCTAGGTTGGGAAGATTGCCTGGGAGAATGTCTCTAGATGTGTTTTCCTTTCTTGTTACTCGGAACTTTCTGAGATTTTTGCATATATGATTTGATTTTCTTCATTACTTTTGGAAAATTCTTGACTATAGCACCTTCAAATTAGTTTGTTCCCCCTTCTCTCTTCTCCTTTTGAGGCTTCAATTTTATATACATATTAGACTTTGATATTATCCCAAAGTTGGATCCTCTATTCTGTGAGTTTATTTTCACTAATTTTTTTTCTGTATGTTTATAGTTTAGATAATTTCTATTGAACCATCTTCAAGTTCATTAACTTTCTTGTGCAATGTACAGTCTGTTGATAATCCTGTTGAAAGAATTGTTCATTTCTAATTATAGATTTTATTTCAGGAGGATCTTATAGGTTTTTAAATATTAAATGTGAAATTTCAACTTGTTACTTGGCTTGGATATTTTATATTATATACTCATTTAGTTTCACAACAGAGGTAAGTATCATCA
Source organism: Cephalophus harveyi (assembly GCA_006410635.1). Lineage (NCBI taxonomy): Eukaryota > Metazoa > Chordata > Mammalia > Artiodactyla > Bovidae > Cephalophus > Cephalophus harveyi. The sequence continues at coordinate 895,276 of SJYT01037265.1, read as the reverse complement.
TTTTACGAGTAAGACACCCAAGGTTTGTACTGAAGTTTAAGTAGTTTGCCTAAGAGCATATAGTTGATGAGTCAAAAACGTAGGAGTGAACCTCAGCAGTCTAGCTTTAGTACCTAAATGACTAATCACTGTGACTATCTTGCTGTGACTGAAAAGTAGCTCTATCTTTGTGTATTATGAAATGTCCAAATGCTAACTCAAAGGACACTCTAGACCTAAGGTTTTTAACAGCTACCAAAAACACTTGATAAATGCATCATTATAGCAAATGGAATATTGTAGTTAGGTTTTCTCAGTGTATTAGGCTAAAATTCTTAATAAATAATTGTTTAATAACTTGCATGCTGCAATCTATTTAAAATGTCCTAAAGATTCCATTCAGTTATCCAATTATTTTAACATAATGAGTCTAATTTTAACTTCTATGAAAATACTTCTATTTAAATCTGCTATTTAATAATGTACTATGTTAAAGACAATAACATACTTTGTAGGGGGAAAGTTTAAGGAGTGTTTATAGACTTAGTCAAAATCCGATTTGTGATAACAGGTATGAGGAGTTAGAGGTGCATATAACATTAAAAGATTCTTAGATTTTGACTATTATCACCACTCTGTAGTAAAGATAAGCCATGCCCAGACATTATAAGAATTATCACATGGAAACAAATGGCGCAGCAGGAAGGTCCTTATACTAAGGGAGATCACTGGCTGAGGGTGTGACTCTCTCCTAGACCAATATTGAGAAACTTGTGTGGCTCTGAGCATCACTAATAGTGCAAAACACCCTCCTCCCTGTGAGCCACACAAACCTCATCAGTCTTGCTTTTGTAAGAGGGAAGGGAGATGCTGGGAGTCATGTCTGTTCATATCCTTGGTGGACATTTTGTCAGTTTGTGCCTCCACCTATTTGGTAGTACTTGAAGAATTATACACATGTATTTATGAAGAATATAAGGGCTTCCCTAATAGCTCAGCTGGTAAAGACTCCACCTGCAATGCAGGAGACCCTGGTTCAGTTTCAGGGTTGGGAAGGTCCCCTAGAGGTGGGCATGGCAACCCACTCCAGATTTCTTGCCTGGAGAATTCCATGGACCAAGGAGCCTGGTAGGCTACAGTCCATGGGGTCACAAAGATTGTCGGACATGACTGAACGACTAAGCACAGCATGATGAAGAATATCCAGGAACATGTTGAGATCAGCCAGAGCTCAGTTTGGGATTCAAGCAAGAGATCAGCTTTATGCCATTGCCTAATGACAGATCACTTGCCCGTGATGCTGCACTGAATGACCTGTTCTTTGGTATTAATTCCTAGAGTAACATTTGGGCCTTTCATAATTTCCTAAGAAAGAAGACTGTGGTCATTGTGCTTTGAAATGTTTTCCTCACGGAGCCTAACTGTGTATGATGCAGATGTCTTCTCTGCCCAGGCTTACAGGTTCCTGGGAGGAAAAAAGCCATTCTCTGTCAGTGCAGATCTCAGCCCTTCCCACGGGCAGTGGTGAGAGTCAAGTGTGGGACTTGAGCCAGGACTGACACCCAGAACCTTCATGGGAGAAGATGGGCAAGTGTGGGCAACATCTCTCCTTATCCTGCCCATCTCTCTTGTACTGTGCCCCTTAGGGATATTTGAAGAAACATTTCTTGGTTTCTATTTTTAAAATATGTCAATGGCTTAAGGGTAAAATATAGTATTAAAGGAAAAACAATTTGGAGGTAAACTTTTTTAAACTGAAGCGAGCAGTAATATAGATTGAAGTAAAGAGTCAGGATTTAAAACAGTTAGGTAGATTCTTCTACCGAAACTATTTAAAATTGTTCTAGTTAAACAGTATAAGGGGCTTCCCTAGTGGCTCAGATGGTAAAGAAGCTGCTTGCAATGCAGGAGATGAGGGTTCAATTCCTGGGTTGGGAAGATCCCCTGAAGAAGAATGCAACCCACTCCAGTATTCTTGCCTGGAGAATTCCATGGACGGAGGAGCCTGGAGGGTCAGATGTGACAGAGCTACTAACATAACAACACAACGAACAATATAAAACATGCATTTTTAGGAAAAAACAAAACAAAACACCTTCTTAGTCAATGTTGAAAATGAGGCAATGAAGAGTTAATGAGAATATAAAATAAAACTTATGTTAAGCAAGAAATGTATAATCACTCATAAAGTCATATAGAAGCTTTATCAAAGTATTTTCTCCTTTTTGGTAGTGACCCTATTCAAATCTTGAGTAATGAGTTACTCACAGTACTTTATAATATTTCAAAGAGAATTTGACTTCCTTGCAGTAAAGGTGCTATTTATATTTCAGTCAAATACACTCTTCATTTAAGAATGAAGATTCGAAGGTGATCCAGAATTTCCAGTGGATAAAAAAACAATTTTTAAATAAGTCTGGAAATGCACATATGGATTAGTTTAAAAACTGTCACATTTTTTCAATTAATTGGTTGTTAGTTGGGAACATTATCTCTACAATGAAAGTTGTTATAGTCCTGCTTAAAACAGTACTTTTTAAGGTATAACTTATCTTGGATCAAAGGCTTTCCAAACCCAGCTGGCCATCAGAATCACTTTAGCAACAGTATTTTTTGGATTTCAGCCGTGCTCGTGAAGCACTGCTTTGGGTCATCTATTTCAGCTTCCTCCTTTAACAGAATGACTCAGAAAACTTGGTCTCAGTCATAAGACAGATCTTCCTAAGCCAAGGTGAATAGTTTCCCATCCCCACCCCAACCTCTAAGATGTTTTTGTTCCCCTTTTCACATTGATTGTTCTGACATACTTCCATTTCCACAAGGGGATCCACTGTGAACTTGGATAGTTCCAAAGGAGAGTGGATCATATTTCCTTTCTTAGCCTGCTATGCTATGAACAGAGATTCTCCTGTTTAACTGTCAGCGATCAGCATAGAAAACAGCAGTATATAGCCCAGTTGTTGGCAATCTTTTTTTTTTATCCAATTTTTCAAGTGAAGAGAGACAACCATGCTATATGAAAATACAACCATGACACATATGAAACACATTATAAACCTTGAATGAGCATAGACTAAACAATATTATTGAGTTTCCTACTATCTACAATCATATCTAACTAAAAAGTTTATGTTTCTGTATGAGGAAATCAATCAAAGAATTAGAGCAACAATTTGCTCAAATGCAAGCAAGCTTTCTATTTTGCTTGCAAAAATGGTTCAGAGTTCCTGTGTATTCTTTATCTGGAGTCTTCCAATGATAACATATTACATAGCCATAGTATACTTACTAAAACCAGGAAGTTGATATCGGGACAGTTATAAAAAGCTGTAGAACCTCCTTGTGTTTCACAAGTTTTTCATACACTCTTCATGCTTTAATAGTTTTATGAAACTTTATCACACACATAGATTCATATAACCACCACCACAATCAGCATACAGAATTGTTTCATCCCCCCTCATCACTCCCCCACCTAAAACTGTCACCTACTCTTTTATAGCCACACTTTTCCCACAAACCAAGCCCCTAGTTGCTACAATGACAAAAGAATTCATAAATAATTTCAATTTAAAAACTCAATGTCATTGATTAGATATATATATTAATTAATGAAATTATCTAGCTTTGTGTTGAAACAAAGCCAGTGACTACTTTTAGTGTAATCATTAAATGTTAGGCAGCAATTTCCCTTTTCTCGTCTGAATATTATGTAAAAGTTACAAGATGAACTCTAACAAAATCTGCATGCTTCATTTTCAGTGAAATTAGAAGACAGGTAATTCAGACTCCTTTAAAAAGGTAAGTTCTGCCATGACAAGTAAGAGTGCCTCCAATTTTTTTGCAATGAACAGCAGCAAATATTGTTTCAGGGAAAGTAGATAGCAGGGTGGTCCAGTGGCAACAGATCCCAGATAACAACAGCAACAACAATAATAAAAAACAGCAAAAGTGCACTTTCTTAAGGTAAGGGATCAAACTGAGGCAATCAACTTATACTGTATACCCAGAGAGCTAATGTTTAATGTTATTTTTAAAAATTTAGAAACCTGGATGCAATTAGTCATTTCCTTTGTTGTTGTTGTTGTTTAGTTGCTAATTCATCTCCGACTCTTTGTGACCTCATGCACTGCAGCACACCAGACTTCCTGTCCTTCACTATCTCCCGGAGTTTGCTCAAATTCATGTCCATTGAGTCAGTGATACCATCCAACCATCTCATGCTTCCCCCTTCTCCTCTTTCCCAGTATCAGGGTCTTTTCCAATGAGTTGGCTCTTTGCATCAGGTAGCCAAAGTATTGGAGCTTCAGCTTCAGCATCAGTCCTTCCAATGAATACTCAAGGTTGATTTCCTTTAGAATTGATTGGCTTGATCTTCTGGCAGTCCAAGGGACTTTCAAGAATCTTCTACAGCACCACAATTTGAAAGCATCAATTCTTTGGTGCTTCAGCCTTCTTTAATGACCCCAGAAAATTTTTTTAAATATCTAAGCATCTGATTTCCATAGAATAAATATAGCTATCTTGGGAAAGAAAACAAAAAGGAGGCAAGAATAGATCATTTTACAGAGGAATTCTATCTGATACTAAGCAGAGAAGTCTAATGTTTTTAAAACTGTTCTAAAATGCTATTTAAAACTATTTCCAGATACTTTACATGTAGTTTTCACACTACATGTTTCCAATATACATGAATTTCAGTTATTACAGTTTGGTTAAATAACACAAGTTCCTCAACAGCAGGGTTAAACTTTCAGTCACCATGATGTATTAGCTATGAGTAATTATATAGGCAGAAACTTTATGGACAGGACATTAGCCCACAAATCAACATAACAGATATGCACTGTGATCAGTGACCGTCATATCCTCTCTTTCAAAGTCTGTTGGTAGTTGACCAATTGGTCACTATCTGTTCCTCATTTCATACACAGACAGCAACTCATGAAATTTGGTTGCTTTCTTATCTCCCAGTGATAAACCTATAAGACACTTTTCAAAATTGGATTATGGAAAGAAGAAATTGGTGAATAAAGATTTAAGTGTGGCAAAGTCACACCATGGGAACTGATGATGTTAGAGTGGATTGGATGTAATTGGAAGATGTGAAAATAGCAACATTAAAGCAAAGATAGAATGAGATCTAGATCTGCATGATGTTATGGAACATACCGTGTTGAAAAAGTCTGATAACTATACAAACCAAGCTAAACTTTCTTGAACATCCTTTGGTATAAAAGGTACTAGGGGCTTCCCTGGTGATCCAGTAGTTAAGATTCTATGCTTCCACTGTAGGGGGCATGGGTTTGATCCTTGGTTGGGAAACTAAGATCCCATGTTCTACTCCTTGATACTAAAAAAAAAAAAAAAAAAATTGGAATAAAATGTACTAAGCACACAGAAAGCCACTATGATTTAAACATAGCATTTGCACCTACTTTTAAGTGGAGACTGTATAGAAAATCCCAACCAGTTTAGCTAGGATTCAAGCTAAAAAGCTAGAATTAGTTGCTGCATTGAAAGAAAACAGGGATCATGAGGAGACTGAAAAAAGACCTTTCACAGTCAGTAAAGGCTTGTTTTGGTCATCTCAGCAGTCAGTGTGAATTGACTTATGTGAAATTATCTGGTGAAACTGTTAACACAAATATCTACACTGCTGTGAAATTTGCACCCAGATTCCAAGAATTATTAAGATCACTGTGTAAGGTTTCAGTATGCATGGTAATTTTTACAGTTTCACACTGCAGCATAAAGTGAGGACTGCCTGTGTAAACCTGTACAAAATCATATCCCAACCTATCCCAAATTTCTTATGCGAAAAAGAAATTAACAGACCAATAGACTGATCTCACTTATGAATTTTTGATGCAAAAGATCTTATGCAAATATTAGCAATCAGAAGCCTGCACCACATTAAAAAATATTTTATTATAACCAGTAGGGTTATTCCAGAAATTCGAGGAGCAAGATTTAATATCCAGAAAGCTATTAACTTAGTAGTTCTTCTCATTACTGCTACTGCTGCTAAGTCGCTTCAGTTGTGTCCGACTCTGTGCGACCCCATAGACGGCAGCCCACCAGGCTCCCTCGTCCCTGGGATTCTCCAGGCAAGAACACTGGAGTGGGTTGCCATTTCCTTCTCCAATGCATCAAAGTGAAAAGTGAAAAGTGAAGTGAAGTCGCTCAGTCGTGTCTGACTCTTAGCGACCCCCATGGACTGCAGCCTACCAGGCTCCTCCGTCCATGGGATTTTCCAGGCAAGGGTACTGGAGTGGGGTGCCATTGCCTTCTCATTACATATCTTAAAAAAAAAGCATGTATATTTCATGGCTACTGAAAAGGCAGATGACTCGTGACAATAGTTCTTTAGAAGAACACTACAGAAATAGAATAAAATTTGTTTCTTAGTATACAAGTCAGCTTTATGCTTAATAAATATGAATTACTTTGCCACTAAAGTCAGAATAAGTCAATAAAATTCACTATCACCACCATTATAAAAGTTATTCTGATGTTAGTACCAACACAATTAGAAAAAGAAAAGGTTGAGTTTGTAAAGAAGGTAAAGCTATTACTATATGCAGACAAGGTTATATGCTTGGAAATACTCAAGTGAATCAACTGAAAAGCTACCACAGACAATTAGAGATTTTAATAAACCAATGAGGGACACAATTAATACATACTTTCAATAGCTTTCACATATACAAAAAATAACCAAGAGGGACAAATAATGAAAGAAGTGCACTAAAATGGCATTTTTTGGGTCTTTCAGAATGGCTGAAATCCCCCAATTTGATATTTTAAAAATCTTTTTAAGTCCATGAAAAAGTAGGCATGCTCCTGTATCACAGATAGGCATAAAACTGTGGCAGTCCCTACACAAAGCAGTTTCCTAGTTAAGAAAACTGTAAACTCTTTGACTCTTTGATCCAACAATCCCACTTCTATCTGCAGATATGCCTCTACATGTTTGAAATGATGAAGGTACATGTTTATTCATTGAAGAAGCATGGTTTGAATAATAAAAAGAGAGTTGGCAGACAAAAATGAAAGCAAAGCAAAGAAATGAAAATTGAAATGAAAAAGAAGTTTGGAAAACATGTCCATTGGTAGAATAAATAATAAATTATTGCCTATCCATACGATGAACACTGCAATTAAGAATGAGGCAGTTCTACGTAAGGAAACGCCAAGATATTTTGTCCTGTGAGGAAAAAACTTCGTGCTGAACAATGTGCCTGCTTTGTTGCTGTTGTTTGGTCTCTAAGTCATGTCCAGCGTTTTTGCAACCCCATGGACTGTCACCCGCCAGGCTCCTCTGTCCATAGGATTTCCCAGGCAACAATACTGGAGTGGGTTGCCGTTTCTTCTCCAGGGGATCTTCCCACCTCAGGGATCAAACTGGCATTTCCCGCTTGGCAGGCAGATTCTTAACCACTGTGACATCTGGGGAGCCTTGTAATACCTTTTAGTTATTTACCAAGTGAGCTTATTCCCAATTCAAAAAGAAAAGCCAAGGAAATAAAAAAATATGTTTAACTTACCCTTTAGTTAAATATTTAAAATATTATTCGTTCATCGTAAAACCATCTCTTCTCTTTCCTACAAGTAAGTAGGCTCCATTTGCCAATTTGTACATCAGAAGGAACCATGCCATGATGACTCATTAGGACATCACTTCAGTGTACCCTGGTTGCAACTCCAGGAATTAGCTAAGGATGTAAAACTGTTTCCTGCCTGGGCTTCAGGCCTGGAGAAAGGTGTGAACTTTTCAAGTTGGCCTTAATTTCAAATCCAGAATCTACTATTTCCTAGCAGTATGACTGTAGGCAAATTACTTAACCTCTACTTAGCTTACATTTCCTTCCTCCCCCATCCCCCAAAAAAGATAATAATACCTTCACTAGAACGTTGGAAAGATGAAGGGAGTTAATATGTAAAACCCTTGCTAAGGTACAAAACAAATGTGAGTTGCTTTTTCCTTTTCCCCATAGGACTTGCCAAATTTAACAAATGATATTCTAAATTAACTGGCTTGAATCAAATAACTGTCCCTAATGCATTCATTAAAAACTTTTATTGTGACTGATGATGACTAAGTGTGAATAGTTCTGATTTAACTCTTAGCCATATCAGATTTTTGTTTTTTCTGGTATTGTCACTAAGACTAGAGATACAGCCTATGCATGTTCAATCTTGGTAACAAATTGAAATAAACAGCATATTCCTTCATGAAATGTTGACTGATTGCTAGTTTATGGATTTTGTAGGACAAGTTAATTCCATCAAAATAGCTAAATGGACTTTTGTGTGCAGACTCTTTTCCCCTCTGACTAATCAAGATTACTTGTAGTGTATACAGCTATAGACTTTGATTTAGTTACTAGGGCAGCACAAAATGTTATGCCTCATAAATGTCATGTTAATAATGAATGTAAAGTAGAGATAAATAAGAAATAGATAAAAGCAGATTAAAAGCCAAAGTGGCATTAGCAATAAGCTTTCTCTTCAAAGACTAATAAATATTCTGAAATATTCTACTTAGGAAAATGAAACCTCAGGTTAGGTCCTTCAGTGGGAACCTGTGATTTATTTGGGAATCCCCATGAACAGATTGCTGAGACTTGTAGAAACTAGTGATGAAACTTACAGCTGTTGAGATTTACAGATGAGACATAGGTACACACTGCTTCAAAGTGATAGCACTTGCTCCCCCAGTTAAATTTCTCAAGTATTTTGAAATTTCAAGTCATAAGTGAATAGTTATCTTTGAGAAAAATCTCTAAGGAAAATAGTATTGCAGATTTGTGTTTGGTTTAGCATAGTACCACAATTTGAAAAAGCCAAAGGGCAATGCAGGTTGTAATATAGACCAAATGAACAAACTTAAGATTTCTTTCTTTTCTCGTTTTGTCTTTGTTGGATGAAGGCATTTTTCACCAAGTTTTGAGAAAAAAAAAAAAATGTCTTTAGAACCACACTGACTGATCATAAGGTCATAAATGTCCCACTTGTCCCTAAAAATATTATTTAAAAATAGGATATATAGAAAGCAGAAAGGATCAGGGTTATTATTTTCAATTTTATTTGCAGTAAAAGCTTTATTTTTTTTTCCGTGAAAAGAGCCTTCCCTTGCTGTGCATTTACCATTCCTATTAGCCTTTTATAGGGAACTTGTGCCTGCAGTGAAGGTGAATTCTTTAAATCAAATTACAAACAGAAAAGCCAGAGTAAAAGAGGGGGAAAAAAGTCACGTAAGAGGCCTGAAGTCTCTTACAGAGTAGATAGTTGTAAGCATCACTTGTATTTGTATTCTCTTTCAATCCCAAAGCAAAAACCACCAGCTACCTTCACAGATTAAAATGTTAACCCTTTGGAATCACTGGAAGGAAAATTAAACACTACCTATCAGTTTTCTACAGCAAGGGATGAGCATTTTTCTTTTCCTTCTTCATTGCAACAAATTTTAATAGTTTTCCCAATCAAAGGAGAGTTCTTCTGAAGACACAGAGTGAGTTGGTTATCCCAGGAATTTGAGGAGCTAATTGGCAGGAGATGGCACCCTTGCTGCTCCCATGATTGTGGGGAGTTAACCCTGAAATGGCTTCAGGGGATGGAACCATCTGGTTTTACAGTTCATTACGCTTTCACTCCCAAGAGCAACACATTCTATAAGGAGTTGTTCTTTGCTTGCTGAGCAGTTTAGAATAGAAACTAACAATGGGATTAAATTCATTCTGCTGCCCTGTAGGTTTCCATCCTCAGGATGCCCTCAATTTGAAGAATAGTAACATCAGTTTAGGAGTTGGGGAAATGAGAATGAACAGCAGGCAGAACACATGGGTGTGAAAGCAATCAGAGGATGAATTTGCAAAGAAATAGCCTACTTGGGACAAGGCCAATAGTCAAAGCCTGAAACACAGCCTCTGCCCAGTGAACATCAGATTCACAGTGGATAGTGAGAAGACCAGTCAACACTTGGGAAGTGACCAGAACGAAGGGAAGATCTTTCCCTTGGGAATTCATGAATTTTGGTTAAAGGCTAATTTAGTGGTTTTCTTTCTTCTTTAAAAACAGAAATATCTTGTAAGTTATGGAGTCTCCGGGTACTCTCTTCCTCAGCGTAGGAGCTCTGGAGAGTATACTGTTTACCAAGTGTTTGTATGTCTGGCTTTGTGCTAAGTGGATTGGATGCAGTTAACTTTGCATTTAATCCTTACAAAATTTTATGAAATACATTCACTACCCACATTTTATGAATTAAGGAAATAGTTTTAGAAAGGTTTAGTAACTTGTTCATTGTCAACAAAATAAGTAAAAAGACAGAGCCAAGAGTTTGTATGTCACTATTGAATATTAAATTTAAATTGAAGGAAAAGCTGAAGAAATAGATGACAATTTAGTGTTTATGGACAATAGTCAAGGAAACCAAGACTGTAAAATGTAGGGGAAAAAAGTACAGGGTGACTTAATTGTGGTCTTCCCCAGTAGCTCAGATGGTGAAGAATCTACCTGCAATGCATAGTATCTCCAAATTATAAAATCCACAAGGAAATGTTCTGTAGTTATACTATAACTTTACGTAGAGAAGAAGAAAAATGGATATAAATTGCATTAAACATGTTTAGTATTAATAAATGATTTTTGTAGTAGGAGAATTTAAGGCTGATAATCCTTAGAAAATTTTTTAAAAAATGAAAATATATTATTTTGCTGCAAAAGATCTGCCTGTAAAGAGAAGAAATGATTTCTTAATTATTATCTTTTAATTATGAGATAGGCTTTCCTATTAGCTCATTTGGTAAACAATCCCCCTAAATTGCAAGGGTCCCCAGTTCGATTCCTGGGTGGGGAAGAGCCACTGGAGAAAGGATAGTCTACCCATTCCAGTATTTTTGGTCTTGCCTTATGGCTCAGCTGGCAAAGAATCCCCCTACAATGTGGGACACCTGGGTTCAATCCCTGAGTTGGGAAGATCCCTTGGAGAAGGGAAAGGCTACCCACTCCAATATTCTGGCCTGGAGAATTCCATGGACTGTATAGTCCATAGAGTTGCAAATAGCTGGACACGACTGAGTCACTTCCACTTTCACTTTCAATTATGAGGTGGGAAAAGTGGTGAAAGCGAACTATGGGCCAGATGATCACATGATTTTCTTCTTGCTTTCTCAGATATGTAGGCAGAGACCTTCAGTCCTCAAGGAAACCTCCAGAAGGATTCCCAGCAAGTTTTGGAAAGTGAGAATCTGGCTGGCTGTCAACAGGGTTTTGAATGTGGAGGAACAGTTACCAATAGGCATTAAGTTGTCTTTGAAGAACTAAGATGAAAAAATGATAAGCTATTATATATAAACTGATTTTTGAACAGGGCCCTGTTCCACACTCAGTGTCATTTACACACTCAGTATTATTTACCAAGACAAAGCAAAACAAACAAAACACCAACTAAAAAACCAATACACAATTGAAAGTGTTTTCATTCATTTAAACTACAACCAAAATATGTGTTCCTGCCTTTTCACAGCCATCCACCAATTAGCAACGATAAATAAGGTGTTGTTAATTGCCTTTTAGTGACACTTAAGGATTAATGGTGGGCTTCCAAGGTGGTGCTAGTGGTAAAGAGCCCACTTGCCAATGCAGAAGACAGAAAAGACATGGGTTCAATCCCAGGAGATCCTCTGGAGGAGGGCATGGCAACTCACTCCAGTATTCTTGCCTAGAGAATCCTGTGGCCAGGGTTGCACAGGCAAGCACGACTGAAGTGACTTAGCCTGAACACACGGATTTCGTTATATTCCCAATCATCAGGTGACATGAAATCTCAAACATTTATAAAGAAGAAAACAATCAGGCACAATGAAGAGAGAAACATTTTAAACTATGTTCAAATATTGAAAGAGAATTTAATTTTATGACAGCAGCTGATAGTCTGTTTCCATTTTGTTCAGGTCAGCCTTTCTCTAACCTTGGGCTGTGACAATATTGCTTTGTGTTTTCCATTCTGTAACTCAGTCTTTTATTGATTTGGGGGAGCCCTGATCATTTGGATCCCTATAGTTAACTTGTCACTTCTTTCTTTTCTCCCAGTTTAAACTTGAGGACCACACCTACCCATCACATTCACTAGGTACTAATAAATAGTTTCAAAGTGTTCCTTAATTTTGTTCAGCCTAGAAAAGGCATATGTTCCCTGAAGATGCTCAATCAAAATAGAAAAGCCAAAGCTTTACACATGTATTTTCCCCCTACCCAGAATATGCTTGTACCTCCTTTACTATGAAATAGTCTATTTCAATTAGTAACTGACAGAATTCAAGAACAAATTCCCCCTGTAGAAGGTTCCAATGACATTCTAGAATTCAGTATTGCTTTGCATCCCTGTCCCCCATACGCTTTTTCATATTGTTAAGTTTTCTTTACAGTAAATACATTACAGGCAACTTAGACATAAAAGAACATTAAAGGAAAAGACATACATTTTGCCCAAGGCACTTTAATTGATCTAAACAAAGGCTGAGCTCCAAGCAAATGTACCTTTGGAGATCAGAAGACTTGCAGCTGTTGGCAAATAAGTAGGTTTTGGGAATTCACACATGGGGAGGCCTGCTATGGGTGCTCAGGCCCCTTGCATTTTGTCAGTGGTTATTGAGAAATCAAAACATTTAAATTCTCATGGAAATTTGCCTGAAGCAGGCATGAACATACTGAGGTGTAAAATAATGATTAGTTCATGACTAGAAGTGTTGCCCTGGGATTTTTTTGGTCTGTTTTGGATTACCCTTAATGGGAGCAAAGAATACAAAGGATTTTCTCAACATGTACAGAGTTGTATTTCTCACAGAATATTCAAACTATCTCCTTACATCAGAACAAGGGCGAGGGCTAGGCAGTGAGGCTAGAGCTCTGTGAAAGGAGCAGCTTAACGCCCCTGGATTGTAGACTCTTTGGAAATAAAGTTAAGGCCAGTGAGTGATTCAAAACTTCCCTGAAACTCCTAGTGTTTTTCAAAGGACCACAGCCTCAGGGCTGGCAGGACATTCTGCTGGATCTTAGAAGAACTAAAGACTGTGGTGTTACTTCTACCTAAAGTGAAGTGAAGTCGCTCAGTCGTGTCCGACTCTTTGTGACCCCATGGACTGTAGCCTACCGGCTCCTCTGTCCATGGGATTTTCTGGGCAAAGGTACTGGAGTGGGTTGCCATTTCCTTCTCCAGAGGATCTTCCTGACCCAGGGATTGAACCCAGGTCTACCTGCATTGCAGGCAAACGCTTTACCCTCTGAGCCACTAGGGAAGCTACCTAAGGGAGCCATAATCACCTAATCAAATCAAGCCTAGGTCAGGTTTTATTTTCTGCAAACCCAACTGAATGATCAGTACCCAATTCTTTTTCTTTTCTCTTTTTAATCAGTTAGTTGTTGTTGTTGTTTTAGTCATGTCCGACTCTTTGTGACCCAGTGGACTGCAGCCCACCAGGCTCCTCTGTTTATGGGATTTCCCAGGCAAGAATACTTGCCTGGGTTGCCATTTCCTTTTCTAAGGGATCTGAAGACAAAATAAAAGGTAAGACAAAATAAAAGGTAAAACAAAATAAAATTTCACAAATTCCTTCTATTCTGATATTGAATCTAATTACCCCTGATTTTTTTAAGACTATTTATTTTTATTTTTTGGCTGTGTTGAGTCTTCATTGCTGCACGTGGACTTTCACTAGTTGCAGCGAGCAGGGTCTACTCTCTAGTTACCAAGCACCAACTTATTGTGGTGGCTTCTCTTGTTGGGAAGCATGGGCTCTAAGAAAGTGGGCTTCAGCAATTGCAGCACATGGGCTGAATAGTTGTGGCCCATGGGCTTAGTTGCTCTGTAGCTTGTGGGATCTTCTCAGACCAGGGATTGAACCAGTGTCCTTTGCATCGCAAGGCAGATTCTTAATCATTGGACCACCAGGGAAGCCCAATCCTGATTTTTTGAAAAAGAATTTCTTCTGTCTTTTGCTTAGAAAATTTAGTGAATATATGAGGCTGATTAAAAAAAAACAAAACTCATATTTAGGCAAAGGATCTGAATAGATATTTCTCCAAAGATGATATATAGATGGCCAACAGGCATGTGAAAAGATGCCCAACATCACTAATCATTAGGGAAATGCAAATCAAGATGACAATGATAATGACCTCACACACATTAGGACAACTACTATAAAGAAAAGAAAATAACGAACTTTGTCAAAGATGCAGAGAAATTGGAACCTTTGTATATTGTTGATAGGAATGTAAAATGATGCAGTTACTATGGAAAACAGTATGGTCATTCCTCAAATAATTAAAAGTAAAATTATCATATGATTTAGCAATGTCACTTCTGGGTATGTCCAAAAGAACTGAAAGCAGGAGTTGAAGAGATATTGTACTCCTATGTTCATGGCATCACATGACTATTCACAAGAGCCAAGAGGTAAAAGCAAACCAAGTGTCCATTAACAGATGAATGGATAAACAAAAGGTGGTATAAACGTACAATGGAATATTATTCAGTCTTACAAAGGAGGGAATTCTTACAAAAGTCAAACTATGAATGAATGTGTCCCAGTGGCAAAGCCAAACACAAAAAGGACAAACGCTATATGATTCCACTTAGATGAGGTGTCTTGAGTAGTCAGATTTATATAAACAGAAAATAAAATGATGGTTGCCAGGGGCTTGGGAGTTGATGCAGAAATGAGGATTTGTTGAATAGGTAGAAAGCTTTGATTTTGCAAGATGAAAATGTTCTGGACTTTGTAAACTCCAGATATAAACATCGGAGAAGGCAATAGCAAGCCACTCCAGTACTCTTGCCTAGAAAATCCCATGGATGGAGGAGCCTGGTGGGCTGCAGTCCATGGGGTCGCTAGGAGTCGGTTGCGAGTGAGCGACTTCACTTTCACTTTTCGCTTTCACACAATGGAGAAGGAAATGGCAACCCACTCCAGTGTTCTTGCCTGGAGAATCCCAGGGACGGGGGAGCCTGTTGGGCTGCCGTCTATGGGGTCGCACAGAGTCGGACACGACTGAAGCGACTTAGCAGCAGCAGCAGCAGCAGCAGATATAAACATGTAAACATACTTAACATGAGCTGTACACTTAAAAATGGTTAAGATGGTAAATTTTATGTTACTTGTTTTTCAACCACAATAAATATATTAATTATGATTAGAGTGTGTTGGTATACAAATGTTTGGGTTATTTATCTAAATAGAAATACTTCTGTTATGAGATGATTTGATATAAACAGGTTAATTTTTTTTTCTTGTAATTTTTAGAGCCTTATAGTGTATGCTATTTTCTGTTTAAAGTTACATTTAGGCAATGCTGCTAACTATAATTACTGTATTAACATTAAAAAATTATAATAAGATGTTTGTAAACACTACTGATTCTAAGACTGAATTTTTCCTTCTGTAATTCAGCTTTTAGAAAATGAAGAATAATGCATTTTAAACAGTGTTTAAATAAATCATAATTAATTTTGTTTCTAGATACAGTGAGTAAGCTGGGCCTGACAATTAAAGAGCTAATTATGTTGAAAATGCAATTCACTTTCCCCCTAGGCTTTTTCAGTTATCTCTGTTCTCTAATTTAGACAGGCAAGTGTTTATTTGCCACCAGGCAACACCTGATAAAAATATTTAAGTATATCCAAGGACAATTATATACCTATGAAGACATGTAAAAAATAGTTTTATGTGAGAAAGATGATTATCTGCTTGAAATTTTGATTTTTTCCTCTTTGATTTTTTTTCTCTATGTCTCTATCACAACCAGTTAACAAAGTTCTTACAATAAATATAGATTGCATAAAACACTGGTTTTGGAAAAGAAGTTATAGTCAAGTTTTCACATGGACCCTCTATACCAGGCCATGGAGAAACATCAACTACATGGTTGTCACTTTTTAGACTGAGAAGTTAGGACGTCCTGTTAGAATACTTAATGCTACATGAAATTGAGGTGGTCTAAGTCTTATAGAGAGGTGAAATTTAATACTGGATGTAACACAAGTTTCCCTGGTAGTTCAACTAGTGAAGAACCCACCTGTCATGCGGGTTCGATCCCTGGGTAGGGAAGATCCCCTGGAGAAGGAAATGACAACCCACTTCCGTATTCTTGCCTGGGAAATCCCACGAAAGAGGAACCTGGTGGGCTACAGTCCATGAGGTTGCAATGAGTTGGACACAAATGAGCGACTAAGCGTATGACACGGAGCAAGCAAGCTTTCCAGGAGGCGGCTTCATGTCTCTGATTTTTATTCTGTGACAACAGATTAGAGAAGTCCTTTAACTCTTTTGAATTCCAGTTGCTTCAAGCATTCAGTTCAGCTAACACCTGTTCTTTCCACTCCTCTAAAATCACTGAAACAACGACAGCAACAATAATACAAGCAAAACTCTTTTGTGCGTCTCCTCAGCAGAAAAGAAAGTTCTGTTGCAAATATGAAGGATTCCTTTCTCTTAGCACAGAGGCCGTGATCTGCTGTGTAGAGCCATGCTTTCAGTGGAATGGCAAGAATTGTTTCTTTCATGGTGTATTATAAAGAAGCTGACTGTTAAAATATCACGAGCATAAAGAATTTCTTCATAACACGAGTGTAAACTGAATTTTTGTACTGTAGTTTCTGAAAGTCAGAACTTCTCATCCTCGTGTTTATACAACTTTAATATAAATGGGCTTAGATCTAGTAAAGCAGGATGAAGAAACAAAAAAAATAAAAACACAAGTAAAAACATGCACAAATATATACACACACATCAATATAAGAGGAGGAAATGAGGCAAAAAAATATGTTATTGAGCAACAGCACTTGATAGCACTCACTAAAGTGGAAAGAAAAGCAGTGAGTTCCTCAAAAGCCAAAAAAAGAACCTATTTTGGTGGCTTCTAATGTGGCTAAGGGGCTTCCCAGGTGGCGTCATGGTAAAGAATCACCTGCCAACGCAGGAGACACAGGATAAGGAAGTTTGATCCCTGGGTCAAGAAGATCCCCTGGAGTAGGAAATGGGAATCCATTCCAGTATTCTTGCCTGGAAAATTCCATGGACAAAGGAGCCTGGTGGGTTACAGTCCACAGAGTCACAAAAGAGTCAGACACTACTGAGCTACTGAGCACCCGATGTGGCTAAGACATAATAAGTACAGTTGGGACTGGAAGAGACTAAAAGGATGATACAGCAAGTACACTTACTTTCTGGAAAGACTTAAAATGGCTATGGACTCAAAGCACTGCCAATCCAATGTTAAAGGGATAGTTAAAGGCTTTAATCATCTGCTTTGGTTTGAAATGTATTGCTACTGTATACAGTTTAGATTCACATAATAAGCTGTCATTTTATTCACAAAATTTAATCCACAAAATTCAGATGTTTAAGAAGAGATCAGATTTTTTTCCTTCAACTGATATATGTAACATGAGCTCTTATCACACTACATAGCCATCCCTTTGCCAACTTGCAAAATCACCCACTCCCCCTTCCCTGGGCTTGCAGCTATACTATTTCAAGGAGCTTACATTGTGCCATGCAGTTCCAGAGGACATCTGTTCCAGGTGGCCAACCTCTCCCCACCCTAGCCTCCCTCGCAGCCGCCTTGTTTAGTCTGGTTTTTGTGTGTTTGCCCATGCAGATGGCTGCTGTGACACCCTTTAATCTTGTCCAGAGGCTCCATGGATCATGGGATGACTCAGAGCATGAGCCCCTCTTGAGTGCACACAGTCACTCTGCTATTCTTGTCTGTGCTGAAATCACAGAAGCTCAGTGAGGCTTCATTCATATAGCTCTTTACCCCTTCCTGATTACCAGGGAAAAGGAAGTTATCCATTCCTCAGTTCAGTTCAGTTCAGCCACTCAGTTGTGTCCGACTCTTTGCAACCCGATGGACTGAAGCACACCAGGCTTCCGTGTCCGTCACCAACTCCCAGAGCTTGCTCAAATTCATGTCCACCGACTCAATGATGCCATCCAACCATCTTGTCCTCTGTCCTCCCCTTCTCCTCCTTGTCTTCAATCTTTCCCAGCATCAGGGTCTTTTCCAATAAGTCATCCTTTGCATCAGGTGGCCAGTAGCTTCAGCTTCAGCATCAGTCCTTCCAATGAATATTCAGGACTGATTTCTTTAGAATTGATTGGTTTGATCTCCTTGCTGTCCAATGGATTCTCAAGAGTATCAAGAGTCTTCTCCAACACCATAATTAGAAACCATCAATATTTCGGCACTTAGCTTTCTTTATGGTCCAACTCTCACATCCTTACACGACTACTGGAAAAACCATAGCTTTGACTAGATGGACATTTGTTGGCAAAGTAATGTCTCTGCTTTTTAATATGCTGTCTAGGTTGGTCATAGCTTTTCTTCCAAGGAGCAAGTGTTTTTTAATTTCATGGCTGCAGTCACCATCTGTAGTGATTTTGGAGCCCAAGAAAATAAAGTCCGTCACTGTTTCCATTGTTTCCCCAACTATTTGCCATGAAGTTATGGGACTGGATGCCATGATCTTTATTTTTTGAATGTTGAGTTTTAAGCCAGCTTTTTCACTCTCCTCTTTCACTTTCATCAAGAAGCTCTTTGGTTCCTCTTTGCTTTCTGCCACATGGGTCATGTCATCTGCATATCTGAGGCTATTTATATTTCTCCCAGCAATCTTGATTCCAGCTTGTGCTTCATCCAGTCCAGCATTTCTCATGATGTATTCTGTATATAAGTTAAATAAGCAAGCTGACGGTATACAGCCTTGATGTATTTCTTTTCCAATTTTGAACCAGTCTGTTGTTCTGTGTCCAGTTCTAACTGTTGCTTCCTGACCTGCATACAGATTTCTCAAGAGGCAGGTCAGGTGGTCTGGTATTCCTATCTGTTTAAGAATTTTCCACAGTTTATTGTGATCCACACAGTCAAAGGCTTTAGCATAGTCAATGAAGCAGAAGTAGATGTTTTCCTGGAATTCTCTTGGCATTTTCTATGATCCAATGGATGTTGGCAATTTGATCTCTGGTTCCTCTGCCTTTTCTAAATCCAGTTTGAACATCTGGAAGTTCTCCGTTCACATACTGTTGAAGCCTAGCTTGGAGAATTTTGAGCATGTGAATTTTGAGAATTTTGAGCACTTTTCTAGCATATGAGATGAGTGCAATTGTGTGGTAGCTTGAACATTCTTTGGCATTGCCTTTCTTTGGGACTGGAATGAAAACTGACCATTTCCAGTCCTGTGGCCACTACTGAGTTTTCATCCACACTCAGTGTAAAGAAATTAAGAAGGCTTCATGAATTTATTTGAACCCAGTCTGACTCAGAAATTTCCCTTCTTCACCTCTATCAGGAAAAAGGAGGCAAAAGTTCCCTCTCCACTTGTTTTCTACAAAATATCTGGAGTCCTTCTGTCCCTCAAAACAGAAGTCCCTTAGCAGAGCATGGATATCTTCACCTCAGACCCACTATGTCCACTCACTCCTACATCTCTTTTTCATTCTTTTCTTCCCTCCATCTTTTGGAGGTAACTTTTCATCTTGGGGTGGGGAAAGTGGAGAGTGAAGGGAACAGAGAAGGAAAATCTCACTTGAGTTATCTAGTTTCTTTGTGCCTTGAGTTTACTTGTTGGGTAGATTTTGCCCATAAAAATATGTCCATAGGCTTTTGATCCTCAACAGGCTGTTCTTTGATTCTACAAGTACACTTCTTCCAGAAGCTATCTGTTGCTGCATTTTAGCTGCCCAAATGCCAAAGGTCCACAAGGTACCATAAATATATGGGATATATATTGGTTAATACTTCAAAATATTATTCCATCACAACACTGAGTTCTCCAACCTGTGGGCAAGCCAACTTTATGTTTTAATGTAATAAATATGGTAGGAAAAATATTAGTTTTAGTCATAGGAAATTGCTACTAGTTGACCATTTTGACTAGAACAGTGGAAGAAAATCTCAACACAGAAGTATGATGTCTAGGATATTTTTTCTCAAGGTCTGGTTCATGTACCATCTGCTTTAGAATAACATGTGGTAGATGCCATGGGAAGTAATACATTTATTAAAGTGGTGTTAACTGTACCCTACTCCAAACTTTCTGACCAGAAACTCTAGAAGTGAGGTCTTTGAATTTGTATTAATATTTAAAGCCAGCATGCCAGATGATTGGTTATCCTGCCCATGTACCAACCCCCTCTTGGAGGTTTTCATTTGGGGATGGCGATAATGAATTAGCTACCTGAGCCAGCAGCAGTAAGATGATAGATCTTTCTCAGGGAGCCATCCTTCTGTATCACTGGCCTCAGCCACGGTGGGCTTGTGCAGATTTGTCACGTATTCTGACTAAAAATTTACTTCATATTTTTATGTCATTGCTGAATGAGTGATTCATTTCACTTGCAGAAAAGGAAAACTATTTTTCCCTAGTAAAGCATATTTTATACTAAAGAAATACACAGCAGAATCAAAGAGAAACTCAAGACTGTCTTCTTAACCACTGTTTGTTTAAATAAATAGGAATGTGTCTACATTTAGCATAAGAGACAAAGGAAAAGAAAAATTGGAAAATATAAGTTATATTTCTGTAAAATAATACTAGGATTGGAATTTCTGTCCCTAAAACTGAAATTACTTACATGGCATAAAATAAAAGCTATAACTATTGGTAAAAGGATTTGAGTTTACATTAAGTGATAAAATAATAAAAATTCTATTATTATTTAAAATAACAAATTAGACTTTTAAGAAATAGACTGCTAACAAAATTTTTATATTAAGATTTTTAAAATATAGAAATATAACTAATGGAGAATTTCATATATGTAGCTATTAATTATAAATTGTAGGCTGGGGGTTATATTTACTTGAATTAAATTATGGGCAAGAGAGAAAACCAACATATTACCTGGGACAGCAAACCAAGGTGCTGGGTGAGTTGGCCTCATACCACCAAACAGAAAATGTTGAAGAAATTGGAACTTACAATTAAAATAATGTTGGCAAAAGAAAACTGCCATTTATCATGGATGGGTTATATAACTACTGACTTTAAAGCAATATGTGGCCTCAAAAGAAACAAGTTAACCAAGTTTGTTGGTCATTTCAAAAATTTCATTCCAATATAGTCAGTCTTGATTAACTTTAAACCCATCTAACAGGAACCCTTAATTAACTTTTTTTTCCCTCAAAAAGCTGGGAAAAAAAAAAAAAGGCAGCATACAAAAAATAAGCTTATAACAAAACTTTACTTTAAAAGCTTTCAGTAAGAACTTTCAGAGAATATTCTCACATCTGCACCTATTCAGAAAACAACTTTCCAACCTACTAGTCTCTTTACCATACAATTTTATATATGCCCTAAATATGTAAACTTAAAAAAATCTGTCATATTTAATATAACTTACTTCCTAAGGCAACAAAGTAAACCAATCTTCAATATGAAAAAAAAGAATATCAAGAATTCTCTTATTTGCAGTTAATGAGAACACTGAATTAATCTGGAATAATCCATTTACAGAACATTTCTATTTATTAAATTTCAGCTTTAATAATGGAATTTTAGTTTAATAACTAAACAGAGTTTCCATTAAATAACTGTTAACTCTGAGATAGGTGCCAGAAAGAACAACAAAAGGTGATCCAGACAATGGACGCTTAACCTGGGTGTCCACAACCTCTGGCCCTGAGCACATTAATTAAAGGACCTTTAGGATACTGTCGAGAGTATTGCTGAAATGAGGGATCATGGAATCCAAAGGGAATAAGGCCCTTGGGACACGGATTGGGAAAGAGTAAAGGAATCAAAAAGCTGGAGGACTCAATTCACATCCAGTGCTCATGGTGGGACCTGCAAGTGGAGGTAGGAAAGGGATGATCTGAATGGGCTTCTTTGACTGAGGGGTATGGGAAGTGGGACAATTAGAGGTGAGGATGAGATCAAAATGGGATCACATGTACCTCAGGAAACTGGGAAGAGTGAAGAATGATGAATGAGAAAACTTCAAAACCACCTCATATTAATCTGTTCTTGAGATACTTAAGTGCTTACTCGGGTTTACACCAGCTTCCCTGACATAAAGAAGGGCATATGTACACATCCACGCATCCAGAGCAATAAGGGGTAGGCCAGCTTGGCAGCTTGCCAGGCTTTAACCTATAAAAGTTGCTAAATCATTGTTGGGACACTAATCATTGGGCATGTAAGGGTGTTAAGGATTTCCTATCAACTGTAACACTTCTCAGGAGGCAGGGCAGTGGGAAGAGGTTCTCCCAGCCTCCTCTCCCCTGAGAGGCTATGAGCTAGTAATCTATTATAATCAGCTGGTAAACATTCAGCAATCTATTGACATTTCCAGAGGGCGTTAGATCAATTTAACTACATTTTGCTGAAGGAGGCATCCAAGTTTGGGGTCAGGATTTCTTCAGAAAAAATAGAGGAAAGGATGAAAGTGCCCATAAACTCTTATCCCTTCTGGTGTTTAAAATTATTAATTTTAAGGATCACCAAAAACAGGAAGAGATGGTTGGATGACATCACCAATTCAATGGACATGAATTTGAGCAAACTCTGGGAGGTCGTGAAGGACAGGGAAGCCTGGCGTGCTGCAGTCCATGGGGTCACAAAGTGTCAGACAGGACTGAGTGAGTCAACAACAACAATGAAAAATTCTATGCTGGCTCCCATCCTCAGCCCTGTCAACATTTGTTTTATACCAACAATGTTTCTGGATTATGTTGTCTCCCTCTAGGTCATTCTCTCTGAAAAGTACTTAAATTGAGTTCCCAGGGAAAATCAGATATTCACTAATGTCCTAGTGAATGATATGAGAAAGCCCAGTTCATGAAAGCTCTGGAGAAGGTGAGAAATGTGGGGTTACTCTGGAAGTCATTTCTGCCTCTCACCCCTTAGGAGAGAGAATGTAGATTTCCCAGGGAGCCACTTCATCAACAATCTTCAAAGCCAGCAAACTGAAGCAGACTATGGTAGGAAAGAAGGACTTTTGCTTTTAATCCTCTCATCCTTCTTAGTTCTTAATGAGAAATAGATGGCATCACCCTTCAGACTAATGTGAAAACACCATTTTAACTTCTTTTCCAAGTTTGGGTTTTCCTAATCTAGAACTTTTGTTTAACTTTTGCTTTTCTGCCTTTGACTTCCTCTACATTTCTTTCTCTTTTTTTTTTAAGGTCAGACTACCTGTATAAGACTCCTATCTAATTATCTTACCACATCCGTGTTTAAGCAACAAAGTCTAAAGCATACTGTTTGTCTAAATTGTGTCATAAAAATATATCTCTGTTTTCTCTTGAGGCAGCTGTGATTATTACGGAGAAGTTTGAGCTTGGAGTAAAAAGTACAGGCTTGAATCTCAGTTCCTATTACTACCATTGGCATGAGTGTGGGACATTTTGTAACTTGTTTTTACATTTTGGCCATCTGATGCAAAGAACTGACTCATTTGAAAATACCCTGATGCTGGGAACGATTGAGGACAGGAGAAGGGGATGACAGAGGATGAGATGGCTGGATGGCATCACTGACTTGATGGACACCAGTTTGGGTAAACTCCAGGAGTTGGTGATGGACAGGGAGGCCTGGCGTGCTGTGGTTCATGGGGTCACAGAGTCGGACACGATTGATTGACTGAACAGAACTGAACTTATCACTTGGAAAAGAAAAGTGGCAAAATATTCTTGACAGCTACTGAAGAAGTTAGTCATTCAAAAATATCCATGATGTAGAAGTGTTCCTTAAATTATTTTTTTTCTCATTTTATACAGTGAATTTAGAGAACTTACTTACTTTTCTCATTTTATGTGATATTAGTCACATTGTGTGCATGTAATAGCTAGAGTCTCTTATCCAGTAATAGAGACTGATATGCTATGGGTCTTGTGCAATCAGTCAGCAAACTCTTCGGAGAAAATAAATACTTAATGAGCCTAGAAGAGGGAGGATGATCCACCTTGCAATGCAAGGGTCACCAGTTCAATTCCTGCTCTGGGAAGTTCCCACATGTTGTGAGCAACAGTCCGTGCACCACAGCTACTAAGTCAGCACTCTAAAGCCCAGAAGCTGTAATGACTGAGCCCAGTGCTACAACTGCTGAAACCTGTGTGCCCTAGAGCCTGTGCTCCACAACAAAAGAAGCCACTGCAATGAGAAGCCTGCACACCACAAGTAGAGAAACCCATGTGCAGCAATGAAGATCCACCACAGTCAAAAATTAAAATCAAATATATCTTAAAAAAAAAAAAAGGAGGGAGAATGATATGGTTTGAGAGAGGCTTTGCAAACAGGACTTTTGGCGAAAAGATGGAATGTATGGGAATTTAAGTAGATTTGTGTGCAGGAAAAGAGAAGTAATGAGAGAGAGACAGAGATAGAGACAGAGCCAAAGGGGTCATGTGACCGGGAAGCTAGAGAAGATGCAGTTGGTGTGTGCAAGGTGAGTTCCTGACCTAGAGAGAGGCAATCAATGAACCTGCTGTTTGTGAAGCTCTTGCCAAGCTCTTCCCAGGGAACACCATCGGGGCTCAGCCTTAGGGTAACTACAATGGATGATGCTACCCACTTGCCTAGAGAAAGTGCTTACAAATGCCAGTTGTTCCCTGTGTTAGACCACACAAGGTAGCATGAGTACTGTCAATTTATTATTTTTTTTCCTCCAAAAGGGAGAAACCAAAGTCTGGGAAACCTCCTAGTCCAATGAAGCTGCTGAAATGTTTTTGAAGAGTGTGCAAATTGTGTCTTCAGCTATTTCTTGCACATAGAAAATATTATCTTTTACTGGTGATTAAGTTTGATATTAACAAAATAAAGTACATGTCATGGAAAGATGTGGAATAATCTGCACTGACACTAATGACAAGGTTTCCTTTCTCCCAGATCATCTGCCTTTACTCAGTGTTTCTCTGTAGGCAAGGTGCTCCCTGGCAAAGGTTCTTCCATAGCCAAAGGATGATACAGTGCCAAGCTATCTGCCAAACCTACTACTTTTTCTTTGTCTTATCTCTCTCTCTTTTTTTCTTTCTCTTCTTCCTTCCCTCCCTCCCTCCCTCTCTCTCCCTTCTTCCTTTTTCCTTACAAATTATTCAGTCTTGCAATTTTGCCCTTTCCTGCTGCAGACGTGGCTCTAGTGGGAGATAGAGAAGTCTGACTTCCGGGTTTGTAAAGCTTCGGTCCTTTTGAATTAAATCTTTTTTGGATACTCAGCTTGATCTATTGATATATTTCCACTTTGCTGCTGCTGCTGCTGCTAAGTCGCTTCAGTTGTGTCCAACTCTGTGCGACCCCAGAGACGGCAGCCCACCAGGCTCTGCCATCCCTGGGATTCTCCAGGCAAGAACACTGGAGTGGGTTGCCATTTCCTTCTCCAATGCATGAAAGTGAAAAGTGAAAGTGAAGTCGCTCAGTCGTGTCCGACTCTTAGTGACCCCATGGGCTACCACCAGGCTCCTCCATCCATGGGATTTTCCAGGCAAGAGTACTGGAGTGGGGTGCCATCTGGGTTTGTAAAGCTTTGGTCCTTTTGAATTAAATCTTTCTTGGATACTCAGTTTGATCTACTGATATATTTCCACTTTAACTGATGCCTTTTGTTTCTGCAGAGAAACAAAACAAAGAGGAGATATTTCATTTTATCTAAAGATTTATTAGGATGAACCAACTCACTCAATTTTGGAGGCTAAAAAGTCTCAAGATTTGCCATCTGCAAGCTGGAGATACAGAAAAGCCAGGGGTATGGTTCCAGTCCAAATCTGAAGGCTTGAAAACTGGGGGAGATGACAGTTTTAAGTCTCAGTCCTGAAACAGGAGAAGACAAAGACTGAGGTCACACCTTAAGCAGAAAGGCAGAGAGGCAAATTCTCCCTTCCTCTGACTTTTATTTTATTTAAGCCCTCAATGGATTGGGTGGTGCCAACCCATAGTGGGGAGGGCCATTCACTTTACTCAGTCTACTGATTCAAATGCTCATCTCATCTGGAGACAACCTCACAGATACACCTCAAAATATTTAACTGAATATCTGGGCACCCAATGGCCCAATCAAGTTGACATATAAAATTAACCTTCACACTTTCCTAGTTCTGGGTCAGTCCCACATAATCCTGCATCCTGACTTGGCTCCTGAAATTCCAACCCAACATAGTTGTTGTTAGTTCTCCCATTTTCCTGGGTTCAGAATTTAAAGGACACTGAAGGTGCTGTCTGACCTAGGTACAATTCACTGGGGCTGTTAAAACCATTCATATCAGGTAGAGACTTGCACCCATGTTCCAGGACTCCAACCCAATCAAAACTGAGTCTTCCAACTGAGATCACAAACCCGGTTTCAGCACCTAATGAAGCTCAGGTTCTTGATGTCTTATTGCAAAGAATTTAGTGAGAGACAAAGTGATAAGTAAGAAGTGGATTTGTTTAGAGAAAACACACTCCATAGACAGAGTGTGGGGCACCACAGAAAGTGAGTACAGCCTCAAAATGTAGTGTGGTAGCTTTTATGGGCTGGATAATTCCATAGGCTAGGGTGACCAAGGATGAGATGGTTGGATGGCATCACTGACTCAATGGACTGAGTTTGAGGAAACTCCAGGAGATAGTTAAGGAAAGGGAAGCCTGGCATGCTGCAGTCCATGGGGTCACAAAGAGTTGTACATAACTTAGCAACTGAACAACAGCAACAACGAGTAGGAAGTAAAAGTGTTAATTGCTCAGTCATGTCCTATTCTTTGTGACCCTATGAACTATAGCCTGCCATGGATTTCTGTTCATGGGATTCTCTAGGCAAGAATACTGGGGTGGGTAGCCATTCCCTTCTCCAGGGGATCTTCCTGACTCAGGGATGGAACCCAGGTCTCCTGCATCTGCAATGTGGATACATCATGTGCAACTAAGCCACAAACAGCTCTATGAGTGGGAGGACTGTTCCAAATATTTTGGGAAGGGGCATAGATTTCCAGGAATTGGGCCACCACCCAATTGGAGTGTGTCCACAAAAGTTTATATATATATATATATATATGATGGCTGGCCTAGAATACCATGGAAAGAGGAGCCTGGTGGGCTGTAGTCATAGGGTGGCAAAGAGTTGGACACAACTGAGCCCGTATGCACTTGGAACTGCCATGGCACCCCTGAGTGTGTCATTAGCTTGCTGATTTGTTACAGTGAGCCTATAGTGAGTATCAGTGTCGAGTCAAAGTTGAGTTGTCTGCCATCTTGGACCTGTTTGATTGTAATGTTTATGTTGTGTCCTTGGGCTATGTCATTCTTTCAAAGGTTGTGCCCTGCCCCCTTCCCTCCTGTTTCACTACCACTTCTATTTTGTGGACACACTCCAAATTAACTATAAATTTGCTAATTTTGAGTAATAAGATTATACCATTGACTCATTAAACTTGTGATTACATAAACATCCAAATTTCTTTTTGCCAGTATAAGTATTGTACATAAGTTTTAAAAAATCATAATTTATAGAACTATTGTGACAGAGAATATTAATACATAATATTTAACTGAACTTATTTAATGCTATCATTCAATTTTATTAGCCTATAAACCTCAGTGAACTAAGATCATACTTTGTTATTGATGGAGCCTTTGTTAAAATCTAGTTTTCTAACTTAATATGCTTTATGGACTATGTAGCAGACTTTGAAACTTGCTTCCACTTTCTCTCTCAGTGTCTGCGTTCACGGAGAGGTACCAGTTTCCATAAGAAGCATTCTGGAATAGTGGTTACCGCCATGGGCTGTGGTGTCAAATCAAATAGATTTCAACCTTGCCATTTGCTGGTCGTATGATGCTGGGTATCCCAGTTAACTTAGCTGATTTAGTTTATATATATATATATATATATATTTACAATATAATAAGACATCTAATATTATTTTTACAGAGATCAATTGAAATAAAGTACAGCACCTAATATACAGGGAACAATACAATGTTGCTGCTGCTGCTAAGTTGCTTCAGTTGTGTCCTACTCTGTGTGATGCCATAGACGGCAGCCCACCAGGCTCCCCCGTCCCTGGGATTCTCCAGGCAAGAACACTGGAGTGGGTTGCCATTTCCTTCTCCAATGCATGAAAGTGAAAAGTGAAAGTGAAGTCGCTCAGTCGTGTCTGACTCTTCACGACCCCTTGACTGCAGCCCACCAGGCTCCTCCATTCATGGGATTTTCCAAGCAAGAGTATTAGAGTGGGGTGCCATCGCCTTCTCCAACAATACAATTTCAGTTCAGTTCAGTTCAGTCTTTCAGTAGTGTCCGACTCTTTGCGACCCCAAGAATTGCAGCACGCCAGGCCTCCCTGTTCATCACCAACTCCTGAAGTTCACTCAAACTCATGTCCATCAAGTCAGTGATACTATCCCACCATCTCATCCTCTGTTGTCCCCTTCTCTTCCTACCCCCAATCCCTCCCAGCATCAGAATCTTTTCCAATGAGTGAGCTCTTCGCATGAGGTGGCCAAAGTACTGGAGTTTGAGCTTTAGCATCATTCCTTCCAAAAACACCCAGGACTGATCTCCTTTAGAATGGACTGGTTGGATCTCCTTGAACTCCAAGAGACTCTCAAGAGTCTTCTCCAACACCACAGTTGAAAAGTTAGCCATTATTATATGCATCATCTCCAAGTTTAGTAAACATTTCAACTATAAACTCATCTAAGTTCTGTTGAATAAGAAAAAACAAGGGGCCCATGATTATTGTTGCTGTCGTCCAGTTGCTAAGTCGTGTCTGACTCTGCAACCCCCTGAACTGCAGCACGCTAGGCTTCTCTGTCCATCGCTATCTCCCTGAGTTTTCTCAAACTCACGTTCCTTGTGTCAGTGATGCCATCCAACCACTTCATCCTCTGTCATTCCATTTCTTTCTCCTCTTGCCCTCATTTGTCCCAGCACTAGAGTCTTTCCCAATGAGTCAACTCTTCCCATCAGGTGGCCAAAGTATTGAAGCTTCAGTTTCAACATCAGTCAATGGACTATTCCAATGTTCAATTCATTGGAATAGTCCAATGAATATTTAGAGTTGATTTTCTTTAGGGTTTACTGGTTTGATCTTCTTGCTGTCCAAGCGACCCTCAAGAGTCTTCTCCAGCACCACAGTTCAAAAGCATCAGTTCTTCAGTCCTTAGTCCTCTTTATGGTCCAATTCTCACATCCATACATGACTACTGGGAAAACCATAGCTTTGACTAGATGGATCTTTGCCAGCAAAGTTATGTCTCTGCTTTTTAATACACTGTTAAGTTTGTCATAGCTATTCTTCCAAGGAGCAGGCATGTTTTAATTTCATGGCTGCAGTCACCGTCCACATTGATTTTGGGGCCCAAGAAAATAATCTGTCCCTGTTTCCACTGTTTCCCCAAATATTTGCCATGAAGTGATAACACTAGATGCCCAAGATCTTAGTTTTTTGAACATTGAGTTTTAAGCCATTCTCCTCTTTCATTCTTCCACTTTCATCAAGAGGCTCTCTATTTCCTCTTCATTTTCTGCCATTTAAGTGGTATCATCTGTGTATCAGAGGTTGTTGTTATTTCTCCTGGCAGTCTTAACTGCAGCTTGTGATTATAGTTTTCAGTAAAACATTCCTTTCTGTTTAACATAGAAGGACTAATGTGACTATACCTAGCTATCATAACTCACAAAATCTTTTTCATAATTATGCCATTTAGCTGTTTTATCAATTCATCTGTAGGTGGGCTCAGTTGTATTGGACTCTTTGAGAACTCATGGACTGTAACCTGCCAGACTCCTCTGTCCATGGGATTTCCCAGGCAACTACACTGGAGTGGGTTGCCATTTCCTTCTCCAGGGGATCTTCCTGACCCAGGGATCAGACCTGTATCTCTTGTGTCTCCTGCGTTGGCAGGTGGATTCTTTACCACTAGTGCTACCTGGGAAGCTTATTTTTGTTTAAGTGACATACAGTAGCAGGCACTAAGACATAGTTATCTGAATGCCAATAAAATCTAGTATAATATATAGAACAAAAGCAACAAAAATCCAGAATTCATTACTATTGTCAAAATTTTAAATTATATTTTAGAGCATAAATCACAGAAAAAAGATAAAAATAATTTCAATGATATTTATTCCACTTTCATTTTTATTTCATGAAAATAATTTTTAGACTATCTATTTAGTTTTTTGTATACAAGTAAATTGTCAAGTAAAAACCTTTATACAGATCCAACCGGGAAATTTACACAGCTATGTGATACGCTGTGTTGTGCTTGCTTTAGTCATGTCCAACTCATTGCGACCCCATGGACCGTAGCCCACTAGGCTCCTCTGTCCATGGGATTCTCCAGGCAAAAATACTGGAGTGGGTTGCCATACCCTTCACCCTGGGATCTTCCCGACCCAGGGATCAAACCCACATTTGCTACATTGGAGGCAGATTCTTTACCACTGAGCCACCAGGGAAGGCCCTTACCTAGCTATATACTTTGTCAATAATCACATATGGAGGAAATTCTTATTATAGAATTAAGATTTCCTAGGCTTTATTGGGGGCTTCCCTGGTATTAAAGAATTGGCCTGTGATATAGGAGACCTGGGTTCGATCCCTGTGTCAGAAAGATCCCTTGGAGAAGGAAATGGCAATCCACTCCAGTATTTTTGCCTGGGAAATCCCATGGACAGAGGAGCCTGGTGGGCTACAGTCCATGGCATCTCAAAGAGCAACTAACACTTTCACTTCCAGGCTTTATATATAAAACAGTATAGTATATTGTAATTTTTTAAAAACTATTTTACTGAAGTATGGTTGACATACAAAAATGTGTACATATTTAATGGACACAAACTGATGAGTCTGGAGATTTCTGTTTCTTGTCTTTTGAAGCATTTGGCTAATGCTCCTAAAACAAATGCCGAGGAAAATATAGAAAGTTTATACCCTTTCACTGCAAATGCTGAAAAATAGAATCAGGCAATGTACTTTTAAAGACTTTGAAAAAACATGCGGATATACATTCTTTTTTTTTTTTCATTTAATAATTCACTGCTTTTAAGCACCAGTGCACTCTAGGTACTAATTACTGTAAACAGAAGTAAATGAAACAAAGTCCCTGCCCTCATGGAGTATATACTCCCGGAGAGGCACAGCAATAAACAAATCACTCAACAAAACAATAAAAGGCACAATATAATGATATACACTATAAGGAACAGTGAAGAAAGGTGAGGGGAGTATTGTGTCTTGGTAGGATCTTTATTTAGGATGGTAAGGAAAGACATCTCATGTAAAGTGATATTTGAGTAGAGAATTGAAAAAGAAGTAATGGTTTGAGACACACAAATAATTTGGGGGAAAAAAAAAAAGCAAACTGGTCAGATGGAAAAAAGATGCAAAGGCCTTGAGGTAGGAGTGTGCTTGCTGTGTTTGACATGCAAGAGGTCTTTCTAGGTGATAATACAGAAAGTCAGAGAAAAAGAAGCAAAAGATTAACTTCAAAGTTCATGCATCAGTGGATGGGATTGGAGCAACAAGTCATGTAGGGTCTTAGAGGTCCAAGTAAGGGCTTGGTCACTTGTTCTTTTTGAATGGTTTTGAGTCAAGAAGGGACATGATTTGATTTATGTGTTAAAAGAATAACTCTCATTGTTGAAATGTCTCTCAGTGTTGAAAAGTAAACTGAAACAGGGAGATCAGTTAGAAGGCCTTTGCCACAATCTAGGTGTGTGATGATGGCAATCAGTGGAGATCTTTGAGAAGTGACTGGATTCTGATATATTTATTCTGGATGTTATGTGGGGCAATTGACTGGTTTAGAAGACTAGTTAAATCAGAGAAAGCAAATCTACCAAGTGTTAGGAAATCATATGAAATCTCCAATGGGGAACTTCTGAAATTATTATTGAATTTTAACTCAATATCATGCAATTTGATGAATGTATAATTAAATATAAGATCACTGACTATTTAAGCAGACACAGAGCTACTCATAAGCAGAACATCAGGGGGACACGGCAGAAACATACACTCACCCATTTATACAAACTATTGTTACTCTAGAGCCCACATTCATCGTGTTTTCAATGTAGAGACACATCACAGTAATGTTATTAAGATAAACTCAACATAATTCTGTATGGAAAAGATCATTTCCACTTATCAAACTGGACCTATTTTGGAAGGAATAAACATGTAGATGATGTCATGCAATTAACGTTTACTTCTGTATATTGTTGTTGTTGTTTAGTCACTAAGTCATGTCAGATTTTTTTGCAACCACATGGACCGTAGCCCACCAGTCTCCTCTGTCCATGGGATTTCCCAGGCAAGAATACTGGAGTGGGTTGCCATTCCCTTCTCAGGGATCTTCCTGACCCAGGGATCTTTTGCGTTGGCAGGCAGATTCTTTACCTCTGAGCCATCAGGGAAGCCCTTACTTCTGTATAATAAATCACTATTGAAATGAGATCACATCACTAGGGACTCTTGCGATCCCATGGACTATAGCTCACCCAACCTGGTGGCTCAGATAGTAAAGAATGTGCCTGCAATGTGGGAGATCTGGGTTCGATCCCTGGGTTGGGAAGATCCCCTGGAGGAGGGCATGGCAACCCACTCCACCATTCTGGCCTGGAGAATCCACATGGACAGAGGAGCCTGGCAGGCTACAGTCCATGGGGTCACAAAGATTCAGACATGACTGAGAGACTAAACACAATTGAAATGAGAGAGAGAGTTTGACATAGTTGTGCAACAGACCCAGAGTGAATGACAAAAAGTAATCTGGCTGATGCAAACCTAATATTTGCTCTTCTCTTCCTTGGTTATAGAACTGATTTTTAGCTGAACACATGATTGTCTGAAATAAAGAATATTTTTCACCCTCAGTTCAGTCAGTCCGTTATGTTGCTCAGTCGTGTCCGACTCTGCGACCCCAGGAATCGCAGCACACCAGGCCTCCCTGTCCATCAACAACTCCTGGAGTTCACTCAGACTCATGTCCATCGAGTCAGTGATGCCATCCAGCCATCTCATCCTCTGACGTCCCCTTCTCCTCCTGCCTCCAATCCCTCCCTGCATCAGAGTCTTTTCCAATGAGTCAACTCTTCGCATGAGGTGGCCAAAGTACTGGAGTTTCAGCTTCAGCATCATTCCCTCCAAAGAAATCCCAGGGTTGATCTCCTTCAGAATGGACTGGTTTTCACCCTCAGCTACAGTTAAATATCAATATGGGACTTAATGTTTTATTTATATGGAATGTAAACAGAAATTGTGAGCAACTTCTGAAAAGTGCCCTTAAATGAAAGCAAAGTGTCTTTCATTGTTGATTTTTCTTTCCTGCTGGCTGAGACTAAATGTGACTGCTGGAGCTTGAGTAGCTATTTCAAGCCATAAAATGGAAGCGACTTGTTGAGAACAGGAAGCAACAAGAAGCAAAGAGGCAGGCTCGTTAACACTAGCACCAACTGGGAAGCCCGTAAGAGCCTTGCTGCTGCTAAGTCACTTCAGTCGTGTCCGACTCTGTGTGATCCCATAGACGGCAGCCCACCAGGCTCCCCCGTCCCTGGGATTCTCCAGGCAAGAACACTGGAGTGGGTTGCCATTTCCTTCTCCAATGCATGAAAGTGAAAAATGAAAGTGAAGTCATTCAGTTGTGCCCAACCCTCAGCGACCCCATGGCCTGCAGCCTTCCAGGCTCCTCTGTCCATGGGATTTTCCAGGCAAGAGTACTGGAGTAGGGTGCCATTGCCTTTTTGGACAAAGAGCCTTATGTACTGGTTAATTGTGAGCCAGGACTGCTTACATCCAAGTTGGGACTTCTATTTTCTATTTTGGCTTCTCCTGGTGGCTCGGTCATTAAAGACCTGGGTTCGATCCCTGAATCAGAAAGATCCCCCTGAAGAAGGAAATGGCAACCCACTCCAGTATTCTTGCCTGGAGAATTCCATGGACAGAGGAGCCTGTTGGGCTACAGTCCATGGGGTCACAAACAGTCAGACACGACTAAGTGACTAACTTTCTCTTTCAACTTTCATCTTGTTCAAGCTGCTGCTATTTTGAACTTTATATCCCTTGTAGCTGAATCTAATCTTACCTGATACAGACTGCCACATTAAAGAATTAAACTTTTCCATGGAACAGTCTTAGGACTGACTATTCTTTTAATATTTTAAATTGAGTTTAGTCTATTCTGTGAAATCTTAAGAGACTCCAATTTTGTAAAATAAAATGTTTTTTGTAAAATAAAAAATTCAATATAGATCAATGATAGACTCTTTAGTGTAAGTTAAAAAGAACCGTAATATAAAGCATTCTGATAAAACTGGATGCTGATTCATCAGTCATCATCCCAGAAAACTTCATAACCAGTTGTGGTTGACTGTAATATACCCTGTTTAGTGACTAAAGGGTTTGGGGCTCTATATTGTGAATTCCAGCTTGGTAATTAGTATCTTCTTAAGTGAGCATACATTCAAAGCGTAAATATGCTTTCTTAGATCCATAACTGGCACACTAATAGAGTCAATTATGTTTACTTTTCCTGTTTCTAAGGAGATTCCATCTAATTTTTTCTTTTCAACTATCTCTGAACTTTTGAGTCCAAAGATTAAAGGTCATTAAAAATTCATCTAGCTCATTCATAATAGTTCTCTTAAAGTATAAAAATGTCAGCTGAGCAAACACATTTTAAGGTAAAAATATTACAGTGTTTTAAAATAATTAAATTTGAGAAGGAAAAGGAAAAACAACTTTTCTAGCTATCTTTGGACTATTTCTAAAAAAAAAAAAATGTGGAAAGATTAACTATTGAATAATCTGGTTCCTAGTTCTCATCTGTATTTCTAGATGAAAGGGCTTGATGCATTTGAATAACCAATAAGTTTCTCATGCTTATTCTTAATTGCCATTTGAGGCTATTCCCACAATTCCATTTATAACCCCATAATTAAAAATCTGGATGAAGAGGAAAAACTTCACTATAAATATACCCACTTCTTTCTGTATGCCTTGGGTTGCAATTTTTCCATTAAATGATGTGGAAGATTTGAGCTAGAGGGCATAAAAGCCTCATGACTTTGAAATTACCGTAAGTATTATAACTGGTGACTATAATTAGAAGATAAATGCCAGGTAATAAAAATGTAAACATAGAACAATTTCTGCTGTTAAATTAGAATTTGAGCTATGCTATCTATAATCTCTTTTGGATCGACTGCCTAAAACTGTATTAGCAGAGAACTTCAAGAAAACTTTATTATTCTATTATTCTGTCTCATGTGCATCCCACAATCACAAACTTAAACAAAGACACCCAACAAATTTCAGCATAGAGTTCAGTAACACGAAATCACAGTAACTTTTTATGGTTAAAACAAAATTGTTAACAATAGTGCAATAAAATTCATAGAACTAAATAGGAAATGGTTTCCATCTAAAGTATTTGATCTATATTATATCAAAGAATCATGTAAGTTAATATAATAAAGTTGAAATTATTGGAGAATAAAGTTGGGCAGTAAACATTGGCTGTACCAAAAGGGAATGAGCCTTAGATCACATGACAGCGGAGAGCAGAGACTTGTCAGAAAGACCTCGATCAACTTTTGGCTTTAATATTTGCTGATTTTAATATCTTGTGAAAGCAACTTAGCTTCTTTAAGCTTTCGGTTCAGTACAGTCACTCAGCCGTGTCCCCCTAGACTTTAGTTTGGTCACACTTTGTGACCCCCCCAGACTTTAAGCTTTAGTCCTCATATAGAAAATTTTCTATATCATGAGCAGGTATATGTGCTCACTCCTGTCTGACTCTTTGTGACCCCGTGGACTGTAGCCTGCCAGCCTGTCCATGGAATTCTCCAGGCAAGAATAGTGGAGTGGGTTGCCACGTCCTCCTCCAGGGGAATCTTTCCAACCCAGGAATGGAACTCAGGTCTCCCACATTGCAGGTGGTTTCTTTACTGTCTGGATTCACCATCAATTTGAAGGCAGATTTGTTGGAAAAATTGAAACATTATTATATCAAATATATACATGTGAATTGCAAGACATTGATTCTGAAAAGTTGAAATTGTAAGAATATGTCTCAGACTCTAGGAAATATGCTAAGAAACATTTGCATATGAGGATGCTTTTAGTTCTTATTTACTTTCAGGATTTCCTATACCCCTAGTTTTCAGCACTACATCATCAGTATCCATAAAAGTGTGATAATCTAATAAAAGGTGATAAATAATATTTATAGATAATTTCAATTTTAAACTTTAAAACAATGTAGAATTGAATAAAAGGAAGAAGACTGTAGAGTTGCTTTTCTTTCCTTTGAAGCAGTGAATTATTATTTTATGGGTACGCACAAGTAAAATCATCAGTGCTTAAAGAATTCTTTTTCAGTTTTATCGAGATATAATTGACATAACACTGTATTAGTTTTAGGTGTATAATATGATTTAATCAATGTATATGTTAAAAACAATTACAGTAAGCTTTTCCAATATCAGTCACCTCACATAGTTATAATTTTTTCTCAGTTTTAATATCTACCCTTGCAACAACTTTCACGTGTATAATACAGTATTGTTAACTCTAGATACCATGCTGTACATGGTACAATGGTTTCATCCTTTCATCTCTCAGCTGCTGTTGCTGCTGCTGCTGCTAAGTCGCTTCAGTCGTGTCCAACTCTGTGCGACCCCATAGACAGCAGCTCACCAGGCTCCCCCGTCCCTGGGATTCTCCAGGCAAGAACACTGGAGTGGGTTGCCATTTCCTTCTCCAATGCATGAAAGTGAAAAGTGAAAGTGAAGTCGCTCAGTCGTGTCTGACTCTCAGTGACCCCATGGACTGCAGCCTACCAGGCTCCTCTGTCCATGGGATTTTCCAGGCAAGAGTACTGGAGTGGGGTGCCATTGCCTTCTCCACATCTCTCAGCAGCTTTGGTGTAAAAATAAATGTGTTGGGACATATAGTGCTAAATATGAAAATAAGTGAAAAGATTTGATATTGAGACATTCCTCCTACTTCCCCCCACCATATTTGAAAAGTCATTATGCTTTTTTCTTTACAAGGAAAAGTAGCTTTTTTCTTTTCTTTTTTTTTTTAACTAGCTCAGGACACTTGCTTTAGAAGTAGCTCGCCTGGCTAAGCAGTACACATTCTATCAGTTATAAAATCGATCCATCCAAGTCCAGCTACACACCTTCAAACAACTTCAACATCTTCAAACAACTTCAAGTCAATCAATGACACAACATTTTTCTTTTCTAAAATAAAAATAAGAACAATAATAAAATTTGGTTTGCATATATGTGTGAATATTCAGCTTAAATCATATGAGGTGATATAATGAAACCTAAGTGTGTGTTTTGTCTCTATAAAACCTGAGTGTCATTAATTTAGTTCAGAGTTTGCTCCATCTTTGCTATGATCAAGAAACAATATCATTGTTCTATCATAATAAACTGCCTCCAGACCAATTTATGTTCTGTGGTACTCAATTTCAAGAGTTCTGCAAGATGTTAGCATTGAAGTTGTGTGCATGGGAAGTGTGGAAGAAAGACCTGATATGAACAGCCAACTCATCGGAAAAGACTTTGATGCTGGAAAAGATTGAGGGCAGAAGGAGAAGAAAACATCAGTGGATGAGATGGCAGGATGGCACCACTGATGCAACAGACTTGAACTTGGGCAAACTTTGGGAGATGGTGAGGGACAGGGAGGCCTGGTGTGCTGCAGTCCATGGGGTCACAAAGAACCAGACATGACTGGGTAACTGAACAATAATAGCAAGGCCCCTTTGTAACGATTAATCAACCAATACCCATATATTATTATTAACTAAAGTCTAGAGTCTATATAGAGTCCCTTAGTTTTTACTTAACATAGTTTTCTATTCAGGATCCTATCTAAGATTCCACGTTATGTTTAGTTATCATGTCTCTTTAGGATTGTGCTTTGGCTGTGATAATTTCTCCTTAGAATGTGACAGGCTGTGACTTTCCTTGGATGCAAGCCCATATTTAGGGAGTGTAGAGTAAGGCTCTACCTTCTCTACAGTGAAGAAGTATCTATATAATTTATTTGGCTTTCTTCTGCACAGGAGATTTGACTTGTCTATCTCATTTATTAATTTATTCATCTGTATGAACTTATAAATATTTATATTTCTCATTATAATACAATAATACTTTATTGCTCTAATTGTTGCAGCTTTGGCCACTGGGAGCTCTTTCAGTTGACCCTGTGCCCTTTGACATACCCCATACCAATATATTTTTTAAAGGACCCCTTTTCAATATAAGCTCTAATGCTAGAATATGCCTAATTTTTCTGGAGGTGAACCACTGTGAAAAGACAATGTGAAAAAAAAATCCTAACTTTGCAGTGTTAAAAGAAAGTGATGATTATTGCAATAGCCGATGTTGAAAATGTGAGGTAATGAGGATAGAGGAAGGGGCAGAACACTACCCAAAGCATTATGGACACAAGGATCTTTCACTGGCAGAAAGCTTGATAATGGGGTCACAAAGTTCTCTCTAAGCCTTTTACATCATTGTGCTGTCCATATTTAGCAAAACAAGAGAGTATTACCTTTTGTCAGATGGACATTAAAAATCCTGGACACTGTGTTCATTATTTCAGTTCAATATGTACCAGGAAGGCATCTGTATCACTTTGGGGAAGTCACAAGAGTGCAGGTTGTTTACTAGACTCAGATTCAGAAATACTTCCTCTCTTTGGGAATTGGACGACCTCAGTTTTGCAAACTGAAGCTGAAGCTCCAATATTTTGGCCACCTGATGTGAAGAGCCAATTCATTGGAAAAGACCCTGATCCTGGGAAAGACTGAGGGCAGGAGAAGAAGGAGGCGCAGAAGATGAGATGGTTGGATGACATCACTGACTCAATGGACATGAATCTGAGCAAACTCCAGGAGACAGTGAAGAACAGGGAAGCCTGGGGGGCTACAGTACATGGGGTCGCAGTCAGACACAACTTAGTGACTGAACAACACAATTTTGCAAAACTCTGTTAAGTAAAATTCTTTTCTGACTTGTAGGTGACATTTTTAAAGAAATTATGGGCTTAGTTCTTCCACTGTTCGAAGAGTTGTATTGGAAGAAAACTCCTAGGTTTTCAGGAAAACAGGTCAAAGGTTCAGTGGGGACAAATACTAGAGGAAAGAAAATGATTTCTTGTATTACCCAAACCCACAAACACGAAAATCTTCCAGCATTCTTCTTTAATCAGTACTGTAAAAGTGGAATCATGCTATTACCAGAAGAAAACAAACAAAGAAACAAACAAACAAACAAATCAGATCTAAGGGTAATCTTTCAAGCCCACGCTCGTGTATTGAATCATCGCTCCACTCCACTATGAACACCAATCGCCGTGCCACTTCTTAGGAACAAAAATGCCATATAAAAACAGACAATGTTAAAGTTAAGATAGTTCCTCAGATTATACTGATAATTCTGTTCACTTACTACTTTTTAAGATCGATACACTTGGAGGAAACAGTTGTAATGGCCAGTTGCCAATTGTGTGACTTGAACAACCATTATCTCTGAGTCTCACTTTTTCTTTTTAACCTAATAACTTAGTTCTTTAGGTTGTTGTGAGAATTTGAAGAGGAAAAATCATGCATCAAGGTTAAAATTAGGGATATCAATATCTACATATAATACAAGTCATCAGTTACAAATGCCAACTGATTCAACTACCTAACATCTAATCAGAACTTAAAACATCTGGAGATTAAAATCTCCTAAATATTGTGCACAATATTTCCTTCACCTGTAGCACATATTAGTGCATTCAAAGTGGTGCTCATTTTTTTCATTAAATCTTCTTGATAATTCTGTGTGGTCAGTACATTACAAGGTTTATTATCTACTTTCCAGTGGGAGGAAATTGATGAGAGAAAGTTGTGAGTCACCCTGGTGAATCGTTAATTGAATGAAATATTACCACATTTCTTCAGTTGTACTAGAGGATTCTGATGGTTCTTCCTTTTTAAATTAGTACAACGAGAAAAGCAGAAAATTAAAGTAGAAGTAAATGCTTTCTAAATCACTTCCCTGGTCATCACATTCCTATTCCCTTGTTTTTCAATAGTGAATAACACAAAACACTATTTTTTGAAGTTCTAACTTGCTGCAGTTTAAATGTTATCAAAGCCAGTTTATGTAGCTTACCGTGTTATTCTACTGCTTGTTCAGGTATGCATTGAATTTACTTCAGTTCATGATTTGTGTTTTAATGCCAAGGTAACATGGGCTGACCTTTGGCTCATAAAGTGGTAAATGGAATTCCCTTTGGGCAATAGTTCCAAACACATCTGTTGTGTTATCATCAATTGTCTTGATAATAAAATATGAGCCTAAAT
Organism: Cephalophus harveyi; assembly: GCA_006410635.1. Lineage (NCBI taxonomy): Eukaryota > Metazoa > Chordata > Mammalia > Artiodactyla > Bovidae > Cephalophus > Cephalophus harveyi. Next base: position 854,934 of record SJYT01037265.1, on the reverse strand, counting down.
TGGTAAATTTGTAAAAACAAGATTTTTTTCCTTTTATTTTATTTTGAAACTGTAAGAATAAGAATGCTGTGACATAGACAGTGGGTATAACCGCTAATTAAATACCAAGAAAACAGTGGGTTTTATTGCTTTTTTTGGATCATAAGAATAAAACACAAAAACAGCCTATGGGCTCATAAGGGCTTGAGATTTCTTTCTGAAAAGCCGTGTGCAGAGAATATATTTACAGGAGAGAAAGACAAAGAAATGCAGAGAATGAGAGAGAATCAGAAGAGCATTCCTAAGGGATAACTCTATCTAGAATTTGGAAACTAAAAACAGCGGAGGCTAATGGACCATGCCACCAGCAAATCTGAGTGTAAATGAAGAGGATTAGTGAAAAGCAGGTTTGAATTCTAAAAGACTGTTTCATACAAGTTCATCATCATTACTGCTAATCTCGTATCTTCTGTTATTCTCAGCACCAAATAACACAAATTATAGCCCTGTTCATTTATGCCTTCTCTCATTGATTCATTCGTTCACCCATTTATTCTTTCACCAAATAATTTATTGAATATCCAAAACAAGCAGAATCTTTTCTTTCCCTCTGATCTGTGGTTCCAGAGAAAGACACTCACTCAGGTGCTTCTTGTTGATCTCATTGACTCACAGTACTTTTATTTCTGTTAGCAAATGAGCCTGGAAAAGTGCACGTGGTCCTGAGTGGGCATCCAAAAGCTTTGGGCTCCCCACACAATTTTGTGCATCAAACACACTGTGAAGGGAGAGGACAGCTGCATGGTGAGAATCTCCCAGGATCCCATGGTGCTTAAGTTGGTTCAACTAAAAATGTTTTCATCATTTCAAGTATGCATGAACTTTACAGACTCTTGCTCATCACCTTCCCAGGGGAACAACTTCTCCTTTCTGTGTCTGAGTGATTCTACAGGACTCATTTAGACCTTTGAAGATCTTGATAGGGCTTCCCTGGTGGCTCAGACAGTAAAGAGTTTGTTTGCAATGCAGGAAACCTGGGTTTGATCCCTGGGTCAGGAACATCCTCTGGAGAAGGGAATGGCACCCACTCCAGTATTCTTGCCTGGGAAATCCCATGGACAGAGGAGCCTGGTGTGCTAAAGTCCATGGGGTTGCAGAGAGTCATACACCACTGAGTGACCAAGGCACACACACAGAGGATCTAGACAACTTATGTTAAGATACACGATTTCACTTCTCCCAGGTCCCAACTTGAGTTGTAGCCATGTAACTTCTTACTGTTAATCACCTCAATCTTATATGACAGATCCAGAATTTTCTTAAAATAAATACTTGCTGCGATTCATGGAGTCGCAAAGAGTCAGACACAACTGAGCTAACTGAACTGAACTGATGCCTGTAATAAACCTTTCATCAAGGGCCATTTGGGACTCTAAATTTGCCTTACTGTTTCTACCACCCATGTGTGGTACATCTCTTTATTTTGTATCAAGATTAATTTTTTTTTCTGATATTGATTATATAGAATTAGTCAATCAGATCTGTTGCCTGAGCTTTAAAACCCTTAACTGAGCCACTGGACTTTTATACAAGACAAGCTTTTATTGAGAACTTTGTTTTTGCCAGACATAATACTGGGTGCTGGGGTACAGAGATAGATGAAACAAAACCTTTACTTTCTGGTAACTTAGCATTTAGTAGAAAAGTCAAGACAATACATTAACTATTCACTCAGATAATTCTTTTCAAACAGGACTAATTTGGATGTCCATTCTATATGTTTCAATAGTTTATTTTTAATTTTTCAAAATTGTTATATAATTTACAGAAAACTTTTCTGTTTTTAGTGTACATTTTTGAGAAGTTTGGCAAATGCATACATTTGAATAACCACCATCACCACATTCACGATGGTTTAAGGAGTTCCACCCCACTCCCAAATTCTTTTATTCTTCTGTGTGGTCACCCACACCCAACCCAACCCCACTACACAACACACACACACATACACACACACACACACACACACACAGAGTCCCTAGCAACAAATTAGGAGAACTGTTCTTATAACTGAATCTTTTCCAGAATGTCTTCTAGGGTAAAATCATAGAAGTGTATATATATATATATATAACATTTTTGTGTCTGACGTTTTCACTTAGCTTCCCAGGTGGCTCAGATGGTAAAGAATGTACCTGTAATGCAGGAGACCCATATTCAATTCCCAAGTTGGGAAGATCCCCTGGAGAAGGTATAGGTAACCCACTCCAGTATTCTTGGACTTTCCTGGTGGCCCACATGTTAAAGAATTCACCTTCAGTGAGGGAGACTTGGGTTCAATCCCTGGGATGGGAAGGTCTCCTGGAGAAGGAAATGGCAACTCACTTCAGTATTCTTGCCTGGAGAATTCCATGGACAGAGGAACCTGGCAGCCTACAGTTCATGGGTCTTAAACAGTTGGACACGACTGAGCAACTAACTCAACACTTTCCACTTAGCAAAACACACTGATTATTCATCTACATTGCTGACTACATCAGTAGTTTATTACTATTATTATTATTGACTAGTATTCAATTATACAGACATACCATGGTTTATTTATTTTCCTGCTGAGACACATTTGGGTTGTTTTACATTTTAAGATATTATGAATAAAACTGCTACATACATTTATGTACAGTCTTTGATGTGGACATAGGATTTCAATTTACATGATGAACATCTAAGAATGCAGTTCCTGGGTTACATGGCTCTTGTGTTTAATATATAAGAAATTGTCAAATTGTTCTCTACAGTAACTGTGCCAATTTGTTAATCTATCAGCATTATGTGACAGAGTTCTTTGCATCTTGATGAGCACTTGGTATTACACACCTCTTTTTTATGTTAACCATTGTTATAAGTGTATAATAATATCTCTTTGTGATTTTTAACCTTTGTATTGTCCTAATTATTTAGTTCAGTTGGTGAAGAATCTGCCTGCCATGCAGAAGACTCAAGTTCGATTCCTGAGTTGGGAAGATCCCCTGGAGAAGGAAATGGCAAGCCACTCCAGTATTCTTGCCTGGGAAATTCCACGGACAAAGGAGTCTGGCAGGTTATAGTCCATGGGGTCGCAAGAGTCAGACACTACTTAGCGACTAAACCAATAACTATAGTTTACTTATTTTTTATTCCTATATCTTCTTTGGGAAAGCACCCAAATCTCTTGCCCATTTATCTATTATATTATTTCCTTGTTAAGTTTTGAGAATTCTATTATATATGCATATATATATATATATATATATATATATAAAACACATTTCCTGAGTCCTGAGAAAGAATGGATGTTGAATTTTGTAAAAGATAATTTCTGAATTGAGAATTTCATATCTTTTTCCTCTTAATTAGTCTGCTAAATTATATGAATTTTTTTTTTTGGTCCAGATCATAATGTCTCTGTGCATGTTAATTTACGTTTGTAGTTTAAATGAACATTCACTCTGATGATACTGAGTATAGTGTTATAATTGTCAATTAATTCAGTTTGGTTAACAATGTTGTTCAGGTGCTCTACATCCCTGCAGAATTTCTATTTACCAATTTCACTGACCAGAGAGAGAAAGGTAGAAATCTCCAACTACAACTGTCAGTTGTACATTTCTTTTCTCAATTCTTTCAGTTAAATCTTTTTGTTTTTTTAAATTTTGTTGTTGGTTGCATGTACATTTAGGATGGATATACTTTTCTTGGTTAATTGACCCCATGTTTCCATTATGGAATATACTTCTTTATAGGTAGTAATATGCTTTGTTCTAAAGTCTATTTTAATATTTATACTACTCCTCTGCCTTCTTTTAGTATTTAAATTTTTAAATTTTAACACCTTTTATTTTATATTTAAATTGGGTTGTCTGTAGAAAACCTATATTTGGGTCTTAATTTTTAAATTCTATTTAAAACTTTGTTTCTTCTGTTATAATTGATGACATCAGACTATTCACAATTAGTGTAATTATGGATATCATAAATTCAGTACATTTGTTCAGTTGTGTCTGTTTGCGACCCCATGGAATACAGCACGCCAGGCTTCCCTGTTTATCACCAACTCCTGGAGTTTACTCACACTCATGTCCATTGAGTCGATGATGCCATCCAACCATCTCATCCTCTATCCTCCCCTTCTCCTCTTGCTTTCAATCTTTCCCAGCATCAGGATCTTTTCCAATGAATCAGTTCTTTGCATTAGTGGCCAAAGTATTGAAGTTTCAGCTTCATCATCAGTCCTTCCAATGAATATTCAGGACTGATGGCCTTTAGGATTGACTGGTTGGATCTCCTTGCAGTCCAAGGGACTCTCAAGAGTCTTCTCCAACACCACAGTTCAAAAGCATCATTTCTTCAGTGCTCAGCTTTCTTTATAGTCCAACTCTCACATCCATACATGACTACTGGAAAACCCTAGCTTTGACTAGACGGACCTTTGTTGGCAGAATAACATCTCTGCTTTTTAATATGCTGTCTAGGTTGGCCATAGCTTTTCTTCAAAGGAGCAAGTGTCTTTTAATTTCATGGCTGCAGTCAAGTGCTTTTGGAGCTCAAGAAAATTAAGTCTGTCACTGTTTCTATTGTTTCCCTATCTATTTGCCATGAAGTGATGGGACCAGATGCCATGATCTTAGTTTTCTGAATGTTGAGTTTCAAGCCAACTTTTTCACTCTCCTCTTTCACTTTCACTTATTTAATTGCTGTCATTAGACCATTCACAATTAGTGTAATTTATGGATATAGTTGGATTAAAATCTACTAACTTGCTGCTGCTGCTGCTAAGTCGCTTCAGTCGTGTCCGACTCTGTGCGACCCCAGAGATGGCAGCCCACCAAGCTGCCCCAACCCTGGGATTCTACAGGCAAGAACACTGGAGTGGGTTGCCATTTCCTTCTCCTAGCCATTTTCTATTTGTTCTGTCTGTTCTTTGCTTCTTTTACTTCTTTCTTTTTTCTCTTAGGTTAATCAATGAATTTTATTGCTTCCATTTATGTCCACTTGGATTTATTTAGACTTTAACACAATATACTTTTTAGTGGTTCTTTCTATGTCCTGGATGGCGGTGGGGTTGGGGGGCGGGTGAGGGAAAATTTAAGAGACTGTTCCAGGTGGAACATTTATATTAATACTTTACTATCTACTACAGTATGGGAGGATATTCTGATTGTTGCTCCTCACTGGGTCTTATTTAAATCAGGGTAACCAGGTTTCTTTTTCTCACTTTTCCCCCCAGAAATCTGAGTGAACCCTGACATGAGAGATGGAGGGCTCAGCTCCAGGGCAGATAATGGTGAGGCCTTCTTTGAGAATTCATAAGGTTTCCTTCTTCTTAGATTCCCTCCTAGAAAACTTTAGCTAGACTGGGAGAAAAGAGAATTTCTTCCCTTATTCCTTTCATGCTTTTTATATGCTAATCATTCTCAAGGAGTTGGTATTTGACATTAAAATAATTTTCTTGGATTCCGTCATAACATCATTCACGGAATGAATGAAATCTGGATTTTAGGAACCCACAGATCTATATGAAGGGGGAAAAAATGCTACGGCTGATATATCAAAATATTATCGTGCCAACTCTTCATCGGAGAAGGCAATGGCACCCCACTCCAGTACTCTTGCCTGGAAAATCCCATGGACAGAGGAGCCTGGTGGGCTGCAGTCCAAGGGGTCGCTAGGAGTCAGACACGACTGAGCGACTTCACTTTTCACTTTCATGCATTGGAGAAGGAAATGGCAACCCACTCCAGTGTTCTTGCCTGGAGAATCCCAGGGATGGGGGAGCCTGGTGGGCTGCTGTCTATGGGGTCGCACAGAGTCGGACACGACTGAAGCGACTTAGCAGCAGTAGAAGCAGCAGCAGCAGCAGCAGCAACTCTTCATACCCTACACTAAAGTGTAAACTTTTTATGGTGAGGATTTATTAAAGGTCAAGAAACTGTTTATGATATCTTTAGTAGAAATTTCATGCTGTGGTATTTTTCTATCATTATACAAGTTCAAAGTCTGTAAGACCTACAACATGCATTTAGCAACTAGTATATTAACCAATTCCAAGGACAAAATAAATATATAAATTTCAACATGCCGCAATTGTTTCTCCTTCTTAAGCTTAAAATCCATATGCTCCTGGGTTAGGCTGTAACCACAGCCAGAACTGTATTTGCCACCTTCAGTCCATGGCTTGAGTATTACAAAATGTGTGTAGCAGACTGCAGAATATGGGTGAAAAATTTCAGAAGCCAAGAAACACAGTGTTTTAGAAAGTGAATCAATTTAGGTCAGAGTATTGTTTTATTATATGGCATATACAGGAAAAAACATTTCTTCATTTCACATGGGATATGATATGCTGCAATTTTATCTTTATTTCTAAAGCTTCTGCAAACTGTAATTCACAGGTTGGCATGACTTCAGTGGATGCTAACTTACTGAAGAGTTTTTTTTAAAGTTTTATTTATATTTTCTGCACCACACTGTGAAGTGCCCTCAATGCTTTGTTTCTCAGAAGCAGGATTAGAGCACAGATGGGAGAAGAAAGGCATGAAATTCTATACTTTGAAACATTCAGTCAAGATTTATATTGTATCTCTAGTTACCTGGCGCCTCTATAATACCCTTCATTGGAGAATTTCAAAAGCCCGTGCAGTGTCACAATTGTATAAATACATAAATTTTTAAAACTGTTATTTGTGAGAAGATTAATCAAAATGCATTGAAGGTGACATTGTAATAACCAAAAAGGGGCTCTTTTCATTTGTTTGTTTGTTTGCTTTGTTAATACAATCTAACGTCAACTAGATCTAACCCTGTTTAGGAAGCATCAAAGCCTTCAATTTTTCTGTTTACTTCTTCTTGGCTCTAGTCCAGTTAGGCCATTGACAATTAAGGGAAAATGCTACTTTCTCTCTCATGTGTCTTACATAGACATACATAGTACAAACTAATCAGTACCACAACCACATCAAATACTTTATTTTTGGTTGGTCTTTTTATACTTAACATTTTAGTAAATTATAATCTAACTCTTGCATAAACATGGTCTAAAAATATAAGCCAGCAGCTATCTCCCAAGATATAACCTTGACAAATCGGTCACATTAAAAAAAAAAAAAAAGTCGATTGTAGGAGATGGATATTTTTCCAAAAATTAAAATAGTATTCTTTTAAAAAATAAGGATTCTATTATATTTAAAAATTATCTGTGGTAAAGAAACATAAACCATGAGAATGTTTAACTTCTACTTAAACATTTTATGTAGCTAAACTTAAAATATTTTGGATTACTCACATGCAGAAAAGAATTAATCAGTTACGTCCTCCCCTTCAGTAAGATTTGGTTAGAATATAGAAGCTAATGTAAACCAGAAATAAAGAGCTTAATTTAGGATTAAGTGCTTATGCTACTATTAGCAGGGCTGGAAATAAGGATGTCAGGAAAGCACTGCTGAGGGTCAGAGGTCAACAGTGAATATTTGAGACCACTGGTTCTCCACTGAGGGTGATTTTAATCCCTTAGTCTTGAGACATACCTGCCTCTAATGAGTAGAGTCCAGGCCCTGATGCTGGGAAAGATTGAGGGCAGGAGAAGAAGGGGATGGCAGAGGATGAGGTGGTTGGATGGCATCACTGACTCAGTGGACATGAGTCTGAGCAAAATCCAGGAGACTGTGAAGGACAAGGAAGCCTGGAGTGCTGCAGCCAATGGGATGGCAGAGTCAGACATGACTTAGTGAGTGAACAACAACAACAACATTTTAACCATATAACCTGATTCCCTTGTGTGAGGTTTGGTGGGGATGGATGCAGGTCAAAAGAGAGAAGCCAGAAAGAGTTTGCAGATCTGTTGCACTTGCAGTTCACACAGGGCCACTGAGAGGACAGCCTGGGTGGGGTCACCAGACTGAGGGGAAGCAGAACTGTGCGGGCCCCTTTGCTGTGGTTTCTGGGAGAAGGAACAGATGAGGCAAGGTAAGCTGGAGGTGGGGTTCGGGATACAACTTCCCAAAATGTGACACCCTGGGGTAGAAAATAGCTCACGCTGAAGGAGTTTGAGAAGATGGCAGAAGCAGGAAGATCACTCTGATCCCCTCCTTCCACATCCCCCTACACACTTGGTCTTCTTCCAAAACAGGTCATGTGAGAGGTACCCTCCCTGTACCAGAAGGATGGAAGACGTTCACCAGAAATTAGTACAAACCAACATGTCAACCTTATCTACCTGGTTATTATGGAGAAGGAAATGGCAATCCACTCCAGTATTCTTGCCTGGAGAATCCCATGGACAGAGGAGCCTGGTGGGCTACAGTCCATGGGGTCGCAAAGAGTTGGACAAGACTGAGCGACTTCACTTCACTTCACTTCACTTCACTTCACTACCCCTGAGCTTCCCTAGTGGCTCATATGGTAAAGAATCTGCCTGCAATGCAGGAGACCGGGGCTCAGTTCTGGGTTGGGAAGATCCAGTGGAGAAGGCAATGGCAACCCACTCCAGTATTCTTGTCTGGAGAATCCCATGGCAAGAGGAGCCTGGCAGGCTACAGTCCATGGGGTGGGGTCGCAAAGCATCAGACACGACTGAGTGACCAACACTTACTACCCCTAGCCTAAACCCCCTTATCTTGTACGTTCTTCACAAACTTACTGTTTCTTTGTTTAAAAAGATATAGAAGCTTCTTTCTCTGGTCACTTTTTTATGAGACAAGATGGCATGTGAAATAAATAAATACATCTGGTAACTATGGAGAATGAGATGGCCTCAGAGTGTGGATGAAATCTACTAATCTTGATAGAGAAAAATATTTAAAACAGACAAAACTAATCAATGGATATGGTGTTGGGATATAAAGAAGTGCAATTTTATTGTAATGCTCTAGAAAAATTTATGTGATAAGATTTATTTGGGAGGAAATAGATAAACCAATTGGTTCTACCAATGGGATCTGAAATAAAATATTCCCTCAAATTTTAGCTTCATTGTTAGTCACTGAAGCACCTTTCAAAGATGACACTCAAAATCAGTTTCCTTATTTGTGCAATGTAGTGAGTTTCCAAAATTTCTTTGGATTGTTGTTGACAAGTGAGACACAGTAGGAAAGCATCCAAATGATGTCTGATGCAAAGCTGATGCCCAATGTGTGTGTGCCTGAGTGCTAGGAAGCTTCCGTGGTGTCCAACTCTTTGTGATCCCATGGACTGTAACCTGCCAGGCTCCTCTGTCCATGGGATTCTCTAGGCAAGAATACTGGAGTGGGTTGTCATGCTCTCCTTCAGGGGATCTTCTCAACAGAGGGATTGAACCCAGGTCTCTGATGTCTCTTGCATTGGCAGGTGGTTTCTTTACCACCAGCCCCCCTCCAACCATTCCTCTCCTCCTCTATGATTATAACAATGAAATCCAATCCAATTCCTCTTTCAATAAAGAAAGACAAGAGTATTTCTTTAAAATACAAATAAGGAGAAGGGGATGATAGAGGACGAGATGATTGGATGGAATCACTGATTCAATGGACGTGAGTTTGAGCAAACTCCAGGATATGGTGAAGGACAGGGAAGCCTAGCATGCTGCAGTCCATGGGGTCACAAAGAGTCAGACACAACTGAGTGGCTGAGCAACAAGTAGAAGAAAGAAAGCAGAGCATTCGAAGCTTTAATGACAGGAGTGTTGAAGTTAAACGGAAGTAGAGTTTGGTTTTGTTTCATCTGAAATGGAGATAATACTAATATTTACTTAATATGAAGAGTATAAAGATTAAATAACAAAAATTATTTTTCACATCTTATTATATACATTAATAGTATGTATTTGATGAATCTTAGTGGATAAAAGGATGATAATAGAAACAAAAATAATAACAGAATTTCCCTGAAAAAAACAGTTAATTTTTGGGAAAGAGTAATCCATTTGACAAGTCCCTGGATTCTGGTTGACTTATTCTGGATGTAAAATTGGCTTTCACATAAAAAAGGAGGGTGAGTTTCTATAGTTCTCCAGTATTTTCCCTTAGTTAGAAAATGTTTTTCTCTCTCCCATGCCTCCTGTTAGTGCTATTGCCTATTTACAGTTATTAAATCTACACAAGATGGGAAGAGATGGAGTGCCCTATTTTCAGGGTCAAAATGGACTATTTGAGCTATCTCTGTGGGCTTTTTGGGTGGTAGAGCTAGGGTGCTTCATTGTAAAATCTGAAGTCAGTTTATCTACAAAAGCTATCCATGTTGAAGTGTTTCTATGTGAGACAAAATTTGATTAGAGTTCTAAAATTGGAGCTTTTAATCAAAGTTGGTTATTTGACATAAATTTAATTTCCTTATGGAAATATTGAAAGACAGGCTTTCTATGCACTTAATGTTAAACCCAAATAGCTTTACATTATTCAGGTTTGCTTCATTTGGAGCACCAATGCCTCCGTGCTGTAAGTGTTCAGGTAAGCACACCTTCTCTTCAGGGCTCTTGTGAGTTCTGTGTGTTTATTTCAAGCTTTCTTATATATGCTACAGCTGACTTATAGCTCTCTAAAACTGACTCAATGCTCTCTTCTTCTGGTAAGAGTTCGCTGCTCTAAGAATAAATTGCAATTACACATTTCTTCCCCTCCAGCTTTTTTTTTCTTTTTGTAGTACTCCTTTCTCTTCTCTATTTTTTTCCTCCTTTTCAAACCATCCCTTTACTCTAGCCTTTGTATCTTCACCCCGTGACACAGCATTCATTGTCTCCTCTATAATTTCTCTTTTCCACAGGCTGTACCAACGTGCTCTTCAGTGAGCAAGTACTCATTAAACACCTACCACATGTCAGACGCGTATGTCTGAAAAGACATCTTTGCCATTCTGTGGCTTCTCTTTTAATAAGTGCATATCTGGCTCCCTTTGGTTGTTCTATCCTGCAATTTCTTCCTGACTGTCTCTTTGTGTGGTGGGAGGAGGATCAATTTTCTGACACAAATTCTGTTATTTTGGAGGGAAAGACACACTTGGTTTCCAAGCACAATACATCTGACACAACCATCTCCACAGGACACTGAAATGTTATCACAATTTAGGTTTTTTGATTTTAGGTAAGTGGATGCACTTCAAAAATGGTTGGAAAAAACACAATCATCATCTTACTCTTTTTATAATACAAGGTCAAAAGTCTCTCTTGGCTATATGTTTTGGAACTTTTTCACTGCGTGAGGAAAAAGTCAAAACTCCTTAAAATGGACTGCAGGTTCATTTTTTATCTGTTTTTTGCTGCTGCTGCTGCTAAGTCGCTTCAGTCGTGTCCGACTCTGTGCGACCCCACAGATGGCAGCCCATTGGGCTCCGCCATCCCTGGGATTCTCCAGGCAAGAACGCTGGAGTGGGTTGCCATTTCCTTCTCCAATGCATGAAAGTGAAAAGTGAAAGTGAAGTCGCTCAGTCGTGTCTGACTCAGCAACCCCATGGACTGCAGCCCACCAGGCTCCTCAGTCCATGGGAGTTTCCAGGCAAGAGTACTGGAGTGGGACGCCATTGCCTTCTCCGGTTTTCTGCTAACCCCAGTTTTATCTATCAAACATTCCCTCTTTGCCTTCAATATTCAAATACTGTGCATGTTGGGTAACTTCAGTTTTGTCCGACTCATTGTGACCCTAGAGATTCTCCAGGCAAGAATGCTGGAGTGGATTGCCATGCCCTCCTCCAGGGGATCTTCCTGACTCAGGAATTGAACCTGAATCTCTTATATCTCTTCCATTGGGTTCTTTACCATTAACACCACTTGGAAGGTCTCTAACCCTAATTTTAAGACATGTCCCTTCTTGCTTCCATCTTGTTTATTGTATCTGCTGTAATTCTGAAAGAGATGGGAATACCAGACCACCTGACCTGTCTCTTGAGAAATCTATATGCAGGTCAGGAAGCAACAGTTAGAACTGGACATGGAACAACAGACAGATTCCAAATAGGAAAAGAAGTATGTCAAGGATGTATCGGAGAAGGCAATGGCACCCCACTCCAGTACTCTTGCCTGGAAAATCCCATGGACAGAGGAGCTTTGTGGGCTGCAGTCCATGGGGTTGCTGAGTCAGACACGACTGAGCGACTTCACTTTTCACTTTCATGCATTGGAGAAGGAAATGGCAACCCACTCCAGTGTTCTTGCCTGGAGAATCCCAGGGATGGGGGAGCCTGGTGGGCTGCTGTCTATGGGGTCGCACAGAGTTGGACATGACTGAAGCAACTTAGCTGCAGCAGCAGCAGCAGCTAAGTACATCATGAAAAACGCTGGGGTGGAAGAAGCACAAGCTGGAGTCAAAATTGCCAGGAGAAATACCAATAACCCCAGATATGCAGATGACGCCATCCTTATGGCAGAAAGTGAAGAGGAACTAAAAAGCCTCTTGATGAAAGTGAAAGAGGACAGTGAAAAAGTTGGCTTAAAGCTCAATATTCAGAAAACTAAGATCATGGCATCTGGTCCTATCACTTCATGGGAAATAGATGGGGAAACAGTGGAAACAGTGTCAGGCTTTATTTTGGGAGGCTCCAAAATCACTGCAGATGGTGATTGCAGCCATGAAATTAAAAGACGCTTACTCCTTGGAAGGAAAGTTATGACCAACTAGATAGCATATTCAAAAGCAGAGACATTACTTTGCCAACAAAGGTCTGTCTAGTCAAGGCTATGGTTTTTCCAGTGGTTGTGTATGGATGTGAGAGTTGGACTGTGAAGAAAGCTGAATACCGAAGAATTGATGCTTTTGAACTGTGGTGTTGGAGAAGACTCTTGAGAGTCCCTTGGACTGCAAGGAGATCCAACCAGTCCATTCTAAAGGTGATCAGTCTGGGTGTTCTTTCGAAGGACTGATGCTAAAGCTGAAACTCTGTACTCTGGCCACCTCATGCGAAGAGTTGACTCATTGGAAAAGACTCTGATGCTGGGAGGGATTGGGGGCAGGAGGAGAAGTGGACGACAGAGGATGAATGGCTGGATGGCATCACTGACTCAATGGACATGAGTTTGGGTGAACTCTGGGAGTTGGTGATGGACAGGGAGGCCTATCGTGCTGTGATTCATGGGGTCGCAAAGAGTCGGAGGCGACTGAGCGACTGAACTGAACTGAACTGAACTGAAGCATTTTCTCACTCTTTTGACTTTGCTATTAATAGTATAATTTCTCCTTTTTGTCACAGTATGGGTGTTCCTTTCTCCATAAAGCCTTCCTTGAATTTCCAAGACTGGACTGTATGCCTAGTCTTGTGCTTCCATGGCAGCCTATGTGATACTCATTCTCTACAGAGGTAGTGTTCAGGAAAGATTCTTTCAATTAACATGGATAAATTTTAACACTGGTAATAACCAATGTATATTTTATTGTTTAATAAGACATACTGATGATCCTTCCAAAGTAATCTATTTCCTGAAACTGAAACCAAGTAGCAAATTTCTCTCTACATTTCTCCATTGAATAATAAAACTAACATTTTTTTTCCTAACTGTTACCCCCTTATTGTACTAGCTGATTGAATATTTGATCAATTCAAGTTGCATTGTTTTACCATGGCTTCTCAGTTTCTCAGTGGCAAGGCACTGTTATTTGTTCACAATGTAGTAAGGAGGATAAAATATTTTAATTGTTTTACTGCATTTTAATAGAAGCCAGTGATGTGTTATTTTGGCATTGCTTAATAGAACACCTAAGACTAAGATAATGGGGAGAGTTAATTGGTTTTTGATAATAGACATTAACCATGCAACTGATATTTCCATTTAACTGCATAGAAAAAAGATAAGAAAATGTATTTATTAGAAATTAATAAAGAATAAAAAATGTTGGCTGATTGCCACTCTTTTTATTTAGCTCTTTATGTATGAGGTCAGTGAAGATAATACCCACAGACAGTTGGGACCTCTTCTGACACGTCAAACATCCTCCTAAGGCAGGAATCACCTTCTCTATTATCTTTTCTAATTAGTTTTTCCATTTTTAATTAAAGGGATAGAAAGTCCTTCCCTTCATGTCAACATATATCTTGCGAGTCATCAGTAGATTTAAGTATGTGGTTCATGGGAAGGAAACAGGAGTTTGGAGAAGTCAAATATTTTAAATTGGGTTTAGATATTTTAATATTAAAAATATAAATTACTGGTCATAGATTTTTGTTGTTGGTGCTGTTTCTGCGGTACAAATAAGGAATGCTATTCTACTCTGTAGTTATACGTTATAACCTCTTTCTCCAATTTATGTGGATTTGAGAGTACCCGAAGTGTGGCAGGGAACCAGGGTGATATTAATCACACTGCATGCATTTAGTGTTTAAAATATACAAAGCCTTTTCTTATGGATCACTCTTTAAAAATTCCCTACTTTATCCCTCTGAAGGGTATTAGAGAGCTATTTTTGCCTCAGTCACTATAAACTTCTTGACAGAAGGGGTATGTTATGATCTCTTTGCATTTTTAGCACCTGGCATAGCTCCTGGAAAATTGTTGGTGCTCAACGCATTTTTTTAAAAAATGAATAAATGAGCAAGTAGTGAATCAAGAAAAAATAAGTAACTTTTGAAAATTCATAGTTTTAGTAAAAGGCAGAGATAGAAATTGGACCCAAGCTTCCTGACTTCTAAGCTATTTTGAATTTAAGAAAACCCAATAAATAGTAGCAAACTTTCTGAAACCAAGGAGGTAGAACCCTCTCTATGTCAAAAAGTCTATATATGCATTGAGACACATTCTGTTGGGATGCGGAAGGCTAGAATAGTGCAAAGATTATGGAACTGAAAGTACAGTCAGGACAGAGTATAATAGAGACTGTGTGAAGTGCCAAGGGAGAGTGGTTGACTTGTCAGAGATTCTTTGACACACAATCAGATTTTTGTGGCTTTTAGAGAGATAAGAATCTTTATTCAGAAATTAATAGTTCCTGTTTCTGTGGTAAAGTATATGTAAATCCAAATTTAACTTTTTTTAGCTGTTTCCTCAAAAAATTAAAAAGTGGTCATATCATCTAGCAATTCTACTGCTGATATATACCTGAAAGAAATGAAGGAAGAGACTCAGGTATTTGTACACCTGAATACTTCAATATTTATATATTCATAGCAGCCTTATTCACAATGACCAAAAAGTGGAAGCAACCTAAATGTCCATTCACGGATGAATGGATGCACAAAATATGGCATATAATACAATGAAATATTATTTAGCCTTAAGAAGGAAGGAAATTCTGACATGTGCAATAACATGGATGAAACAAACTTGAAAATATTATACGAAGTTAAATAAGCTGGCCACAAGAGGACAAATATTGTAGAAAATTAATTTTAAAAGAGTCAAAAATGATACCGTAAATGATTCTTTCTTTTTTGTTTTAGGAATTTTTCTGTTTCCAAACATGAAAGTCTTTCTCAGCCAATCTATCTTGTTTCATGCCCCTCTGTTCTAGTAGTGTAAGAGAAGACTATTTATTGTGCTGTCTTGCAAAAGTAAATCCAGATGTATGTCTGAAATGTAGGACTATAGGGACTATAGTAAGAAATGCAAAAAAGCAAAATGGCTATCTGGAGAGGCCTTACAAACAGCTGTAAAAAGAAGAGAAGCGAAAAACAAAGGAGAAAAGGAAAAATATAAGCATCTGAATACAGAGTTCGAAAGAATAGCAACAAGATAAGAAAGGCTTCCTCAGCAATCAGTGCAAAGAAATAGAGGGAAACAACAGAATGGGAAATGTGAGATCTCTTCAAGAAAATGAGAGATACCAAGGGAACATTTCATGCAAACATGAGCTCGATAAATGACAGAAATGTTATGGACCTAACAGAAGCAGAAGATATTAAGAAGAGGTGGCAAGAATACACAGAAGAACTGTACAAAAATGATCTTCAGGACCAAGATAATCACGATGGTGTGATCACTCACCCAGAGCCAGACATCCTGGAATGTGAAGTCAAGTGGGCCTTGGAAAGCATCCCTACAAACAAAGCTAGTGGAGGTGATGGAATTCCAGTTGAGCTATTTCAAATCCTGGAAGATGATGCTATGAAAGTGCTGCACTCAATCTGCCAGCAAATTTGGAAAACTCACCAGTGGCCACAGGGCTGGAAAAGGTCAGTTTTCATTCCAATCCAAAAGAAAAGTAATGCCAAAGAATGTTCAAACTACTGCACAATTGCACTCATCTCACATGCTAGTAATGTTCAAAATTCTCCAAGCCAGGCTTCAGCAACACATGAACCATGAACTTCCAGATGTTCAAGCTGGATTTAGAAAAGGCAGAAGAACCAGAGATCAAATTGCCAACATCCCCTGGATCATCAAAAAAGCAAGAGAGTTCCAGAAAAATGTCTATTTCTGCTTCATTGACTATGCCAAAGCCTTTGACTGTGTGGATCACAATCAACTGTGGAAAATTCTGAAAGAGTTGGGAATACCAGACCACCTAACCTGTCTCTTGAGAAATCTGTATGCAGGTCAGGAAGCAACAGTTAGAACTGGACATGGAACAACAGACTGGTTCCAAATAGAAAAAGGAGTACGTCAAGGCTGTGTATTGTCACCCTGCTTATTTAACTTCTATGCAGAGTACATCATGAGAAACGCTGGGCTGCAAGAAGCACAAGCTGGAATCAAGATTGTCGGGAGAAATATCAATAACCTCCGATATGCAGATAACACCACCCTTATGGCAGAAAGTGAAGAGGAGCTAAAAAGCCTCTTAATGAAAGTGAAAGAGGACAGTGAAAAAGTTGGCTTAAAGCTCAACATTCAGAAAACGAAGATCATGGCATCCAGTGCAATCACTTCATGGGAAATAGATGGGGAAACAGTGGAAACAGTGTCAAACTTTATTTTTGGGGGCTCCAAAATCACTGCAGATGGTGATTGCAGCCATGAAATTAAAAGATGCTTACTCCTTGGAAGGAAAGTTATGACCAACCTAGATAGCATATTCAAAAGCAGAGACATTACTTTGCCAACAAAGGTCCGTCTAGTCAAGGCTATGGTTTTTTCAGTAGTCATGTATGGATGTAAGAGTTGGACTATGAAGAAAGCTGAGTGCTGAAGAATTGATGCTTTTGAAGTGTGGTGTTGGAGAAGACTCTTGAGAGTCCCTTGGACTGCAAGGAGATCCAACCAGTCCATTCTGAAGGAGATCAGCCCTGGGATTTCTTTGGAAGGAATGATGCTAAAGCTGGAACTCCAATACTTCGGCCACCTCATGTGAAGAGCTGACTCATTGGAGAAGACTCTGATGCTGGGAGGGATTGGGGGCAGGAGGAGAAAGGGACAACAGAGGATGAGATGGCTGAATGGCATCACTGACTCGATGGACATGAGTTTGGTTGAACTTCGGGAGTTGGTGATGGACAGGGAGGCCTGGCGTGCTGCGATTCATGGGGTTGCAAAGAGTGGGACACGACTGAACAACTGAATTGAACTGAATGGGCTGAAGGACTTTGTAAAAATCTAACTTTCGCAAAAAAGTTATGCTCCATTTTGAGGATATATATGCCATATACTTTAATAACTCAATAAACTTTAAAAGGAACTGAAATAAAAATTCCTGCTTTTTGGCTTATTCCTTTATTTTTTAGTTTGTTACATTTTCTTAGCTATTGTCAATTCCTTATTTATTAGAAAAAAAAGTTAAGGAGAAAGAAGAAGCCTAATAAAATATTGCCACAACATTTAAAAACATTATCAAATACTTTGAGACAAATTTTTAGAGCAATTTAAGTTGGAGAAAATTTCTAAATGGTAATTACAATTGTTTTTAATTTATAACACATAAAAATGGTCTAATTCTAAACCTGTTAATTCTGTTACAAAACCATAAAAGTTATACAAAAAACATTGTAAGCATGTGAGCAAAAGAGAAACTGTTTGAAATTAAAATAAATAAAATGTCTATTTTTCTTCAATTTCTTTATTTTTTACTTCCATTCACAAAGGGTAATTAATATTAAATTTTGTTACCCTATCTGCAAAGAAATGCTTGTGTATTTCCACAATCATGTATATATATTCTTTGATTTCATAATCTTAATATAAAATGGCCTTTTGCTCAAAACAACGTATATAGATCTAGTGTATTTTTTTATTATCAGCACAGTATCCTAAGTTTTGATTTTGTACAACTACTCTGCCCATATCCATTATTTCTGTCCCCTTGCCATTATCAGCCTTCTCAAATCTGTTATTCATACTGCTGCTGAAATGATCTTTTACAATTTTTTTTTTAATTTGAAATTTTAAAAAAGCAATGCACTATGCAATGATTCCTTATGAGTTTTTACAGAGTAAACTTTCTGCTTAATATCTGATGAAAGAAAGAAAAATAGAACTTTACACTAAGGAGGGAAAAAAGAAGGAAATGAAAGAGAAGGAAAATTCTAACTACTGCATTTTCATTTTTCACTATTTTTAAACTCTTTTGAGTATACTTACTAGATATGTTTAGGCATAATTTTGCAAAGATAACATGATATCTTTACAAGATACGTGGTAAAGGAATCTCCACTATTGGAAGTCGGCCTAAAGAGTCAAAATGAGTTTGATCCCAATATGGCACCAATTTTCAGTCCCACTAAAGTGTATATTAATCACTGCTACCTATATCCTGACCAATACTGTATATTACAAAGTTTAAAAATTTTTGCTAATATGGAGGTATTTTATTTTTTAACAGAACGATATCGAGCATCTTTTCATTAGACATCTAATTTTCTTTCCCAAAAGGTCTCTTTCCATCCCTTTAATGTCCCACAACAAACTTATGCTTTCTTATGTTTTCAATTATACATATTTTCTCCTTAGCACCCATATGCTTTTGATTTTTACATATATCTAATGATTAAGTAGCACACTTTATTTGTTGATATGGTTGGAAATATTTGTGTGTGTGTGACTCTAAACTGCACCAGGCATTTGGATTAATGTGTGGTAGTATTTCATAATCTACATTATCAAGTATTTATTTAATAACAGTATGAGGTCATTTGTTTCACCTGGAGAAACTAGCTAGAGAATATATAACCACTTCCAGCCCTGTTCTGATGCAGGTATGTATAGAGTCCCTATGGGAGAGAGTGGATGAAACCCTAAACCGATATTAGTGGAACAAGACACAGAACATGAGGTTGAGTAGGTAACGTCAGCCTCATATACTAAAGCAAATCACTGTTTTTATTTTTGCAAGTTTTAGCAACAGGATAAATAATGCCCTATAAAATTTGTATTGCTGCATTATATTTTTATCTAAATGTTTTCCTAATATAAATTAATTTCTGATATATGACAAATATTACTTTTAATTGACAATAAAGAACCAACATAAAATTATTCACTGCTAATATTTATTTTTCATATTCATAGAGTGTGTATTTCTATGCATTAGAGGTAAATATAACAATACAAAAATAAATTTTCAGGTAATTTTTCCCAGATGTGTATAAGAGACAGGTAGTAAGGAGGATAAAATATTTTAATTGTTTTACTGCATTTTAATAGAAGCCAGTGATGTGTTATTTTGGCATTGCTTAATAGAACACCTAAGACTAAGATAATGGGGAGAGTTAATTGGTTTTTGATAATAGACATTAACCATGCAACTGATATTTCCATTTAACTGCATAGAAAAAAGATAAGAAAATGTATTTATTAGAAATTAATAAAGAATAAAAAATGTTGGCTGATTGCCACTCTTTTTATTTAGCTCTTTATGTATGAGGTCAGTGAAGATAATACCCACAGACAGTTGGGACCTCTTCTGACACGTCAAACATCCTCCTAAGGCAGGAATCACCTTCTCTATTATCTTTTCTAATTAGTTTTTCCATTTTTAATTAAAGGGATAGAAAGTCCTTCCCTTCATGTCAACATATATCTTGCGAGTCATCAGTAGATTTAAGTATGTGGTTCATGGGAAGGAAACAGGAGTTTGGAGAAGTCAAATAT
>SJYT01037265.1:796325-834727 GCA_006410635.1 Cephalophus harveyi | reverse complement strand
GGATATGTTCATTTTTCTGTCACTGAAACCTGAATGTGTGTGCAAAAACCAGTGTTTTTATTTGTAAAAAGTTTATTTTTTCATTTTTGTTTATTTGTTATTCTGATGTCTGTATTGTTAATACATATGTGGTAGTATTTCATAATCTACATTATCAAGTAGAAATAATTAAGCTTTAAATTGTTACCTTTGTTATGACATAAATAGAATGGAATAATTTGGTATTTGATATGAAACACATGAGAAAGGTACATTCCTCTTGGTAACTGAAATTTCTTGGAAGTTTAATTTGACTTACTGCCTTTAGTTATGATTTGCCCAGCTGGCACAGTGGTAAAGAATCCACCTTCCAATGCAGAAGACACCAGAGATGCAGGTTTGATCCATGAGTGAGGTAGATTCCCTGGAGCAGGAAATGACATCCCATTCCAGTATTCTTGCCTGGAAAATCTCATGGACAGAGGAGCCTGGCGAGCTACAGTCCAAGGGGTTGCCAAGATTCAGACAAGACTGAGCATGCATACACACACCCAACTAGACTTAAATTATTCTACATTTATACTTACTGAACATGTTCCCCTGTGACTACTCATAGTTTTCTGCACTCTCATAATCTAGACTTTAAAAATGGTGCAATTTTTGAAGAAAATGGTATTCATAAAAATATTCAAATATGTATTAATAAAAATGTATTTTTATTCAATCTGAAAACAACAAATTTACAAAATTGAGACAAGAATAAAATTTATAATATTTTTGTAAAGAAAACCATTACAAGGCCTACATTATATGGCTCAATTTAATGGAAATTTTATTGTAGGGCTTGCTTGGTGGCTCAGGCTCAGACAGTAAAGAATCCACTTGCAATTTAGGAGACCCAGGTTTGATCTCTGCATTGGGAAGATACCCTGGAGAAGGAAATGGCTACCCACTCCAGTATTCTTGCCTGGAGAATTCCATGAACAGAGGAGCCTGGCAGGCTACAGTCCATGGGATCACAAAGAGTTGGACATGACTGAGCAACTAACCCACACACACACACATATAATATATTGTGGCCAACCATCTGTATATAAGACAAAACAAAATAGCAAATGTTGAGTGTTGTAGAACCATGCATGTCAGTTGCTATCCTAAATAAAAAAGAACACGATTCTTAAGAGGAAAACAGACTTTTAGCACTCCCCTGCTATGAAAATCAGAAAAACTAGAGAAATGATTAGTATATTTTGGTGACAAGAACATAATAACCTGTAGAAGGTGATGTTCAAATGTAATCAGATTTCTATCACATTGAGAAAATGACTGCTTGCTCATCATGAAGTATAGGAGGACAGCTGTAAGCTTCTGCAGGTTATTTGCACAATCTTCTGGCTGATCTTCAAAGAGGTTTCCAAGCAGAGTTCAAAATGTAAACCATGAAATTCTCCCTACAGTCCAGATTAAAGGTTGAATCTGCACACTAAATCTCAGGTAGGAGGTAATCAGAGAGTTGGTGGTCACTTAAGGATCAAATGGCAGCTGTTGCTTTAGCTTTCCAGTACTCTCTACAGAGAAGAACAGAACATGTGCCTTCACTTCATGCTTTATTTTATAGGTTCTGAATGTTTTAAAATTGTTACTATGGCTTTTTCTTTTATGGGTCATAGCTTTGTCAAACTCACGCTTAATTCTCATCTTGAGCCAAATGTCTACCAATTTCTGTATCAGTTACAATGTCTAAAGCTGCAAATAATACACAAATCAAACTGACTTCAAGAGTAAAGACGTTAAATCTTAACTCATGACTAGCACTCCAGAATTAGGCTTCATTTTAGGATTAGTTGGTTTTTTAGTTCAAATATAAAAGTTGGCTTTATCTTAAGGCTGAGTAACTTTGGCTATTGCTGCCAGTGGCATTAGGGTCTGAGCTTCATTCCTCATTCTTTGTGTATAGTGAGGAAAAGGGCATGGCTTCCCAATGTTATCTTTGAGGAAAAATGTTTCCAGAAATCTCACCATTTCGGAATGTAATGTATTTCTTCTAAAAATAGAGAGCTCTTTGCTTGTTCTGAAACTTAACTCCCACGTGGAGGTGAAACAGAATAAAGCTGACCGTAACTCTGGGGTGACATTGCAAACGTTTCCTAATTGTGCACCAGCTCGTCAAGGATTCTGAGGCTCTCAGCAAGGATGTGTGCTCAGCTGCCTCAGTTGTGTCTGGCGTTTTGCGACCCCATGGACTGTAACCTTCCAGGCTCCTCTGTCCATGCAAATCTCCAGGCAAGGATACTGTGGTGTGTTGTCATGCCCTCCTCCAGGGGATCTTCCCAACCCAGGAACTGAACCTGCATCTCAGGTCTCCTGCATTAGCAGATGGGTCCTTTACCACTGGTGCCACCTGGGAAGCCTCCACACCAATGATGAGTTCATTTCAAATCCATGGAACTGAAGGAATATGATGAAACATTCAGAGTCCACATCCATGCCTGGTGTGGACTCCAATGAATACATTACTGATCAAAGGTAATCAGTGATGGATCACATAGGATCAGATGGCAGAGGACCCTCCTTCTCACCCTCCACTCCCCACTGAGACACACACATACCCCTACCAGAAGTGACAGGGTGCCCTCTAGCACACTGGTTAAGAAACTAAATGTACAAGCATTTATATTTATTGTAATGCATTTATATTTACATTTGCTGTCCCAGGGACACAGATGGTGTTAATATTCATGCCCTGGGCCAGTGCAGACCTGGATTTAGTATCACAGAACTGGCTGGGGTTTTCTCATATCCCTTTGGTCAGGATTGGAACACATGCTCATATGTAAATAAGTATCAATGAATCAATGACAGGTGTGTTGGGGGGATATATTCATCCTTAGATCAATCCAGTTTATCTCCCAAGCTGATATTCTCTTTTTTAAGTTAATTTTTATTGGAAAATCGTTGCTTTACAATGTTGTGTTAGTTTCAATTGTACAGCAAAGTGAATTGGGAGTTTGGGATTGACATATATACACTACTGATACTTATTATTAAATAGATAACTAATGAGAATATACTTATAAGCTCAGAGAACTTGGCTTTGTGGTGACCTAAATGGATAAGAAATCCAAAAAAGAGGAGCTATATGCCATTCTTCTTTAAACACCATACCAGCTTCTCAGTGGATGATATGCAGGATGGATATGGAGGGAGCAGTCTCAGTGTACATGACTGCTTGGCCCTTTCGCCTCCCCAACATCCATCCAGAGCTCTCTTCCAGCTTAAAGAATATTTGCTTTTACACAAAATGTTCTCACCCACTTTTCAGGGTAGGGGCATGGTAAGAGCCCTTTGGCTTTCATTTGGTTGAATTTTCTTTTTTCTTTTAACCAGATAATTTTGAATTTAAATCATGTGACTTATGGTCACTACTTCGCTTTCAAGAATCTTTTCAAGTTTGTCTTAAATATTTTTCCCATATTTTCTATAATTTTTAACATATACCTACTGCTTTCAGTTGATATAATCCTCATCATCACTGATCAGTTGGTAATCTGAGTTCCTTATTCTGGATCTGAAACACGAGAAAATGAACCTAGTTAAATTCTTTTTAAATGATAAATATTAAGCTACTAGGTTATTTATCATAAGAACTTGAAACTCAACTCTTTAATTTTTCTCAAGGGCAAAACATACTTTATCAACATAATTTCTATTATTTTGTCACTATCTACTACATATATGCAGCATTATGTATTTCTTATTAAATCCATAATATCGTATTGCATGAAAAATCTACCCATTTTGAAATTAGTGAATTTTAAATTAACTAGACTTGTCAGGAATCCTGTTAAGTGTGCACATACAGATATCACTATGTTTTAGAGGCAGCTATACTTAAGGACAGTGGCTCAGCGGTAAAGAATCCGCCTGCAATGCAGGAAATGCAGGGGACACAGGTTTGGAACCCTGGATTGGAAAGATCCCCTGGAGGAGGAAATGGTACCAACTCCTATAATCTTGCATGTAAAATCCGATGGACAGAGGAGCCTGCTGGGCTACAGTCCATGGGGTCACAAAGATTCAGACATGATGGAGCACAGCACACATACTTAAGGACAGCAAATTGTTTTTAGAATTTAATTTCTAGAATGAAGGAATGATGTGTCTCTTGTGTCTTTACCCACTTAATGATAAATACAAAAGAGCTATTTGGCAGCAGTAAGCAGTAATTTCTAATGGTTCTGCTGGTAAAAGAATAATTCCAACTCACAGTGGTCATATGAATGGCAACCTTAAAATTAGGTAATCAAGACTGTTAGTTCATTTTAGAACAACTTTTCACAAAATAACATTTCAGTTCAGTTCAGTTCAGTCGCTTAGTCGTGTCTGACTTTTTGCGACCCCATGAATCACAGCACGCCAGGCCTCCCTGTTCATCACCATCTCATGGAGTTCACTCAGACTCATGTCCATCGAGTCCATGATGCCATCCAGCCATCCATCCTCGGTCGTCCCCTTCTTCTCCTGCCCCCAATCCCTCCTAGCATCAGAGTCTTTTCCATTGAGTCAACTCTTCTCATGAGGTGGCCAAAGTACTGGAGTTTCAGCTTTAGCATCATTCCTTCCAAAGAAATCTCAGGGTTGATCTCCTTCAGAATGGACTGGTTGGGTCTCCTTGCAGTCCAAGTGACTCTCAAGAGTCTTCTCCAACACCACAGTTCAAAAGCATCAATTCTTTGGCGCTCAGCCTTCTTCACAGTCCAACTCTCACATCCATACATGATCACTGGAAAAACCATAGCCTTGACTAGACGGACCTTAGTCGGCAAAGTAATGTCTCTGTATTTGAATATACTATCTAGGTTGGGCATAACTTTTTCCAAGGAGTAAGCGTCTTTCAATTTCATGGCTGCAGTCACCATCTGCAGTGATTTTGGAGCCCAAAAAAATAAAGTCTGACACTGCTTCCACTGTTTCCCCGTCTATTTCTCATGAAGTGATGGGACCTGATGCCATGATCTTCGTTTTCTGAATGTTGAGCTTGAAGCCAACTTTTTCACTCTTCTCTTTCACTTTCATCAAGAGGCTTTTTAGCTCCTCTTCATTTTCTGCCATAAGGGTGGTGTCATCTGCATATCTGAGGTCATTGATATTTCTCCCAGCAATTTTGATTCCAGCTTGTGCTTCTTCCAGCCCAGCGTTTCTCATGATGTACTCTGCATAGAAGTTAAATAAGCAGGGTGACAATACACAGCCTTGACGTACTCCTTTTTCTATTTGGAACCAGTCTGTTTTTCCATGTCCAGTTCTAATTGTTGCTTCCTGACCTGCATACAGATTTTTCAAGAAGCAGGTTAGGTGGTCTGGTATTCTCATCTCTTTCAGAATTTTCCAGTTTATTGTGATCCACACAAAGGCTTTGGCATAGTCAATAAAGCAGAAATAGATGTTTTTCTGGAACTCTCTTGCTTTTTCCATGGCTAAATGTCCTTAAGATGATTATGGTTAAAATTATTGTACATTAAATCCATTGGTTAGTTATACTTTTTCCATGAATTTTCTGTGCTTTTGCCTAGCTGAACTGTAGTTATTTTCTTTTCAATTTGTGTAATATATATTAAGGTTATTGTGTTAGAAAAATAAATCTAATTAGAAACATTATTACTAAATTTTTAAATGTGAAAATATATAATTTAAAACCTCCACTTATGAGAAAATAAACTGAGCATTCTAGTCTTCATAAAAATAGCATAATGACACTTATATCAAGATTTAAAAATTTAATATGCAAGAAGTTTAAAGTTAAAAATGTGTTATATATTGAATATATTATGAAATTAAAAAAACACTGTAAAACTTCAAATACCTTTCAAAAACATCAATGGTTAGGGTATTTTTTGTACTGTATGTCTGGAGCAAAACTATTCTATTACAATATCTGAAAATTCATTCATTAATTTCAGGTAAGCTATTAACTGACTTAAGAATAAGCGTAATAATGACAAACCTTTTTCAATAGTGCCATTGTATGCACATAGAAACACTCAGATGAAGCTATTTTTCTTAAAATACATATTAAATATAGGTACATTTTTTAAAGTCACTTCCTGTAAAAGTTTAGTCTTTTATTGTTCAGGCAAATCAAGTCATGTTGCAGTTGATGTAGACTTAAAGCAGCTTAGGATAGAAACCTGTATTTTGACACTAAATGGTTTAAGTTTAATACTTAAATTATATTCTCAGTCTTATTTTTAACATGCTTCTTGTTGTGGGTTCTTTCTCTTCTTTTTAAAAACAAATTAGTCACGAGTTATAATTATATGTCTTAGTGTAATTAATGTAAATATGGTGTGTGGAGGACTATGAGAAGGATGCCAGAAAATGCCTTCGAAATTAAATGTGGCAAGGTACCAAGGGCATAAGATTGCGGGGTGATTTCTATAGCACTCATCCCCCTCCTTCACGCCTAAAGCCAAATTTTGTTTGCAGTGTGTTTAGTGCACACTTCAGGAAACTACTTTCCAAATCTAAATTCAAGATTTGTATACTCCTTAAATTATTCTTAATGTTTAGATCTGCAGAAATGTAGCTTCAAAAGTTGAGTAAGTTTCTTTACTTCTCAAATAACAGTCTTAAGGAATATGTACTTGTCTTCAAGAATTCAAGTTTATTGGAGCTTCAGAATGAACTTGGCATTCTTCCATGCTTATCGCTTTAAATATTTTTTAGGAAAGGATACTTGATATTGGAGACTGTTAAAAATATCATATGTATATACCCTGTAAATGTTTATCACTGCATTAAGGCCCTTCACCACCTGGCTGTCTATCACTTTTTCACTTCATCTCCTACCACAACTTTTTTAACTCTGCCTCAGCAACCCTCAGGTCACCCAGCTATTTCCTCAAACACTTCAGGTACCTCTGTCTCAGGGGCAGATATCCACACCCCTCATTTCTTCACCTTTCCAATATATAAATAAGCAGTTGCTTCAAATCTCTTTCTTGGACCATTAAGAGAGGCAAACCCCGAATTACTTTGAACTTTACACTCAGTATGCTCAGCACTCAAGGTTAGTTGTGAGTCAGCCAGACTTTTATATTCATTTATTATACAATTATTTACTGAACAATCATATACTGATTTAAGTGCTGGAATGAAGTGGTGAATAAAACAGATAAAAAATCCTTGCACTTTTGAAGCTTGCCATCTGGTGGGTGGGAGTTATACACTTAAAAAAATACTGATATAAATGCGAAGTGGAAAAATAAAGCAAGAAGGAATCTTGTGTGTATGTGAAATGTGCCTGAGAGCTATCGAGACTTAGACACAGCAACCAGGGGAAACCTCACTAAGAATGTGGCATTTGAGGAAAGATTGGGATAGGTGAGGAAATGTGGAATGTGGAAAACTGTTCCCAAGGCCGGGAGTATTTGAAGGAAAAGCCAGGTCACTGGGGTTGCAGAGGCAGAATTAAGGAGGCTGCGGTGGGAGATGACATCAGAGGCAATAGAGGGCCAGATCAGGAAGGGACTAAATGCAGTGATAAGGAGTTACTCAGTTTAGGAGTGCCCTGACTCCTCTGTTAAGGGATCACTTTTGCGTCCCTGTGCAAATGAGACTTAAGTGAGGCAAAGTTTGCAGCAGAGAAACAGAAGTGCAAGGATATTGCAGTTACCCAAGGGATAAATGATGTGGTGTGGCAAAATGATGGGAGCAGAGAAGGTGTTTAGAAATAATTTTCTAAGCATATTCTGAAATTAGAACTGATAAATCAAATATTAGGAACGAAAATGTATATTTTTTGGAGGGGTGATATACCAATAGAATTGAAGGACAAAAAAAAAAAAAAAAGTTGGTATTTCAGGATATAGAGGGTTTTACAGACACATGTATTAGCTTCAAGACCATCAGCAAAATTCTTTAAGCTTTCAAAACCTTGGTTTTACCAGCAAAATAGGGTTAGGTTAAAACTGTTCATTCATACTACTGACAGTATATATATATATATATATATATATATATATATATTTACATACCTCCCCCCACACACATCTTATTAGAGCCCACATTCTTGTCTTTTTTTTCATTTTCATTTTTTATTTTTTTTAATACCAAAAACATTTTATATTGGGATATAGCCAATTAACAATGTGATAGTTTCAGATGAACAGTGAAGGGACTCAGTCATGCATATACATTTATCCATTCTCCCTCATCACCCCCTCCCATCCAGGCTGGCACATAACATTGAGCAGAGTTCCATGTGCTGTACAATAGGTTTTCGTTGGTTATCCATTTTAAGTATAGCAGTGTGTACATGATCTTCCCCAAATCCTTAACTATCCCTTCTCCCCGGCACGTATTCTATGGTCCTGAATCCTCTATTCATCTAGAGCTATAAAGGGAAGGTCAATACTAAAGGCCAAGTGAGATAAGAGGCAGACTATATTGGTGGATTATCTAGTAATTAATACAGCTTTATTGACAGCGTTGGTCTGTTTCAGTGGCATTTAAGTACACATACTTCACAAAAAAGAAACAGATGAAAAGAGAATGGAAAAGGAAAATTCCTTTTCATAATTTTGCCCTCAGCACCTTATAAATAACACAGGCAGCTTAGCTGATCATTAAGTGTGGCTTTCCCAGTAGAGCCCTTTGCCCCTTAGACTTTCATTTATTCCCCATTATGTACTGCATACAATTTTAAAGCAATCTAATTTTTTGAACTTTGTATTCATAAAATTGTGAATTATTCTTTTCTTGTGCAATCCTTCTAAATAAGCAGGCATCCCTTACCATTTATAACAAAACAAACCTCATATAAAAATCTTTCTAAAAACAAAATGAGAATGCTTTCCTTAGCCTATTGGACTCAGCAGTGACCACCTGTGAATGAATAGTCTCTTCCCTGCAATTCAAGTATTTATGTCCCTGAATATAGCAGGGAAAGCTAGTTCCCAAAGTTCTATTTCTACAAATCTTTAAGAAACTAAACAATGGTGAATAAAATTAGAAAGACATTGGAAGATGTAAAGCAGAATGGTAACGAAATTAAAATTTTTCAGACATAGGAAGAGAACAATAAAGTAAAAGGAGATACCTAGGAATACACCTACTAAAGAGGTGAAAGACATCTTCAGAAAACCATAGGACACTTACGAAAGAAATTGAAGATGACACAAACAGATGGAAAGATATATAGTGCTCATGGACTGGAAGACTTAATATTGATAAAATGTCCATACTACCCAAGGCAATCTACAGAGTCAGTACAATCACTATCAGCTTGATTAAAATAGTTAGTGTGTGCTTACTCACTCAGTCATGTCCGACTCTTTGCGACCCTTTGGACTATAGCCTGTCAGGCTCCTCTGTACTTGGGATTTCTCAGGCAAGAACACTGGAGTGGGTTGCTGTTTCCTTCTCCAGGGAATCTTCCCAACTCAGGGAGCAAACCCATGTCTCCTGTGTCTCCTGCATTGCAGGAAGATTCTTTACCCACTGAGCCATCAGTGAAGCCACCGACTGTTCACTGTTAAGATAATTCTATCTTGTTTATTTACTTGACTGATGCTGAAAATTTTATTTATCATTGCATTTTTTACAAGGAATTGAGTTTGTATTTACTCTTCAATTATTTGACTTTTTGAGTTAGAATCCTTTTTCTTCATAATCAACAGACAGAATCTTTCTTTTAGCTTTTATCTTCCTAGATTTTGGGTGAGAATCCTAGTGCAAGCTTAATGATTTTTTTTTTAATTTTTACTTTATTTTACTTTACAATACTGTATTGGTTTTGCCATACATTGACATGAATCCGCCACGGGTGTACATGAGTTCCTAATCCTGAACCCCACTCCCACCTCCCACCCCGTATCATCTCTCTGGATCATCCCCGTGCACCAGCCCCAAGCATCCTGTATCCTGTATTGAACATAGACTGGCGATTCGTTTCTTACATGATAGTATACATGTTTCAATGCCATTCTCCCACATCATCCCACCCTCTCCCTCTCAGAGTCCAAAAGTCCGTTCTATACATCTGTGTCTCTT
This sequence comes from Cephalophus harveyi, assembly GCA_006410635.1. Classification (NCBI taxonomy): domain Eukaryota; kingdom Metazoa; phylum Chordata; class Mammalia; order Artiodactyla; family Bovidae; genus Cephalophus; species Cephalophus harveyi. Next base: position 824,695 of record SJYT01037265.1, on the reverse strand, counting down.
TTGCTATCTCGCATACAGGGTTATCATTACCATCTTTCTAAATTCCATATATGTATTAGTATACTGTATTGGTGTTTTTCTTTCTGGCTTGCTTCACTCTATCATTAAAAAGAATACATTTGAATCAGTTCTAATGAGATGGATGAAACTGAAGCTTAATGATTTTTGTCTCTCTCTGTCTCTTTTTTTTAAAAAATATTTTTCTCTTGATGGTATTTTTTCTATATGCCTAGAAACTTATAAATGCCTCTTTATCTTCAGTTTAGGACTTTTATTCCTAGGCTTACCGTTAGTAAATGAAAAAAAAGTTTCATTTACCGAACACAATGAAACTTAATCTGACAACCTGAGTTTCTCAAATCAAATACATATTCTTCTACTATTTGTCTGATTATTTCTTCCTATTTGTTCATTTAACTTCTTCTAGAATTCCTAATATTCACATTAACTCTTTGGGATCTTGGTTCCATTTGTCTTGCATTTTTTTCCCCTCTTTGGTCAGTATTTCCATCTACTTTTATTTTCATGGTCAACAGATACCTGTATAGGCTGCAGGGAATGGGGTAATCTACTTATACTTTGTCCTATGCTTTGTGTTACTTATTTAACTTGATTTTCCACACTACTGGTTTAGATTTCAGTGGAAACTTTCCTTTGAATTCATCAGGTGATTTGTTGAGAAGATGGTGTTTTTAAATTACTATTACTTTAATCTATAGAAAGACTATTTTTTCTCATTATTTGAATTACCTTATTTTTTCTATTTTTTTCCATTTCCATTTATCTCTCCTGGTTACTCTATTTGCGTGTATGTGTTCTACTTCTTTCTGTTTCAGTTATGAAGTTAAGGCACTTCAGCTCTCAAACTACCCTTCTGTACATGGCTTTTGATGCTGAGACTGCAATTCAACTAACTTCATTCTGCTTTGTCAGCTGTTCCCCTTAAAGCTTTGTCAATAACAGATGTGAGAGAGAGAGAGAGAAAGAAAGAGAAAGAAAGAGATAGAGAGAGATTGTACGCGGGAGAAAGAAGGAACTTCTTATTTTCTGTTTTCTTCTTGCCAACTTCCCGTTTCTTTCTGAGTTTTTGTTGCCCCAGTAAGGCTTCATCACCATTGTAGCAGCTGTGTTCATCCACAGTAGCAGTTGAATCTTGTTTGTAGTCTTTCCAACTATGACAAAACCAGCTTTATCACCATATATACCATCACCAGATGGCTGACACCCCTCCTTAGAAGTCTGGGTCCCAGCCCCATGGGACCCCTTTCTCTAGCTCAACTATACCATGACTCGTGGAATAAGATCCCTTTCTAACAGGTCTGATTTTGAGCTCTATGAAGCCTCTCCCTCAAGTTTTAACATTTCTAAGTGTTTTACTTTTAACCCCACCCTTATGGGTAGGAAATACTCACAAGGGTTTTACTTATGTTTACTTGAAATTTCTCCCTCCATGAGACCCTAGTGTAAGTGCATGCTAAGTTGCTTCAGTTGTGTCCAACTCTGCAACGCTATGGACTGTAGCCTGCCAGGCTTCTATGCTCATGGGATTCTCCAGGCAAGAATAATGGAGTGGGTTGCCCTGCCCTCCTCCAGAGGATCTTCCTGTCCCTGGAATCGAACCTATGTCTCTTATGTCTCCAGGAATGGCAGGCGGGTTCTTTACCACTATTGCCACCCAGGAAGCCCATGAGACCCCAGTGTTCTTTTGGTTTTCAGTTACCTAAATTACATTGTTTTTACATATCATTAAGCATTCTTTATTTCACATTCTCTCTGTTAAAAAAAAAATGGGTATGATTTCTGTCTCCTATCTGGACTTGAACTGAGATGCTGACTAATCATTCTGTTTGTTGGGGTTCCTTAAATGGTTGAGTTTTTTTCCCATTGTTAATCCACACAGTATGAGAGCTGGTTGTTGGAAGAATCTAAATGATGCACAGGTAGCTGAAACTACTCCCTTGTGGGCTGGAAGTGTATGGACAAGCAATTTGCTGGTGCTGCTGCTACGGTACTTAGAAGAAGGATCTCTGCCCCTCAAATGCTCAATGCTGTCTCAGTGCAAAGGACAGGAAGGAATGGATCTTTCCAGGATGTGCTTCTTTCTGATATCTGTCTAGGATCCTTGTAAAGCTGGTCCCCAGGGTCTCAGTCAGTCCCATAAAAGATAAAGCACTTTGTTAGTTATTAGTCATCATCTGGAGAAGATCTTCAAATTCAGAGCCTTGTTTTTCATACCCCTAACAGCAATTTGACTTGGGAGATACAAATAAAGTGAGAATACAGGCAAAGGGCTCTGCATATTTTTGACATTTGGGGGAGACCAAGTCCTCAAATAAAAACATGATAGTTACTAATTATTTTGCCAACTGACTCTTTTAAAGACAATAAATGTTCTTATATGATCTTTTTTTCCAAAGTTAAAATCTCAGATAAAAGAAATAATTCCCAACATCAATTAGAAGGTCTGATTTTCATTTATATTACAATTAAACAAATAAATTAATCTTAAAATAATTTTATACTAGTGTTTGCTTATAGAAAATAACTTTGAAAATTAAATTAATTTAAAAAATCATTTTTGCATTTCTTATATGTTATTTTGTACATAGATTTTTGAATAATGCGTAAGAGTTTTTCTTCTTACCTGGAAGAGAACAGGATGGTGGAGGAGCAGGTGGACATGGAGTACATCTCTCTCCACGGATACATCAGGAATACACCTTCAGACACAGAAATGCATGCAGAACACCAGCTGAGAGTGGACAGGAGTACCTGAGCAGAGGAAAAGAATATATAGAACCTCGCAAAACTTGGTAGGACAAAGGAAGTATGGAAAAACAGGGGTGTTAGTAGGACTGGATTTGCCCTCAGCAGGCGGGAGAACAGAAGCAGCAGTCTGATTCCCACATTGGGCAATTGTCTGAGTCAGAGGAGAAACATTTAAGGCTGAGAGTGAAACAGCTGATCTGTGGCAGCCTAAATGGAATGAGACAGTCCTTGCCGCAGCCATACATACCCCGGTAAGGGACACGGGTCCCCTGGAAGGTGCAGCAGGTCCAGATATCAGCACAGTATTGGAAGTAATCCTAGGGAGATGAGGTGGACTGTGACTCCCAGTGAGGGAAAGGACTCTGATAGCATTGACTCAATATTTATTATTCTTATGTTTGATTTGTTCTGTAGATTTTTTTGGATTTTCCCCCACTTTTTTTAACCCTCTGTTGTACTTGTCAATTTTATGGGCACTATGAAATCTAGTTAAGCTTTTGAGCTTTTTTTTTTTTTTTTTCCCACTCAGTCACATCATTTTTTATTGTTATTATACACCTTTGCGTCTAGATTGGGCTTTTGCAGTTCTGTGGAGTTTACCTTTTTTTTTTGTTTCTGTTTTCTTTTTTTAATTTCATTAAAAATTTTTTTAACCTATTATTATTTTTTCTACATTTATTCCTTTGTTTGCTTTTCCTACTGTTCTTTTCCCCTTGCAGTTAATCTTTAATGTGTGCAAATCTTAATCTATCTCTATTTAAGTTTGCATATCTATTCTTTCTTTTCTTTCTTTCCTTTCCTCTCAACATATGTGTTAGTTTTATTTTCACTGCTTTTGGGACCTTGCTTTAGTTTAGTTTTCCAGTTTGTGCTTTAGTTAGTTTTGTTCTGGTAGATATAATTTTTGGTTTCCTTTATAGCTGGGTCAATCTATTGTACTTTATTTTTGTTGGACTGTTTTGATTTTGCTTATGGGTATATATATGTGTGTGTGTGTGTGTGTGTGTGTGTATTCAACCACACTTTTTATTTTTATAAATCTCTGCCTCTACGTTGGGCTTTTTCAGTTCTATGAAGTTTTCCTTTTTTATTTCCTCTTTTCTTTCTTCTTCTGTTTTTTTTTTTTCTTTTCTATTTTTTATAATTTTAATGTTTAATTTTTTAATGTTTAAAATTTTTCAAAAAACAGGCATAGAAGGAACCTACCTCAACATAGTAAAGCCCATATATGATAAGCTTACAGCAAACATTATTCTCAATGGTGAAAAACTGAAAGCATTCCCCCTAAGATCAGGAACAACACAAGGGTGTCCACTTTCACCACTACTATTCAACATGGTTCTGGAAGTTCTAGCTACAGCAATCAGAGAAGAAAAAGAAATAAAAAGAATCCAAATCAGAAAAGAAGTAAGACTCTCCCTGTTTGCAGATGTCATGACACTGTACATAGAAAACCCTAAAGATAATATCAGAAGGTTACTAGAACTAATCAGTGAATTTAGCAAGGTTGCAGGATACAAATCAATACACAGAAATCACTTGCATTTCTGTATACTAACAGTGAAAAATCAGAAATCTCTTTTTTTAAGGAATCAATCCCATTCAGCATCGCAACAAAAAGAATTAAATATCTAGGAATAAACTTACCTAAGGAAGGAGACAAAAGAACTGTACACAGAAAATTATTAAACACTAATAAAAGAAATCAAAGATGATATAAACAGATGGAGAGACAGTCCATGTTCCTGGGTAGGAAGAATCAATATTGTGAAATGACTATACTACCAAATGTAATCTATAGATTCAATGTGACCCCTATCAAATTAGCACAGGCATTTTCCACAGAACTAGAATAAAAAATTTCACAATTCATATGGAAATACAAAAGACCCCAAATATCTAAAGCAGTCTTGAGAAAGAAGAATGAAGCTAAAGCAATCAACATTCCTGACTTCAGATTATACTACAAAGCTACAGTCATCAAGACAGTATGGTGCTGGCACAAAGAACAGAAATATGAAACAATGGAACAAGATAGAAAGCCCAGAAATAAACCTGTACACCTATGGCTACCTTATTTCTGACAAAGGAGGCAAGAATATACAATGGGACAAAGACAGCCTCTTCAATAAATGGTGCTGGGAAAACTGGACAGCTACATGTAAAAGAATGAAGTTAGAACACTTCCTAATACCATATACAAAGAAAAACTGAAAATGGATTAAAGACCTAAATGTAAGACCAGAAACTATAAAACTCTTAGAAGAAAACATAGGCAGAACACTCAATGACATAAAGCAAGATCCTCTATGATCTACCTCCTAGAGTAATGGAAACAAAAATAAAAATAAACAAGTAGGACCTCATAAAATTTAAAAGCACAGCAAAGGAAACTATAACCAAGGTGAAAAGAAAACCCTCAGAATGGGAGAAAATAATAGCAAATAAAACAACTGACAAAGGATTAATCTCCAAAATATACAAGCAGCTCATCCAACTCAATGCCAGAAAAACAAACAGACAAAAAGTGGGAAAAGACCTAAACAGACATCTCTCCAAAGAAGACATACAGATGGCTAAAAAACACATGAAAAATGCTCAACATTGCTCATTATTAGAGAAATGCAAATCAAAACTACAAAGAGATACCACCTCACACCTGTCAGAATGGCCATCATAAAAAGTCTACAAACAATAAATGCTGGAGAGGGTGTGGAGAAAAGGGAATGCTCTTCCACTGTTGGTAGAAATGTAAATTGATACAGCCACTATGGAAGACAGTATGGAGATTCCTTAAAAGACTAGAAATAAAGCCACCATATGACCCAGCAATCCCACTCCTAATCATATATCCTGAGGAAACCAAAATTGAAAAAGACATTTGTATCCATTGTTCATTGGAGCACTATTTACAATAGCTAGAACATGGAAGCAACCTAGATGTCTATCAACAGATGAATAGATAAAGGAGTTGTGGTACATATACACAATGGAATATTACTCAGCCATTAAAAAAGGAACACATTTGACTCAGTTCTGATGAGGTGGATGAAACTAGAACCTATTATACAGAGCAAAGTGAGTCAGAAACAAAAAGATAAATATATTCTAACACATATATATGGAATCTAGAAAAATGATATGAAGTAATAATTATAGAGCAGCAATGGAAAAACAGATATAGAGAATAGACTTATGGACATGGGGAGAGGGGAGGAGAGGGTAAAACGTATGGAAAGGGTAACATGGAAACTTACATACAGTTCAGTTCAGTTCGGTCTCTTAGTTTAGTCTGACTCTTTGTGACCCCATGTACTGCAGCATGCCAAGCCTCCCTGTCCATCACCAACTCCTGTAGTTCACCCAAACTCATGTCCATTGAGTCAAGGATGCCATCCAACCATCTTATCCTCTGTCTTCCCCTTCTCCTCCCGCCTTCAATCTTTCCCAGTATGAGGGTTTTCCCAAGAGTCAGTTCTTCACATGAGGTGGCCAAAGGATTGGAGTTTCAGCTTCAACATCAGTCCTTCCAATAAACACTCAGGACTGATCTCATTTAGGATGGACTGATGGGATCTCCTTGCAGTCCAGGATGGACTGATGGGATCTCCTTGCAGTCCAAGGGACTCAAAATTCTTCTCCAACACCACAGTTCAAAAGCATCAATTCTTTGGTGCTCAGCTTTCTTTATAGTCCAAATCTCACATCCATACATGACTACTGGAAAAACCATAGCCTTGACTAGATGGATATTTGTTGGCAGAGTAATGTCTCTGCTTTTTAATATGCTGTCTGGGTTGGTCATATCTTTCCTTCCATGGAGTAAGCATCTTTTAATTTCATGGATGCAATCACCATCTGCAGTGATTTTGGAGCTCCCCAAAATAAGGTCTGCCACTGTTTCCAGTTTCCCCATCTATTTGCCATGAAGTGATGGGACCAGATGCCATGATCTTCGTTTTCTGAAAGTTGAGCTTTAAGCCAACTTTTTCACTCTCCTCATTCACTTTCATCAAGAGGCTCTTTAGTTCTTCTTCACTTTCTGCCATAAGGGTGGTGTCATCTGCATATCTGAGATTATTGGTATTTTCCCTGGTGATCTGGATTCCAGCTTGTGCTTCATCCAGCCCAGCATTTCTCATGATGTACTCTGCATAGAAGTTAAATAAGCAGGGTGACAATATACAGCCTTGACATATTCCTTTTCCGATTTGAAACCAGTCTGTTGTTTCATGTCCAGTTCTAACTGTTGCTTCCTGGACTGCATACAGATATCTCAAGTGGCAGGTCAGGTGATCTGGTATTCCCATCTCTTTCAAAATTTTCCACAGTTTGTTGTCATTCACACAGTCAAAGCCTTTGGCATAGGCAATGAAACAGAAATAGATATTTTTCTGGAACTCTCTTGCTTTTTCCATGATTCAGCAGATGTTGGCAATTTGATCTCTGGTTCCTCTGCCTTTTCTAAAGCCAACTTGAACATCTGGAAGTTCATGCTTCATGTATTGCTGAAGTCTGGCTTGGAGAATTTTGAGCATTACTCTGCTAGCGTATGAGATGAGTGCAATTGTGCAGTAGTTTGAGAATTCTTTGGCTTTGCCTTTCTTTGGGATTGGAATGAAAACTGACCTTTTCCAGTCCTGTGGCCACTGATGAGTTTTCCAAATTTGCTGACATATTGAGTGCAACACTTTCACAGCATCATCTTTTAGGATTTGAAATAGCTCAACTGGAATTCTATCATCTCCACTAGCTTTGTTCGTAGTGATGCTTCCTAAGGCTCACTTGACTTCACATTCCAAGATGTCTGGCTCTAGGTGAGTGATCATACCAGCATGATTACCTGGGTCGGGCAGATCTTTATTGTATTTTTCTGTGTATTCTTACCACCCTTTCTTAATATCTTCTGTTTCTGCTATGTCCATACCATTTCTGCCCTTTATTGAGCCCATCTTTGCATGAAATGGTCCCTTGGTATTGCTAAATTTCTTGAAGAGATCTCTAGTCTTTCCCGTTCTATTGTTTTCCTCTATTTCTTTGCACTGATCATTGAGGAAGGCTTCTTATCTCTCCTTGCTATTCTTTGGAGCTCTGCATTCAAATGGGTATATTTTTCCTTTTCTCCTTTGCTTTTCACTTCTCTTCTTTTCACAGCTATTTGTAAGGCCTCCTCAGGCAGCCATTTTGCTGTTTTGCATTTCTTTTTCTTGGGGATAGTCTTGCTCCCTGTCTCCTGTACAATGTCACAAACCTCCGTCCATAGTTCTTCAGGCACTCTGCCTATCAGATCTAGTCCCTTAAATCTATTTGTCACTTCTACTGTATAATCATAAGGGATGTGATTTAGATCATATCTAAATGGTCTAGTGGTTTTCCCTACTTTCTTCAATTTAAGTCTGAATTTGGCAATAAGGAGTTCATGATCTGAGCCACAGCTCCCGGTCTAGTTTTTGCTGACTGTATAGAGCTTCTCCATCTTTGGCTGCAAAGAATATAATCAATCTGATTTTGGTGTTGACCATCTGATGATGTCCATGTGTAGAGTCTTCTCTTGTGCTGTTGGAAGAATGTGTTTGCTATGACCAGTGTGTTCTCTTGGCAAAACTCTATGAGCCTTTGCCCTGCTTCATTCTGTACTCCAAGGCCAAATTTGCCTGTTACTCCAGGTATTTCTTGACTTTCTACTTTTGCATTTCAGTCCCCTATAATGAAAAGGATATCTTCTTTTGGTGTTTAAAAAGTCTAGTAGGTCTTTATAGAACCATTTAACTTCAGCTTCATCAGCATTACTGGTCAGGGCATAGACTTGGATTACCATGATCTTGAATGGTTTCCCTTGGAAATGAACAGAGATCATTCTGTCATTTTTGAGACTGCATCCAAGTACTGCCCTTAGGACTCTTTTGTTGACTATTATGGCAAGTCCATTTCCTCTAAGGGATTCTTGCCCACAGTAGTAGATATAACGGTCATCTGACTTAAATTTACCCATTCCAGTCCGTTTTAGTTTACTAATTTCTAAAATTTCAACATTCAGTCTTGCCATCTCCTGTTTGACCACTTCTAACGTACCTTGATTCATGAATCTAACATTCCAGGTTCCTATTCAGTTCAGTTCAGTTCAGTTTAGTCGCTCAGTCGTGTCCGACTCTTTGAGACCCCATGAATCGCAGCACTCCATGCCTCCATGTCCATCACCATCTCCCGGAGGTCACTTAGACTCACATCCATCGAGTCCGTGATGCCATCCAGCCATCTCATCCTTGGTCGTCCCCTTCTCCTCCTGCCCCCAATCCCTTCCAGCATCAGAGTCTTTTCCAATGAGTCAACTCTTCGCACGAGGTGGCCAAAGTACTGGAGTTTCAGCTTTAGCATCATTACTTCCAAAGAAATCCCAGGGCTGATCTCCTTCAGAATGGACTGGTTGGATCTCCTTGCAGTCCAAGGGACTCTCAAGAGTCTTCTCCAGCACCACAGTTCAAAAGCATCAATTGTTTGGTGCTCAGCCTTCTTCACAGTCCAACTCTCACATCCATACATGACCACAGGAAAAACCATAGCCTTGACTAAATGAATCTTAGTCAGCAAAGTAATGTCTCTGCTTTGAATATACTGTCTAGGTTGGTCATAACTTTTCTTCCAAGGAGTAAGCGTCTTTTAAATTCATGGCTGCAGTCACCATCTGCAGTGATTTTGTAGCCTCAAAAAATAAAGTCTGACACTGTTTCCACTGTTTCCCCATCTATTTCCCATGAAGTGATGGGACTGGAAGCCATGATCTTCATTTTCTGAATGTTGAGCTTTAAGCCAACTTTTTCACTCTCTTCCTTCACTTTCATCAAGAAGCTTTTTAGTTCCTCTTCACTTTCTGCCATAAGGGTGGTGTCATCTTCATATCTGAGGTTATTGATATTTCTCCCGGCAATCTTGATTCCAGCTTGTGCTTCATTCAGCCCAGCATTTCTCATAATGTACTCTGCATAGAAGTTAAATAACCAGGGTGACAATACATAGCCTTGACGTATTCCTTTTCCTATTTGGAACAAGTCTGTTGTTCCATGTCCAGTTCTAACTGTTGCTTCCTGACCTGCATAGAGATTTCTCAAGAGGCAGGTTAGGTGGTCTGGTATTCCCATCTCTTTCAGAATTTTCCACAGTTTATTGTGATCCACACAGTCAAAGGCTTTGGCATAGTCAATAAAGCAGAAATAGATGTATTTCTGGAACTCTCTTGCTTTTTCCATGATCCAGCGGATGTGGGCAATTTGAACTCTGGTTCCTCTGCCTTTTCTAAAACCAGCTTGAATATCAGGGAGTTCATGGTTCACATATTGCTGAAGCCTATTACATATTACATATGGTTCCTATTACCATATGTAAAATAGATAGCCAATGGAAATTTGCTGTATGGCTCAGGAAACTCAAACAGGAACTCTCAGTCTATCTAAAGGGTTGTGATGGGGTGGGAGATGAGAGGGAGTTTCAACAGGGAAGGCATATATGTATACCTATGGCTGATTCATGTTGAGGTTTGACAGAAAGCAACAAAATTCTGTGAAGCAACTATCCTTCAATAAAAAAATAAATTTAAAAAAAAATAGCCCTTACCCAGGGATCAAAAAAAAAAAAAAAAAAGTTTTTCTTCTTACCTAAAATGGCCATTTGTTAGATCATTTTCTTGTGTTGTTCAGTTGCTCAGTCATGTCTAACTCTCTGTGACCCCATGGACTGCAGCACAGCAGCCTTCCTTGTCCTTCACTATCTCCCTGAGTTTGCTCAAACTCATGCCCATTGAGTCGGTGATGCCATCCAACCATCTCATCCTCTCTTGCTGCTTTCTCCAACTGCCCCCAATCTTTCCCAGTTTCAGGGTCTCTTCCGATGATTCAGCTCTTCACATCAGGCAGCCAAAGGATTGGAGTTTCAGTTTCAGCATCAGTCCTTCCAATGAATATTCAGGGCTGATCTCCTCTAGGATTGACAGGTTTGATCTCCTTGCAGTCAAAGGAACTCTCAAGAATCTTTTCCAACAGTACAGTTGTGAAAGCATCAATTCTTTGGCACTCAGCCTTCTTTAGTCCAACACTCGCATCCATATGTGACTATAGGAAAAACTGCAGCTTTAACTAGACAGACCTTTGTCAGCAAAGTAATGTCTCTGGTTTTTAACATGCAGTCTAGGTTGGTCATAGCTTTTCTTCTAATGAGCAAGCATCTTTTAATTTCATGGCTGCAGTCACCATATGCATTGACTTTTTAGCCCATGGAAATAAAGTCTGTCACTGTTTCCATTGTTTCCCCATCTATTTGCCATGATGTGATGGCACCAGATGTTATGATCTTAGTTTTCTGAATGTTGAGTTTTAAGTCAACTTTTTCATTCTCCTCTTTCACTTTCATCAAGAGGCTCTTTAGTTATTCTTCTTCGCTTTTTGCCATAAGGGTGTTGTCATCTGCATATCTGAGGTTATTTATATTTCTCCTGACAATCTTGATTCCAGCTTGTGATTCACCCACCCCAGCATTTCACATGATATACTCTGCATATAAGTTAAATAAGCAGGGTGACACTATATAGCCCTGGAATTCTCCTTTCTTGATTTTGAATGAGTCTGTTATTCGATGTCACTTATAACCATTGCTTCTTGACCTGCATACAGGTTCCTTAGGAGACAGATAAGGTGGTCCTGTATTCCCATCTTTTTAGAATTTCTTCAGTTTGTTGTGATCCACACAGTTAAAGGCTTTAGCATAGTCAACAAAGCAAAAGTAGATGTTTTTCTGGAATTATCTTGCTTTTTCCTATGATCCAGTGATAGAAGATTATTCTCTTAATGTGGCTGTAATCATTGTTCCAGTCCACTACGATCCAATTATATATGTGGTTTTCATTAATCTCTGAAAAGTGCCTCCCCAATATCATAAAAGGGTAACAGTCTGAAAGACTATGGTAGATTAGCTCCAACATTTCATCAAAATTGTGATGAAGAGGTGGCTAGAAACAAAATCTTTAAATAAACATCATATAAATCACTGCAGTCATATCATCTTTGAATTTAAAGAGCAACACACTGAATCATGATGTGTTGGGGTGAATTTTCTTTGTCTCTTCTTGGTTTTCACTTTCTTAAAAAAATCATTTGGATAAGAAAATTCAGGTGAATTGTGACATTACAACACAGGTCATTGCTCATTCAATTAAAGTTTGACAGGAGTATTTGAGGAATAATTTCACTCGATTTAGAGTGACTCTGCTGCTTAAAATGGAACAATAAATAGATGAGATTAAAATGGAATAAGAAATAGGCAAAAATAATTGTCTTGATGAACACTGAACATCAATGGGCTAAACATATTCTGTGTGTAAATATGAATGAAGTACAGATTGTCTACTTTTTCCTTCAATGATTATGACTATGGTGAGTCACATACTCTACTCACTGGAAATATTTTCATTAACTGCTATTTCTTTTCTTAATTACTAGCTGCTACTGCTACTGCTGCTGCTAAGTTGCTTCAGTCGTGACTGACTCTGTGTGACCGACTCTGTGTGACCCCATAGACAGCAGCCCACCAGGCTCCCCCATCCCTGGGATTCTCTAGGCAAGAATACTGGAGTGGGTTGCCATTTCCTTCTCCAATGCATGAAAGTGAAAAGTCGAAGTGAAGTCGTTCAGTCATGTCCGACTCTTAGCAACCCCATGGACTGCAGCCTACCAGGCTCCTCCATCCATGGGATTTTCCAGGCAAGAGTACTGGAGTGGGGTGCCATTGCCCTCTCCAACTAGCTTGTGAGATGAGTGTAATTGTGCTTGAGCATTCAGAGGGATATTCAAATGTCATCACAATCAATCAATCAATCAGTGAATAAATATCTTCTCTCTTAGGTGTTGTGGGAAATGCAGAGGAACTCGATGTCAAGTTTTTTTCCTTCCAGAAACTTACATATAATAATTTTATAATAATTATAATTACCTTTTGTTTAGAAGTTATTATGTGCCAAATACTAGATGTAATCTCTAATTTGATTTTATAACATTCCTACAAAGTCAGTGGGGCTTCCCTGATACCTCAGTTGGTAAAGAATCTACCTGCAATCCAAGAGACCCCAGTTCAATTCCTGGGTCAGGAAGATCCCCTGGAGAAGGGAAAGGCTACCCACTCCAGTATTCTGGCCTGGAGAATTCTATGGACTGTATAGTACAGGGTCACAAAGAGTTAGACACAACTGAGCGACTTTCATTTCACTTCATAAAGTCAGCTATATTAGTTCTGCTTGGTGGATGAAGAAACTGAGACTAAAAATTACCTTACACAAAGTCACACATCTACAAATTTTCAGGACTGAAGTGCAAATGCATAATGGCTGGATTCCATGCTCTGGTGTACAAGGTTAAGATCCTCCACCTTGGCTAGGACTTCCAGTCAAGGAACTAAAAACGAGACCTAAGTACATTTGGAAGAAATATCTCAGGATGCAGTGCTTCTTGAAATTTAATATGTTGAATGTGGGGATCTTGTTAAAACAAAGATTTTTACTCAGTAGTTCTGAGTGGAGCCCAAGGTTCTGACTTTCAAACATGTTCTCTTGTAATCTCATAGCTTTTAGTCAGAGGACTATACTGAGTAACAAGGCTCTAGAAGACTCTGACCAAAGACAAGCAAGACACCAGGTAAAAATAATAAACTTCAAGATGTTATCAGTCAGTTAATTTTTACAAGCTTAAGAAATATAGCTATGATTTCAAACAGTTATATATTTATTGAAAAACAACAAAAATTTTATTTATAAATTAAAAAGTCAAGATCTCCTGAACTGCTTCTTGTCAAGGTGGAGTAGCAGAGATCCAATTTACCCTTTTGCCTGAAATAACTAAAAAACATCATTGAAGTTCTCACCATGTTCATCCATTCTTCTCCAGAGATCAGAGAGCATCTTAATGACCATTCTTTGATCTCTTTAGCAGGAAAGTTTATCTTAATTCATTAAGGTCTTTCTCTGGGAATTTATCTAGTTCTTTGGTTTGACACACGTTCCTTTATCTCCTCATTTTGTCTACCTCTGGTTTTGTCTGTATGAATTAGGCAAAACAGTGAATTCTAACCAGCCTCAGAAGTGTGGTTTTGTGTAGGAGATGATCCAGGGGACCCAAAAGTCCCACAAATGCAATCTCCCCTGGTCTCCAGAGCCTGGTGCTCAAGGGGTATTCCTTAGGTGAACTGTGTGCCCTCATTAATTGTGGCAGAGCCAAGGCTGCTGTGTAGGGACTTCAGGGCTTGGTGCCCTCACCGTCCCAGCTGTGGCATTGTGAGAGGTGTACACAGCATGCAGAGCACACCCACTGGTGCTGGTAGGCACCAGCATTTTGGTCTCCAGAGAAAGTTATTGCAGGTTTCTCCCTGTTCAGCACCCCCTTTAGGATTAGTAAGTGGGTTGCCCTCAAGCATGATCAAGGCGCTTTTCAAACCGTTGCTTTTTCAAGAGATTTCTGAGTGAGTAGGTCTGTTGTTCAGTCACTAAGTCATGTCTGACTCTTCATAACCCCATGGGCTGCAGTCCTCCAGGCTTCCCTGTCCTTCACTATCTCCCAGACTTTGCTCAAATTCATGTCCATTGAGTTGATGATGCCATCCAACTATCTCATCCTCTGTCATCACCTTCTCCTCCTGCCTTCCATCTTTCCCAGCTTTAGGGTCTTTTCCAATGAGTTGGCTCTTTGCATCAGGTAGCCAGCCAAAGGACTGAAGCATCAGCTTCAGCATCAGTTCTTCCAATGAATATTCAAGGTTGATTTCCTTTAGGATTGACTGATTTGATCTCCTTGCAGTCCAAGGGACTCTCAAGAGTCTTCTCCAGCACCACAGTTCAATGTTTTAAATTTTGTTTTATCACTTTTTAAATTTTTTATTAAAGTTATATATATAAATGTGGGGAAGCCTTGCATGCTGCCGTCCATGGGGTTGCAAAAGTCAGACATGACTTAGCAACTGAACAACAACAATGTATTAGAATTTGGCAGTCGTGATTCTGGTTTCCTAAAATTGAGATATAGGTAGCTCAGAGGTTAAAGCGTCTGCCTCCAATGTGGGAGACCTGGGTTCGATCCCTGGGTCGGGAAGATCCCCTGGAGAAGGAAATGGCAATCCACTCCAGTATTCTTGCCTGGAGAATCCCATGGACAGAGAAGCCTAGTAGGTTACAGTCCATGGGGTCGCAGAGAGTTGGACACAACTGAGCCACTTCACCTTCACCTTCACAGTGAAATTTAGTTCTGTGAGTTTTGATAAAGGTGTACCCTCATGTAACCATTACCAAAATCAAGATAGAAAAAGATTCCATTCACTCCACTCAATACCTGTTTTGCTTCCCCACCCACCTTCACACCCTGGCAATCACTGATCAGTTACATGTCATCAAAAGTTTGCCTTTCCCAGAATGCCTATAAACTGCTATCAAACAGTATGTAGCCTTTTGAATCTAGCTTATTTTTCTTAATATTTGATTAAGAAAATCAATTTGATATTTGATATTCATCCACATTGTTGAACATACTAACAGTTTGTTCCTTTTTACTGCTGAGTGGTGTTGCATTGTACCATAGGTTGTTTATCAGCTCACATGTTGAAGGACATTTGGGTTGTTCCCAGTTTGGGGCAATTATAAATAAAGATTTCTATGGAATATAAGTTTTGATTTCAGTGGGTGAATATCTAAGAATGATATTACTGGGTCATAGGATAATGGTATATTTAATTTTAAAAGAAACTGCTGAACTGGGTATATCATTTTGTATTCCAAACAGAGCAATATAATACTCTTTATCCTATTCAGTACACTTAGTATTGTCAGTGTCTTTCTTTTTTTTCCTCTTTTTTCTAGCCATCCTAATAGGTGTGTAGTGATATGTTCTTGTGGTTTTCTTTTGCATTCCCCAATAATTAATAATGTTGAGTGTCTTTTCATGTTCTCCTTTGCCATCAACAAATTGTCATTGGTGAAGTGTCTTTCAAATACTATACCCATCATATATATATATATGTATATGTGTGTGTGTGTTTTTGTGTATTCCATATCATTAAGATTTGAGAGCTCTTTATATATTCTGGACACAAATCCTTTATCAGATATATGGCCTATATATATTTTCTTTCACTCTGTTGCTTGTCTTTTTATTGTCTTAACAGCATCTTTCAAATAGCAAAATTCTTTTTGATTAAGTTCAATTTATCAATTTTTTCCTGTATGGACCCCTGGATTCCTCATTTTATAGAGCAGTAATGGGAAACAGTGTCAGACTTTATTTTTTGGGGCTCCAAAATCACTGCAGATGGTGATTGCAACCATGAAATTAAAAGATGCTTACTCTTTGGAAGGAAAGTTATGACCAACCTAGATAGCATATTCAAAAGCAGAGACATTACTTTGCCAACAAAGGTCAGTCTAGTCAAGGCTATGGTTTTTCCAGTGGTCATGTATGGATGTGAGAGTTGGACTGTGAAGAAAGCTGAGCGCCGAAGAATTGATGCTTTTGAAGTGTGGTGCTGGAGAAGACCCTTGAGAGTCCCTTGGACTGCAAGGAGATCCAACCAGTCCATTCTGAAGATCAACCCTGGGTGTTCATTGGAAGGACTGATGCTGAGGCTGAAACTCTAATCCTTTCCACCTCATGCGAAGAGCTGAGTCATTGGAAAAGACTCTGATGCTGGGAGGGGCTGGGGGCAGGAGGAGAAGGGGATGACAGAGGTTGAATTGCTGGACGGTATCACTGACTTGGGTGAACTCTGGGAGTTGGTGATGGCCCGAGAGGCCTGGCATGCTGCAATTCATGGGGTCGCAAAGAGTCAGACACGATTGAGCGACTGAACTGAACTGAACTGAATGGGAATAATGATTTTATACTGTCTACCTCTTGTGCTAAAATTTGCTAATTTGCCAATCATTAGCTGTTCATAGTAATTATATTTTCTAGGTTCAAGTTCAATTCTCTTCAAAAATAAAGAGACATAAAGAGTTTTGACTGCATTTTTTGGGCTTCTATTCAATATATTTTCCCATAGAAACTTCACATATAAGACAATTTATATTTTGTCAAAAGGCAGAGAAGATAGTTTTGTTAATGTAGAAGACAGTAAGATGTGTATAAGAGACAGGTCATATCTTTCCTTCCATGGAGTAAGCATCTTTTAATTTCATGGATGCAATCACCATCTGCAGTGATTTTGGAGCTCCCCAAAATAAGGTCTGCCACTGTTTCCAGTTTCCCCATCTATTTGCCATGAAGTGATGGGACCAGATGCCATGATCTTCGTTTTCTGAAAGTTGAGCTTTAAGCCAACTTTTTCACTCTTTTATTTAATTCAACTTCTGTGTTTAAAGTTTAGATATTCATGAGAAACTCCTAAATAGTCACAGGTTTATCTTATCAATTTAGGAAATCTAATTACTATTTAAATTGTCAAATTTATACAAGAAACAGAATAAGAAACTTCCTGGTCATGAATATTGTCTACAAATGACTGCAGATATAAAGATATTTAGCTTAGCTAGTTTTATTGGCAACTCCATTTTCCAGGGGTTGGGTGGGGGTGCATTGGTATGGAAGCCTAGATTTCAGAAAGTATGTCTGATTTTATCAAGGTTGAAGCAATGCAGCATGCAGTAAGAAAACCGCTGAGAACACAGTTTTACTTTTTACTGAGGATGGACCAACTCAACTCTAACAAGGAATATGTGGAAAATTCTTCCAGGTGAGAGGAAAGGTGGCCTATCCGTTGGAGAATATATAGAACAGAATTCTCCAAGAGTGATAAACTGATACAGTGATGGAGTTTTATGTTTACCTACAAACTATCTCTACGGACACAGTCTGCAAATGGATAGGTCTCGGTAACTGAGCATGTCTTGAAGACTCCATGTGGAATGTGCCCTGATGATCTGATCAAAGAAGAGAAACTTCAAGTCACTGATGGTGGTAGTAAGAAGTCTGTCTAAAGAAAAGGGCAGTGAAAGTTCCACGTTAGGATACTGTGAAACCATTAAAAAATATAAGTTGTTAATTTTGTTCAGATTTTTATATCACCTCTATTTTAACGTAAAACAAAAAGTATGTTATAACCTTGTGTGTGTGTGCTCAGTCGTGTCTAACTCTTTGCAACCCCAAGGACTGTAGCCCACCAGGCTCCTCTGTCCTTGGGATTTTCCTGGCAAGAATATTGGAGTGGTTACCATTTCCTCCTCCAGGGGATCTTCCTGACCCAGGGATCAAACATGCATCTCCTGCATTTCAGGCAGATTCTTTACTACTAGCCTTTGGGGAAGCCCATGTCATAACCTTGGTCCCACTAAAATAGAAATGTATACTACACAGAGATTATCACCAAAAGATATAAGTATAATCATATTCTAAAATCCAGATACTTCCTTTCCTATAAAACCTAGATGTCTGCCCTTAGGTGGTTGTATAATCTTTCCCAGACTCAGTTTTGTCATTTTTAGTTGAGAAAAATCAGTAATGCTCACTTAGTAATAGAGACTAACACATGTAGAATTACTTAGAATAATACCTGGTACACAGTAAACAATGAGTATTCAGTAATGAACATTGAATACTTCAATATTACTTCAATAAAAAGTAGCTGTTTTGTTGTTTTTCCTTATTTTCTACCAGTTTTAAGCCTTACTTTGCAGCTATAGGCATTAGCTATTTTGCACAACTTTTAAAAAGTCAGTTGAATAAAGAATCCTTATCTATTTTATTGATGTTATATGAGTCAGATGATTAAACACAAGCATTATTAGATGACACATTAATCCATATATTCATAATTATCCTGGAGGATAATTAATAGTTTCTGACAAGTCTGAGAAAAAACAGATTTTAGTTAAGACCAGAATAAGGAGGGATTACTTAGCTAAAATTCTAAGGATGTAGCACAGTTTCATTATTATGGGACAGAGATTCCAAAATACTGGGATTATACTTTCTTGGCACCTGTAAACCATGCTGCTTTTTGATTATTTTTATTTCAGGGAATAAAACTTTATATACTTTGAAGAATTACTGCAATATAAACTGGTATTTCTATTTGAGGGAATTGACAGTAAATTATATAAAAGATTAACATTTGCTAAAACAAACTCACTCAGAGAGTAAGATCTGAGAAATGAGGAACCCTGAGTGATGCACTTAAAATTGTTTTGAAGTATTCAGACTCTGAATGGATATTTTAAGAAACAAAATCACAGTTTTTATTAGTATAGTGAACTCTTCATTTGGAAATTCTTTATTCCTCTCGTCTATGATAATAACAAATCAATATTAGTAATAAAAGTGGGCACTTACTAAGTACTTACTCCTTGGAAGAAAAGTTATGTCCAACCTAGATAGCATTTTCAAAAGCAGAGACATTACTTTGCCGACTAAGGTCCGTTTAGTCAAGGCTATGGTTTTTCCTGTGGTCATGTATGAATGTGAGAGTTGGACTGTGAAGAAGGCTGATGGCTGAAGAATTGATGCTTTTGAAGTGTGGTGTTGGAGAAGACTCTTGAGAGTCCCTTGGACTGCAAGGAGATCCAACCAGTCCATTCTGAAGGAGATCAGCCCTGGGATTTCTTTGGAAGGAATGATGCTAAAGCTGAAACTCCAGTACTTTGGCCATCTCATGCGAAGAGTTGACTCATTGGAAAAGACTCTGATGCTGGGAGGGATTGGGGGCAGGAGGAGAAGGGGACGACCGAGGATGAGATGGCTGGATGGCATCACTGACTTGATGGATGTGAGTCTGAGTGACCTCCGAGAGATGGTGATGAACAGGGAGGCCTGGCTTGCTGCGATTCACGGGGTCGCAAAGAGTCGGACACGACTGAGCGACTGAACTGAACTAAGTACTTATATTGGGAAAACATCGATCTGTACATTTCATGATTTAACTCAGTTAATTCTTATAATAACATTCTGGGGTAAATTACAGCTATTAGCCTCACTTTATAGAAAGGAAAGCACAGATACAGAGAGTTTAAATAATTTGGTCACTGTCACAAAAACTGGCATTTCAATACAGGCAGTGAGACTCCAGATATGAACCAATCATAAATTCTTTTCTTTTCTGGAACAGGCAACATACACTCACTTGAAAACTCTTTGTGCTCATAAAAATCTTTCCTTTCATCTTGGGCTTCAGTAGTATTCTGCTGTTTCCAGTGTGGATGTCCTTCTCACAGGTAAAAAAGTCAAAAATAAAATAGCAGAGCTCTGCATTTTCTCTGTCAGGAATTTTTCTGTTCAGTTTAAACCTCCAAGTCCATGATTTTTACCTACTCCTTCAAAAATATCCTCAAACCATATTTTATTGATAACCCTGGAGCCAATCTAAATACTTTGTTCTATCGCAATTTCTGACATCTGCTGGGAAAAATCAACAACAATAAAAACTTGAACCACTAAAAATATAAGATTGTAAACATCAGCTAATGTATGAATTAGTCAGTTCAGTCGCTCAGTTGTATCCGATTCTTTGCGACCCCATGGACAGCAGCATCCCAGGTTTCCCTGTCTGTCACCAATTCCCAGAGCCCATTCAAACTCATGTCCATCGTGTCGGTGATGCCATCCAACCATTTCATCCTCTGTCATCCCCTTCTTCTCCCGCCTTCCATCTTTCCCAGCATCAGGATTTTCCCAATGAGTCAGTTCTTTGCATCATGTGGCCAAAGTATTGGAGTTTTAGCTTCAGCATCAGTCTTTCCAATGAATATTCAGGAATGATTTCCTCTAGGATTGACTGGTTGGATCTCCTTGCAGTCCAAGAGACTCTCAAGAGTGTTTTTCAACACCACAGTTCAAAAGCATCAATTCTTATGAATAGTTACATACAATAAACTGAGAACAGTATGACAGGGTGGTCTGCTGTCATCCTGTTTTTTTTAACCTATATGCTGAGCACATCATGAGAAATGCCAGGCTAGATGTGTTACAAGCTGGAAGGAAGATAGGCAGGAGAAATATCAACAACCTCAGATACGCAGATCATACCACTCCAATGGCAGAAAGCAAAGGGGAACTAAAGAACTTCTCGATGAGGGTGAAGGAGGAGAGTGAAAAAGTCAGCTTAAAACTAAATATTAAAAAAAACCTAAGATCATGGCATCTGGTCCCAATACTTCATGGAAAATAGAAGGGGAAAAGGTGGAAGCTGTGACAGATTTCCTCTTCTTGGGCTCTAAAATCACTGCAAATGGTGACTGCAGCCATGAAATCAGAAGATGACTGCTTCTTGGCAGGAAAGCTATGACAAACCTAGACAGTGTGTTGAAAAGCATAGACATTACTCTGCTGACAAAAGTCTGTATAGTCAAGGCTATGATTTTCTCAGTGGTCACATTTGGTTGTGAGAGCTGGACCATAAAGAAGGCAGAATGCCAGAGGATTGATGCCTTCAAACTGTGGTGCTGGAGAAGACTCCTGAAAGTCCCTTGGACAGCAAGGAGATCAAACCAGTCAATCTTAAGGGAGATCAACACTGAATACTCGTTGGAAGGACTGATGCTGAAGCTTCAGTATTTTGGCCACTTGATGTGAAGAGTTGACTCATTGGAAAAGTCCCTGATGGTGGGAAAAATTGAGGGCAGAAGGATAAGAGGGCATCAGAGGATGAGATGGCTGGATGGCATCACCAATGCAAAGGACATGAACTTGGGCAAACTTCAGAAGAAGGTGAGGGACAGGGATGCTTGCTGTGATGCAGTCCATGGGGTTGCAAAGAGTCGAACACGACTGGATGACTGAATGACAACAACAATGAATAGCTATTTCCTTTCTGCATATAATGTAGTGGCTATTCTCAATCTTTAATATCTACTCAAATTCAAGATGAGCTATCTCCCCACTTTGCCCTCCTGAGGAAGATTACTTTGCTTCCTACTTCAGAGTAGAAACAGAGCAGAATATGATATCCTCTCACCAGACTCTACCTATTTCTTGTTTAGCATGCCCTTCCTTCCTGCATGTACAATGAATGCTAACGCAGAAATCTTAGATACCTTTACTGAGTAAACATTTCACGTGGCTTGAGACTGAAAAACAGGGTAGTGATCAAAAGCACAAACTCTAAAGCTGGACATCTCGGGTGCAAATATGGTTCCAAACATTCGTTTTCTGTTTAACCATGGGCAGGTTGGTTTTTTGTTTTTTTTTTTTAACCACCAGTGACTCAGACTCAGCATCTGTAAAACTGGGATAATGATTGCTCCTATTCATTGGGTTACTATGAGGATATGCCTGCTAAGTTGCATCACTCATGTCCGAAATCTTTGTGCCTCTGTGGACTGTAGCCCACCAGGCTCCTCTGTCCATGGGATTCCCAGGCAAGAATACTGGAGTGGGTTGCCATGCCCTCCTCCAGGAGATCTTCCCAACTCAGGGATCAAATCTGCATCTCCTGAGGCTCCTGTATCGCAGGCAGATTCTATACTGCTGAACCATCAGGGAAGCCATTATTATGAGGACTAAGTCCCTAAGTAAATATGGACTGTTTAGAACAGGACCTAGGACATAAGCAGAATGGTAGTTATTATTATTATTTTAATTACTTGTCTTTCATGAATCAACTCCAAGTTTATCCTCTTTCTAGGCCACTGTGTCTGATTCTCCATGTGGAGTTAAGTTAGTTCTTCTACTTCTGTAATTCCATAGTTCCTTATATTTTAGTTTTATTATGCCACCTACCACCTTAAATTATATCCAGCAGTATGTGGCAGTAAATAAAGGTTGTACCTTATTTTTGTACACTAATACACTCCCTCTCACCAGCTCATGGTCTCAAAAAATCATTGAGTGAATCAATCAAAATGCAACTAGTCCTTGTTGATAACTGAAAAATAAATGTAATATCATTAATATGGAATAATCTAGGTCTTCCAGATATTCAGTTAGTATATAAAGCACTCATATTTACCTGTGTGTGTGTGTTAGTCACTCAGTTGTGTCCAACTCTTTGTGACCCCCATGGATGTACAGACCGCCAGACTCTTCTGTCCATGGGATTTTTCCAGGCAAGGATGCTGGAGTGGGTTTCCATTTCCTTCTCCAGGGGATCTTCCCGACCCAGGGATCGAACTCGGGTCTCCTGCATTGCATATTTAACTAGTTGTGAATAATATTTTGGGCTTCCCTGGTGGCTCAGACAGTAAGGAATTTAACTCTCTAATGTGAACAACCATGGACATCTTAGTAAATAGGTTCTTGCTCTGTGTATCTTTCAGAATTTGTGGGAAAAATGAGAAAGTATTACTGTTGGATGAAAATTATTCTAATAGAATAGTAGATGGATATATTTGAACTTAAGTCTAGCTACATTTAGGCTCATTAAATTTTCAATACTTGTGCAATTTTGTGAGCTGTTATTAATGTGGGTATTATATATCTATGTGTAGGTATAAATAGAAAACTTCTTACTCATGCATAATTCATTCTCTTCCTTGAATGAAGATAGAATGAAAAGGTCTGAGGTTATATTTTCATATGAGGTACTTTTAAGAGTGAGTTCAAATTATTTTCACAGGAATATGATGACATTATTGCTCCATTTTATTGTGATGAGATGACATTTCCACTGATGATACAAAAGCAATGATATGTGAAGTGCTGTACCTTAGGATGAATCAAAGTAGCGGCATCTATTTGTACAACAGTCATTATATTCTTTATCACCATACAATTACAATTTCAAAAAATGCCTGGTTTCACCAAGGATATCCTTGGTAAAAGAGTAAGTAGGATTGATTTTTATCAAATCTTCCATGATGAGAACACATGATTTTTTAATATTTGTGTGATAAAATTAAAGTATGCATACAGCACACTTCTGTTGAACATATACAAAGAAACAGACAAGCAAAAGCACCAGTATAACTGCTTGAGTTGAACTGGCTGTTTTTTCATAAACACTGTTTTTTCTTGAATAAACAAGAGGAAGACAAATTTTTACTATTCAGACATATATATCTGTATCTGGCAGATATTTTCTCAAAAATTAATGAAGTGACCCTGTCCCCTCAAAAAAATACTGAGAGCATTTGTTACAAGTGAATAAATTCAAGTTATTAAGCAAAATTCCAATTTTGGAAAATTGGTATTCACACGATCTCCACAGCTTCCAATACTTACACACTTTTCTCATAAGGTTGGTGATAATATTTTTTTATATTATATAATGAAACGTGTCAACATCAGAAAGATCTGTATGCCTCAGTAAATTTCCTGTACAATCAAAGTATAATTTCACAAAATCATGCATGGCAAAATATTCATTCAAAGTACAAATTAAACTAATGGATTTTAATACAACAGAGTTTCAAAAGTTGATTGATATGACAACAGACTTCATAGTGTAACTAACCTTTGAGAAACTACCACTTGTCAAGTATTGGTTAAGTAGCAAAGAAGAATATACGCAATCATCTTAAAAGGCTGTTAAAATATACTTCATTTTGCCAACTAAAATGGTTATGAAGTCATATTTTCTCATATACTTCAACCCAAACTATTTCAATAGATGGAATGCAAAAGCAGATATAAGAAACCAGTTGTCCTCTATAAATACAGGTATAAAAAAAATTTGTAAACATATAAAAACACATTAGAATGTTAAAAAGTCACTATTCTTGTCAAATTTTAATTTTTTAATTTTTTTGTTTTGGAAATTATTGATATCTTCCACAAAATACTTATATTCACCTCTGGTGGGTTTATTATCATTATTTTTAACTAAAATTTTTCATTAACTGATACTATGCTAAATATCTACAGATAGATACAATCTACATACAAGAAAGCTCTTTGTGGATCCTCAATAATTTTTAAGAGTATTATTAAAAGAGTCCTGAAACCAGTATGCTTAAGAATTACCCCCACATACAAACAGTTGAGGCAGTATTGCTGAAGCATGCAAAGGGAGAAGCCTTTGGGGCTGTTTGAAAGTTCCTATTCACACTCAAATATGTTCTGCAAAGGGAGGTAAAACACCTACTGTAAAAGGTTCTTTAGTGAAAAGTTCTCTTTCCAAGCTAGCACAAGTGTGTAAATACTGCCCCATAATTGGGATACAATGACACAAAAGGGAACATTATTCTTATCTTTGCCTGTTAAGTGTAAGATATTAAAGCTCAGGTGCTGTGTACCAAATTCTGTGCTGCTAAAAAAGTGGAGGGTTTAAAGAGCCTTGGATACAGGAGCTGTTCTCATTGGCTTATCTGCCTCGTACAGGGTCTTTTATAAATCATTTGATTAAACATATGAAGAAAGCTTTCATTGATATGTAGACCTGAGGATAGACAAACTAAAGCATGCTTTCTATTAGAGAAAAGAAAGAAACAGTTGGTTTAAAAAAGAAAATTCACAGCATGATGAATTCTTCAAAGTGAAATTATAAAAGTACATTGTGGACTTTTTAGCACCAGGGAAACGAAAGATTGTGAAATTTTTGTACCAGGAATAACTGGAAGGGTTAAAATTGATTACCTCAGTCTGCAGAAATTTTGTTATCCATTTCCCCAGTTTCTCCTCCACTTCCTGCTTTGTGTTCTTTGTTAAGAAAACTACATCAAGGATGTAGAAGCTAGTTTTTTGATGTCAGAGTGACATTTCCCTTGTTTCTTTTGATTGAAGAGAAGCCTGGAAATTTCATTAGTCCCTCATTAGGGTTTTCAAGGAGTCCAGCTATTGATTTCATAAAATGCCTTTCCTGTATTTTTCTATAAATGTATACAATAGCTGCTAACACAGCCTCCTCCGGGACCCTCTGTGCTTTCCCGGGGAAAATCAGACACTCAACTAGCAATCTGACCTTTAGATCTCCTAGATGATGTAAGAGAACTGTTTGTTATTTCAATATGTTTTCTCCCACTATATAGCTAATTACCTGGAAACTAAAATTTCCAAGTAATTACAAAACATATGGATAAATAATTTTAAAAATCATTCAACTCTTGATTTTTCTTAATGATGGGAGGGCAACGAGTTTGACATCTGGCACAAAGCTAGCGCTTCAAAACTACTTCTTGATTTCTAAATAATAATAGCAATTAGAGATCCTAGTTAGTTACATTGGTTCCTGTGTGTATGCTAAGGAATTATAAAGGTTCATGAACTCTTTGAGGTCAAAAGGATAACAATTAGCCATTTGCAAAAGAGAAGCTGTACAATCAACTTTTCTGGAAGTTTTTCCTCTTGTAAACTGTTTAAGACAAAAATCACAGTATAATGCCTTGCCATTTTCCACATTCCTGATTTTGATCCCTAATTTCTTTAGTTCACCTTCCTCTTCTGTTAAATAAGAATAACAATACCACAGTCACCTACATTTAAAAGATAATGCAGAATAAGGGTTGCCAATTCAAATCTTAATTCTCTAATCCCTTTCGAAACAAAACTAAAACAAAACAAAATAATAGTAGAATTAAGAAATAATACATATTCAAGATTACAGTAAAAGTAGAGATAAGAACATTGGACATCTAAAGACCAGAGGTAAAGTTCTTAGAGTTCTGTTTTCTTAATTTAAGGGCTTCCCTGGTGCACTGGGGGTAAAGAGCCCACCTGCCAATGCAGGAGATCTAAGAGAAGCAGATTCCATCCCTGGGTCAGGAAGATCCCCTGGAGAAGAAAATGACAACCCACTCCAGGATTTTTGCCTGGGAAATCCTGTGGACAGAGGAGCTTGGTAGGCTACACAGTCCATAGCGTTAGAAAGAATTGGACACAACTGAAGTAGCTTAGCACACATGCATGCACCAGTCACTGCTTTACAAACTCTAACAGTAGTATAGCCCTAATGGTCATGGTTCTTCCCCTTACCTATTCAAGTTCTGCTCATCCTTCAAGATGCAGATCAAATTACTTTTTCATAAGAATCCCTAGTTCCATTCAGCCCCAGTGAATGAACTCAGTACCTCTTACACATACAATTAAATCAGACAATATCCATTCATTCCCTTGTGACATCATTTATCTAATGATTGTATGGTATTATTTGACTTTTCTTGTATTTTTGTCTCTTAAATTAGATTGTATGCTCCTTAGGGTTATTCAGTTCAGTTCAGTTCAGTTCAGTCGCTCAGTCGTGTCCGACTCTTTGCGACCCCATGAATTGCAGCACGCCAGGCCTCCCTGTTCATCACCATCTCTCGGAGTTCACTCAGACTCACATCCATCGAGTCAGTGATGCCATCCAGCCATCTCATCCTCAGTCGTCCCCTTCTCCTCCTGCCCCCAATCCCTCCCAGCATCAGAGTCTTTTCCAATGAGTCAATTCTTCGCATGAGGTGGCCAAAGTACTGGAGTTTCAGCTTTAGCATCATTCCTTCCAAAGAAATCCCAGGGTTAATCTCCTTCAGAATGGACTGGTTGGATCTCCTTGCAGTCCAAGGGACTCTCAAGAGTCTTCTCCAACACCACAGTTCAAAAGCATCAATTCTTCGGTGTTCAGCCTTCTTCACAGACCAACTCTCACATCCATACATGACCACAGGAAAAGACCCTGACTATCACTCCCTAATTGCTATACAACAATCACAAACATCAGAACATATTTAAGTATCTCTATTAAGACCCTCATTTGTGTATCAGCAAACTGCCATTCTGGCTCTGAAGGGTTCCTTAAGCCCCTGATAAACATTCTGAATCTTAGTGAAATGTTCTTTCCAGGAGATCACAACCATATCTAGGCTTCACTCATTTAACAACCAGATACTGGAGAGGCCCTTGGTGCCAGCTCTGTGCCATGCACCTCTCAGCCCCAGTTAGAGTAGCCGGGAAAACACACACACATGCACCCTTCCATTCAGCCCTTGTTGTTGTTGTTCAGTTGCTAAGCAGTGTCTGACTCTTTGTGACCCCATGGACTGCAGCACGTCAGGCTTCCCTGTCCTTCACTGTCTCCCTGAGTTTGCTCAAACTCATGTCCACCGAGTCGGTGATGCCATCCAACTATCTCATCCTCTGTTGTCCCCTTCTGCTCCTGCCCTCAATCTTCCCTAGAATCAGGGTCTTTTCCAATGAGCTGGCTTTTTGCATCATCTCCAGGAATCCTGAATCAGGGATTTGTCTCCAGTGGGACTTGAGACTTAGCACTGCATATTCTGCTGCAAGGCAAGCAGTCAGAGCGAGTTTCCTAAGATAAATCAACTCCTCTGAAGAGTGAGAGGAATGGCTATAATAGGAAGGACACTGGATCTGCACTTTAGAATAATGGATTCAAGTCCCAGCATTTATGGCCAGTCTCCTTCCTCCCTGTCTCCCATCCACCCCCTCCTGTTGTGCAAGACAACTTAGCTCTCATCTCAGAATCTTCTCAGCTGATAATGCAACAATAAAACCCTTTATATACAGATTATACAGTTGTTAGAATTAAATGAGAAATCAATGTAAAAGCACTTCATATATTTTTAAACACACTGCAAAGAACAAAGTTGTTCTTTAAGGTCATCAAAGAGACAATAGATCTATTCCAGGAATATTACTTAATATTACAAAAAATATTTCACAGTTGCTTTATGAAAATTAATATTTTAAATAATTTATATTGTTTGGTTTAATAAGTTGAGA
>SJYT01037265.1:647126-795369 GCA_006410635.1 Cephalophus harveyi | reverse complement strand
TGAAAATTATAAGAATACGTGAAAAATAATACCACATGACACAGAGACATTGCACATAATAATGTGCATACTCATTTAAAACATACTCAAATATACACACAATTAGATAGGAATGGAAATGCTATATTTTGGTATTCTGTTAAAATTAAAACATGAACTTAGAATAGAAAAAGAATAGAATGATGTTTCAATTTCTAAAAGAAATAATTTTTTAAAAAATTTGATATATGATGTTTGATGATTGATTAGTTCTGCCTACAAGTATGTAAATGATGCAATTATAATGTGTACTATCAAAAGCTACTCCCTGAGTTTCCCATCAAATCATCACATTTAGCTGTGGAGACATGAACCACATTATAGCATCATTTTATAAAGATAAATGCATTCATTTGAGGCTGGGTTTGTACAAAGGAAAACCTCAGGTTGAAAATGATTGCCTTTTTTCTGATGATTTCCTTGATGAAGGTACAAAGAATGTTCTACTACAGCAAAAGAAACTTAGCTCAAACAGTAAAATGTTTGACTGTTTTGTTTGGAACACACATTTTTATTTTGCAGCCACAGCGAGAGAGATGAAATTCTGCCTGGTGAGTGTAAAGGAGAAAGATAAGCCCTTATACCAAGAGTTTCTGCTAACCTTGCTACATTTAGCATCAGAAAGAAAGTGGAGATTTGCAGCTTACTGAATTTTGAAGCCAAGAAAATGAGATGGAAGGGAAAAAATTGTTAAAGTAAAACTACACACGTTCTGTTTTAGTAATCTTGCCTGCTCCCAGGGCACTAGATAGCTATAATAGGATTAACTTCAAGACAGTTTTAATAAACAGAATTATTAAGTTATTGAGTTTCATGCTATATCTTATATACACAGACACATTTTTCTTGTGGTTTAATTGAGGATTGGAATTTCAAGCTGGTAGAAGGTCTCCTAAATGTAATTACAATAGAGAAAGAAAAATTTTCTAGTCAAAACTCTTTTCTCTTTTCTAGTCAGATGCATTTGAATAAGGACATTTCTATTTGTTTGACATAAGGATATTTTAAGCCATACTTTATTAAGTAGGAAAAGCAAAGAACTGAATTAAGTTTTGAATTCAGATGGAGCTAAATTTTATTCTAGAATTTTTGTATCCATATTTTAAACAAATTTATAATCTTAAGTAATTCTTCTGAGCCTTTATCCTCATCAAAACCACAAATATTAATATTTGTCAGTCATAGTTCTTAGTTGTAAGAAATGGACTTTGCCTAATTAATGAGAAAATTAGTCTAGTAAGAGGGAATAGTTATGGAGTGCCTTCTACCTGCCTCAGAGCCTTTAAAGTGACATTCGTTGACTTACCACATTCCTGTTATTCCCTGTCACAGAGGAGTAATTGAAGCAAGTAGGGATTAAGTTACTTACCCAAGGTCTCACACAGCTAAGAAGTGTCAGATCTGGGCCTGTGCTCTTAACTGATACTCTCAACTGAGCCTTTAGAGCTTCCTTGGTGGCTCAGTGGTAAAGAATCCACCTAATACAGGAGATGTAGGTTCAATCCCTGGATCAGGAAGATCCCCTGGAGAAGGAAATGGCAACCCACTCCAGTATTCTGGCTTGAGGAAATCCAATGGACAGAGGAGCCTGGCGAGTCCATCGGGTCAAAAAAGTCAGCCACGACCTAATGACTGAGCACCAATGTTGTATTATTGTAACTTACATACAACTTCCACCCTGCCCCTGTCAGTGTTCTCGGTGGCCACTGTTACTGCTACCATCCCAAGGAAGAGGGAGAGCTCCTCATCCTGGGTCAGGCTCTGGTGATGTTGGGTGTGAATAGGGAAAGAGGCTGTAGGGAAGGCTAAACAGGCAGCTTCTGCTTGTTAAGCTCCTCTAGGCCAAGAATGCTGTCTCATTTTCAAAAGGACTCAGGGTGAGGAACTCTTCCAACAGTCTCTTTAAGTCTATTAAATACTGGAAAGCAAAACCAATAAACAAAATCCCACTTTAACTGCTCTAAAAATTAACAGAAATAATGTATATAAAGGGCCAATAGTCTAGTAAATAATTGTGCCTGTTCTCGTGTCAGCTCGCCTCAAGTCCTACTTTTTCCATTACAGGTTGTATAACTTTAGATGAAGGACACTACCTCACTGAGTTATTTGCTTCATAGTAAGTAGTTGTGAGAATTAAACAAAATAAAGCATGTAACAAATTAATCATATTAAGTATTCCAAATGAACATATAAAGTAAATCTAGCCATATCTATGCAATGTTAAAATAACTGGTTAGTTAAAAAAAAATAAAACTAATATGCTGATTAGCTTTTTTCCAGTTCACAGAATTTCTCTTATTCAGGTTAAGTGCAAAGCTCCAATCAGTTGTTTTTTTTTTTTTTTTTCCCTTTCAAACAATTGGAAAAATTCCATTGAAAATTTATATCCATTTTTAATCAATAGTTTAGAGTTTAAAGAAGCAAAATACGATCATAAAAATAGGTAAATTTAGGACTTGATGTTACTATTCAATTTGGAGCTGTGTACTCTCTCAAACCATCTTGCCTAATAAAACCTAACACACATTAGTATCCTGGGACTGATAGAAGTAAGAACATAATCCAAAAGTTTAAACTTTTTGAGTTGCTCTCCTATAACAGGAAAAAGAAGCACAAAAATATAAATCCAATATGCAACTATTCTTACAAATCTTGTAAGTAAACATAAATGCTTGAATTGACACATCCCTACCTGGAGAAATCTTCTGATGTTGCCCTACTGGGCCTTGCCTGTCCTAGGCCTTGCCTTTGCTCATTGCTTATGCCAGTAACTTCTTATCAAGAACAGGCCTGATACAGTGCAGACAAATGAAGAAGAAACTCTACCTATTGTAAGTATTCAACACAAAAGTTGAAAATGAGGATGAAAAAAAAACTCATATTTATAAGCAAAAGTCCAATTCCATAAGTGCATAATATGCAAATCATAGCCAATTTTGGATACAATGGAGATCTGTCACACAATAACATGAAGTAGCAGACAAAAGTCAGGGGTCTAGAATCTAACATGATGACCATGGAGGCATCACAGGTGACCCAGACATACATATGGACTTCAGAGGAGCAGTCAAAACATCAAAGCACAGTCTCCAGAGGGTACGGCCAGCCCAACCCTAATTCTAAGGAATCTGGCCTATAAGTTTCTTCAAAAATAGATAGAAGACAACAGTGGTTCTTCATAGAGTAGCGGGGGAAAGACACAAAAGCACACTCTCCATAAAGAAGAATACAAGGAAAAGGAATAGCTAATGAGCCAGTACCAAGAAAATGAACTTTAAGGCAAAACCAGTAAAGTCTGTATGTACTAACTACACTGTGGAGTTGCTTTGAAAAGTAAATGCATGATTAGTCCTCATTACTGGAAACGTTATACCTATAATTAGAGGAGTGATACTCCTGACTTATTCTACCCCTGAAAAAAACCCACACTTGATATGTGAGTTTGAACCTCTGTGGTTTAAAAGGTGAAATTGCTACACTGATGGGAGAAAAAGCAATTTAATACCATTCAACTTAGCCATGACTGAGGAGATTAAAAAGATTTGATTTGGACAAGGGGAAAACTCATGAATGACATTACGATTGTGTTCATCTAATATTTGAAAGATAGTCATCACTTCAGAGGATACATTAGATTTGTTTTGACCTGGTGTTAGATTGCATAACTAAAGTAGATAAGATTGTGGAAAAATATGTTGGTTCATACCTAAAATGCTTGTGTGTTTGTTGTTGTTTTGTATGTCAAATAATTACATAAAGAATACAAGAATATATCCTTTTTAATAAAATACTCAAACATAATAGGTACAAGAAAAATTATGAGAGCCCTTCTCCACCATTTCTTTTCAGGTTACATTTTCTTTCTGGTTTCTTTTGCTGTAGAGAGGTTTTGTATTTGTAAATGTTAATAATGTTAATCCTTTAACTTAAGCTTTCTGAGGTTTTTTTTTTTTTTTTTTATAAAATCCTTAATGTTAAATGTAGAGGGAGTGTGTAATTTCCTTGGCTCTTTCTCGCCTCAGCAAAGATTTGAAATGTTTGAAATGACCAGTGTTACAGCTCAGTTACAGCTCAGAGTTTTATTCGGCAAACAAAGGATTGTACACCCTCAAGGCATGAGGGCAGGCCGACTCCACAGGAGAGGCCTCAGTCTGTTTTATTTCCTCTTTTTATACATTTTGTCTCTTTCCCGCTGAGCCTGCCCCATGCAAATTGGGCTAGCCAAGAAGAGGGTGTTTGTTTCACCTGAATTTCTCACTTTGGTCCACGGATTTTCTTTTGTTCCGTTTTCTTGGGCTTTTTCCTTTCTTTGTCTTTTAGCCACCACCATTTTGGAGTCCTTTTTCCTATTCTAACTACCTAACACTAAAATTATAATACTTTCATAATTTTATGTTTTGCTCTATGATTCAAAAGGAAGTTTTTAAAATATATTTTGTGAGACTGTCGTGTAACTTTATTTCCAAATGGGCAGGTCATCATCTTCACATTTGTTGATAATGTGTGCCTTCAAGGAGACAAAGCTTGAAACTACTGAGTCATGCTAAGGAAAATCACAAGCCTACTCTGCTCATTTCCTGCCCCAAATCCATCTTCTCATTTCTCCTTACTTTGTAACCCCAACTGTGGTTACTGTAGAATGTGTCTTCTTAAAAGAAGTTAACTTCCAATCTTTTATGAAACTAGAGATAGATTACAGATCTTGCCACAGTGTGCAAGTGTGTGTTCAGTCTCTCTTTTCAGACTTCTCGCAATCCTGTGGACTATAGCCTGTCAGGTTCCTCTGTCCAGGGGATTATCCCAGGCAAGAATACTGGAGTGGGTTGCTATATCCTCCTCCAAGGGATTTTCCCAACCCAGGGATCAAACCTGATCCAGGGATCGATTCCTTTTGAATCCTACTTTGGCAGGCAGATTCTTTACCACTGCGCCACCTGGGAAGCCCTGTTTCCACAGAGTTGTAGGTAAAATTCTGGGCACATCTAGGACAGTTTCCTTTTCAGTACAGGCAGCATATTGAGTAGTTTCCTGCGTAGGACAGGCTTTTTTCCCTTTGTTACTTTGCTTTTCTTTTCTGGACTGCCAGATGTGAAACCATAATAATTAGCCATCTTACTATTGTGAGATACTTATCACAGTGAAAAAATCACATCCAAAGGACAGTGATCTTTGGACAGAAAGAGCTTGGGATATCAACAGTATTGAGAAATTGTTACATTATAATGATACATCTTGTTAAGTGAAACTTTTATTCAAGTCATTGCTGAATTCAGTGGATCTATAGCACTCACCATTAGGGACTGATCTCTAGGATCAAAATATTTTATCAAAATTTTGAAATTTAAATCACTGACTTTTAGATTCCAGAGCTGCCAATAAAACTACAACAACACCAGTTTATTCTTATTTGTTGAGCCTGTAGTTTTTCTCAAGCTCCTCAACAGCATTCAGAATTTTCTCTTTATCATTGTCTTGTGATTTAAGAATGTATAAGTGAGTTTGTCTTTATTTGTATTGTGTAGCCCTCAGAGGGTCATTTTATATCAAAGATTTGAATTTTATCTAAGCCCTGAGAATTATCTCTGTTGCTTCATATCCTTTATCCAACCCTCTGGATGTCTCTCAAGTGGATGTTGGAATTTTCAAATCTATCTTCACAGTCTGTGTGCTCAGTCACTTCTTTTGCATCCAGCTCTTCACAATCCCATGGACTGAAGCCTGCTAGGCTTCTCTGTCCATGGAATTATCCCAGGAAGAATACTGGAGTGGATTGTCTTTTCTTCCTCCAGGGTCACAGTCTATGAAACCTGCCTTATCTTTTGCATCTCTTTTTGTCACTGTTTATTCTTTGGCTATCTTTACACTAGAGAACCCTTGATTACTGGTGGCTGCCACTTCCGAGGGTTGTTTCAGAGGAAAGGCAGAGTAGGCTGTTGGTGGCACTGAGCTTGGCTTCTCGGTAAGTCGCAATCCCCTTCCTATTGGATGCTACAAATGTTTAACTGTTATTAGGTTTAAATCAGGCTCTGTTCTGGTGTTTTAGTAGTCAATCCCTAGATCTCAATGACATCAAATGACAAATATTTATCACAGTCCCTTGGGACACAGACTGACAGTCACTCCATCAAGTTGCGAGTCTAACATCTCTACATAAAGTTTCAGGTTTCACAATGGAAGGTGGGAAGTGTGCATTTTCTAAATTTTTCATCCTGGAGTGATATGTGTCACTTCCATACATATTTTATTGACTTCGGGCAACTTATAGAGTCACTTCCAGCCACCAAGGAGTGGGTACTGAGAAAGGAGTAAGCAATCATCTGAGATGGAGAAGGTGATGGCACCCCACTCCAGTCCTTTTGCCTGGAAAATCCCATGGATGGAGGGGCCTGGTGGGCTGCAGTCCATGGGGTCGCTAAGAGTCAGACATGACTGAGCAACTTCACTTTCACTTTTCACTTTCATGCATTGGAGAAGGAAATGGCAACCCACTCCAGTGTTCTTGCCTGGAGAATCCCAGGGATGGGGGAGCCTGGTGGGCTGCCGTCTATGGGGTCGCACAGAGTCGGACACGACTGAAGTGACTTAGTAGTAGTAGTAGTAGTAGTAGTAATCATCTGAGAGGTCTATGACTATTTATGCTCCCTTACACAGCATAGCTACTAAGCAGTCAGAATAGACATTGATCAGAGCACAAGACTGGGGTCTTTTCAGTCCCTTGGAGACTTACCCCTTGGGTGCTGAGTCATAAAGATAAAGATGAATCTCAGAAGAAATGTTTGGGAGGCTGGGCAGTAGAGAAATTCAGGGGACTGAGAGTAGCTTTGATTAATTAACTGGAAGAGAAGTCTTAAAATATTTAAACAACTGGTCTAGCTGGTCTATAGCAGCTACACATCACTCCTGCACTGTCCTTGTTCCCAGGTGTCCACATCCTCACCGCTGTAACTTGGAAGGGTATCTCTGCTGCACATTAATCTGCAAAATCACAGGTGCCAGCCTATTAACTTTTCTGGATCAGAGCCCCAGTGATTCATCCTGACAATTGCCATAAAGAACCCTCTGTCTGTATCCTTTGTCTCTGAGCACATTGTGCCCTAGATCCACTCCCGTCTCTGCAGCAGCTCTTCCCGCAAAATGGTTTGTGCTGTAGATCTTATGACAATCTGATCCCATTTACTCTATATTATTTTCAAAATTGCTCAAAATGTTTAGTCTGCTGGTGGCACTATTTGCAGGGTTGCAAAGAGTAGGACACGACTGAGAGATGGAACTGAACTGAACTGAACTGGGATAATATTGGTCTATTCTTTTTAAAAACTAAATTCTGTCACTTCTAAGAATTTGGAGAGGGAAGGAAGACAGTCACATTTACTTATTCTGCCATTTTGACACGATGTTTTATTAAAAGGATTATCTACCAAAGTTCCCCCTTGAGAAGGGATGAAATTTCCATAACTAAAATTTTCCTATGGGTGTAGGAAACAAGAGAAAACCAAAGGAAAGCAGTAAGGGTTAATGTTGTAGACCTGGTCCTAAATCCCAGTTTTGCCTGTTAACAATTAAATGCCCTTTTGCAGGTCTTCTGTCTCCTCCAAATCCCTGTTCTCTCATTTGTAAAATGGAGGTAATAAACCCACCTGAAAAACTGGTGCAGATGATGGAGACAATGTATATAACGAGATTTTGATCTTAGCAGCAAGCATTACACTGTAGCTCTCATTATTAGGATGAAAAGTGAAAGTGTTAATCACTTAGTTGTGTCTGACTCTATGCAACCCATAGACAATAGCCTATCAGGCTCCTCTGTCTACGGAATTCTTCAGGCAAGAATACTGGAGTGGGTAGCATTCCCCTCTCCAGGGGATCTTTCCAACCCAGGGATCAAACCCCAGTCTCTTGCATCTCAGGCAGATTCTTTACCATCTGAGCCATGAGGGAAGCCCCATGCTAGAAAATTCATTACTCATAAGATGATTGGTTAAGACTGTCTTTGAGTAGACTAAACAAACATTCCGAGTTTACTTGATCAGTCCTGGTTTATACCTGTTTTCTCAGCCAAGTATTATTAGCACATTCTTCACTTCACAAAAGTGTCCCAGCTTGGAAGACTGGGGATTATATGATAACACTAGTATTAAATACCTTTGAACTTCTGTGAATGCAGCATATAGTTGTGTCAATCAGTGAGGACAGATGTCTTTAGTAGAACTTCAGTAATAATGGTTAAACCAGCCTCGTTCTTAAACAACCACAGCTACATAACTTCTAATTAGACAGTGTAGTGGTTGGGTACTCAGGTGCCAAATCTAACAAGCAAAGGTTGGAACTTAGCTTTCTGATGTAAGAGCTCTGGAACTCAAACTCAACCTAAGTCTCAGTTTCCTTCTCAGTAAAGCTGAGACTCAAAATTGTTAAAATGAAAACAAGATAAGGTACATCCAATGCTTACCACGTTGTCCAGCACATACTGAGTAGCATAAATACTTTCTTCAGAAGACACAACACAGCATGGAATTTGTCACTGATTTTTTTTGTTCAATTGCTGAGTCATGTCTGACTTTTTGCAACCTCAGGGACTGAAGCACACCAGGCTTCCCTGCCCTTCACTATCTCCTAGAGTTCGCTCAAGCTCATGTCCATTGAGTTGATGATGCCATTCAACCATTTTATGGTCTGTCATAGATTTTTGCCCTTTTTAATTTGTGTGAATTGATTTTAGTATCTACTTTTGCATTGCACTGTTCTTCCCTGGTTTGGAGCAATGCTTTTCAACTTATCAGTGCTTTGTTTTAGGAAACATTGAGATTAAATAGAACAGTGCTTAGTCCCACAGTGATGTTCATGAGTAAAAGAGATAAGCTGAACCTGTGTTCACCAAAGACCAGATGGAATGCTCCCACTTGTTTCTATTCATTTTCCAGCCCAGACAAGACTGAAACAACAGGATCATCAGGGTCTCAAAAGGAAAAGGACTCCATGTTGACTCCTGATTTATTGATTCCCTCCATTATTCCAGCTTTTGGGTTTCTATGTTAGTGAATGGAATGATTTTGTTGACGTTTCCAACAGTGGTCCCTCGCCCTCAAAGATGCATACTATAAAAACAGGATCTTTGCCCTTTTAGCACTGAAATAAGTACAACTGGTTATGAACTACCCACAGGCAGCTTTCTAATAAAGCCCCTCAAACCAAGACTTCCCTTCCACATGGGCCAAGGAAGACAAACAGAGCTGTGAGAAGAAAACTCTGACACTCATTTCTATTGAAACTTGCATGTATTTTCAACTCATAGAATTTTGATAAACACCATCACTCCAAGGTCAGCTCCAGGGTATTGTGAGATTTTTCTTTCCAGGTGTCCTAAATATTTCCCCTTCTCTTCCTTTTAAGAAATTTTCATCTCTTAATTTTCATGTGTTGTCTATTAAGAAAACATGCCCATGGAATGCAGACTCCCTATATTTCAAACATTTCTAGCCTTCAAGGATGGGGGAAGATTTCAACAAGGGAGAAGGCTGACTTCCAGCAATAACACAGCTTCAATAAATACATGAAATATTTATAGAACACATAAAGAACAAAGGAAATAGACTACTTCCTCTGTGTATGATTTCTCTCCATGCTTCAGTCAGCCAGGTCTCTTGCCACTATTTTTTCCTGAGCTGTCTGCTAAGCAGCAGTGAGTGAGATGTACCTGGTGAATGTACTTTCAACATATGGTCTGTCCTAATTTTCAAAAGGAATCTCAGATGTTATGATGATTGCATTAACATTTCCATTCAGAGCAGTTTCTTTTTTTGGAGGAAATACATTGGGAAGTCTAAATCCTTTAATAAGTTATAACTTTTTGAAGACACTGTAATTTTAACTCAGAACAATAAGAAAAATGGTTGAAATATTGCAATTATTGTTAGTTATTAAAATTAGAATCTATGTACAATAAGATAGCACTTCACACCAGTCAGAGTTGCAGCATCAAAAAATCTTCGAATGATGAATGCTGGAGAGGATATGAAGAAAAGAGAACCTTCCTACACTACTGGTGGGAATGTAAACTGGTACAGCCACTGAGGAGAACAATATGGAGGTTACTTAAGAAACTGAAAATAGAACTACAATATGATCCAGCAATCCCACTGCTGAGCATATATCTGGAGAAAAATATGGTTTGAAACAATTTAGCATCTGCCTACACTGTGGGAGACCTAGGTTCGAGCCCTGGGTCAGGAAGATCCTCTGGAGAAGGAAATGGCAACCCACTCCAGTACTCTTGCCTGGAAAATCCCATGGACGGAGGAGCCCAGTAGGCTACAGTCCATGGGGTCACAAAGAGTCGGACACGACTGAGCGACTTCACTTCAGTGCTCATTGCAGTGTTGTTTACAATAGCCAGGAGGACATGGAAGCAACCTAAATGTCCATTGACAGATAAAGAAGATACGGTACATACACACAAAGGAATATTACTCAGCCATTAAAAAAAAATGAAATAATACCATTTGCAGCAACATAGATGGGACTGAAGATGATGTAAGTCAATAGAGAAAGACAAATATCATATGATATTACGTATATGCAGAATCTAAGAAAAATGATACAAGTGAACTTGTAGGGTTAGACTGGAAGTTTGGTATTAACAAGTACACACTGCTACATTTAAAATAGATAACCAACAAGGACCTACTGTATAACACAGGGAATGCTGCTCAATATTCTGTAACAACCTAAATGGGTAAAAAATTTGAAAAAGAATAGCCACATGGATATGTATAACAGAATCATTTTGCTGTACATCTGAAACTAATGACATTGTTAGTTAACTATGTGCCAATATAAAAATTAAAAAAAAAAGAAATTGGAAGACTGTTATTCAAGAAGAAAGTTGTTGGCTTCATCTCTAATGCTCTCTAATGCTCTAACCTAAAGATGCTCTTATTTCTCTGGAATTTACTTTACAAAGGCTTTCCAAATAGATTTATTTATAGCAATACAAATTTAAATGATTTCTGTAGTGAGAAAAGCAAAATTAAAGATGACCAAATTGACTTGTAGGTAAATTACTGAAATATACTCTCCACTTCAATAGTAGCATGAGTGGATATCTACCCCATAATATCACTCATCAAATAACTTCCCCCAAATTATATCTGTTATCCTATCTTTCTGACATTTAGGTCCTACCTTTATGCACTATCATTAAAAGGAAACTTCAGTTGAGTAATTAACCTTTATGATGCCGGCTGACTTATATTTTCTCAGGAGCTGTGCTAAGTGGTTTGCATACATTTTGTATTCACAACAGCCCTATTAGGCTGGTGTAAATATCATCCCCATAATGACATAAGGACACTGAGATGTGAAGATTTTATATTATTTGGCCAATATCACAAAGCAAAGAAGAAAGGTTTGCAGGCACCTAGATGTGTATTCCATGTACGCACGCCCACTCCAGCAGGGACAATGGTGTAAGTTTAGATTGCAGCATTTCCTTTCCCCTCAAAGTAAAGGTGTTAACTGGTTCAGGATAGTCTTTTTTTGGTGTCAAATTTGGCCTGCTGAATGCATGCATGGGGATTCCCTGGTGGCTCAGTGGTAAAGAATCTGCCTGCCAAGCAGGAGACTCGGGTTCAATTCCTGGGTCGAGAAGTTTCCCTGGAGAAGGAAACAGCAAGCCACTCCAGTATTCTTGCTTGGGAAATCCCATGGACAGGGGAGCCTGGCGGGCTACTGTCCATGGGGTTGCAAAGTCGGACACGACTTAACAACTGCGCATGACCCATGCATTTGTCTGTTGGTGTCTTATGCACAGATACATGTTGGACACACTGACCTGAGACAATAGTAAGCACCAGTGTACACAGGCTCATTCTGGAATCAATAAGCCAAGAACAGCATCCTAGAGCACAGCTTTTCGTCACCCGGCCTCCCCTCTGTGCTTCCTCCTTGTCTGTGCTGCCTGGTTTGTTTAGGGGCAGATCGGTTTTCACTTAGAAATGTTTCCTCCACATGAGGAATTCAAATTGTCTGAACTCAAGGACTGTT
The DNA here is from genome assembly GCA_006410635.1 of Cephalophus harveyi. NCBI lineage: Eukaryota > Metazoa > Chordata > Mammalia > Artiodactyla > Bovidae > Cephalophus > Cephalophus harveyi. The sequence continues at coordinate 783,288 of SJYT01037265.1, read as the reverse complement.
AGGAGGGATGTGTAAGCCAGCACAGGACTTTCTGAGAATCAGGGGAAAAAAAGGTTGCTTCTTAGAAAACTGTTTGGAGAGAAGTTTAGCATGAAGGAAAAGGAAATTACTGTATACACACTGAGTTGGAAAATCAGCTTAAGTAATTAAAGCAATTTTAAGCAAATTTATTCAGTTGACTGTTAGGACATAGTAGCCTAAGGTATGTCTGTGGACACAGAGCAGGGCCTGGAAATAGATCCATTATAAACACATGAGTATAAAACCACACATACACCTATTCAATATTTTTGTTTAATTATTCTACTGTATGACTTAATGGTGTGACTAAATATGGCAGATAATTACTGTAAGAATACTCTTTTAGTTTGACAACCTAATTTCTACCAACTCTATCGAAATGGCTCAATCCTTTAACAATGCCATGTGTATATTTATTATGAGTGGATACTTCTTTTTTCAGTTGTCTTTTTCCCATATACTAGCCTTGGCTCTTTATCCTGAAAATAATAAAGACAGCATGTTGGCTGTCTCAAGCCAGTCTTCTAGCTGACTCTCATAGTCTTGATGTTACTGGAGTGCTGGTTGTAATTGTTATTATGTCGATAAATGTTCTGCTCTGTACCTCCTTCCCTTCTAGGGCTCAGATAGAAAATTAGTTCCTTTATGAACTTCCCAGGAGCCCAAGAAATAGCACTCTCTCCAAGCCTCAGTTCCCATAGCAGCTTGTGGAACCTTTGTGAGAGGTATTTCTATCATGTGTCTATGTATACAACACTATAGTACACTGAGAAATCTCATACACCATCTCTTCCACTAGAGTGAGTACAGTATTTATATAGAGGAGCGGTTTGATTCATTTCTATTATTCTCTTGGATAGTAAGGCTAACACTGTGCTCTGTGTGTGTGAAGTCATTTAAACATTCGCTAAATAACAACAGTTTCTATGTGTGTTTTCTCAGGGCCTTTAATAAAAATTATTTCTTTTAATCTTCAGAACTATTATCCTCCTTTTATGGTTGAGGAAACTGAGACTCTGGGAAGACAAATGGTTTAATTTTAGAAGCTGATAAGAGTCTTTTCTCAGCTATTTGTAAGGCCTCCTCAGACAATAATCTTGCCTTTGTGCATTTCTATTTCTTGGGGATGGTCTTGATCACTGCTTCTTGTACAATGTCATGAACCTTCATCCATAGTTCTTCACGCACTCTGTCTATCAGATCTAATCCAGTGAACCTATTTTTCACTTCCACTGTATAATCGTAAGGGATTTGATTTAGGTAATACCTGACTGGTCTAGTGGTTTTCCCTACTTTCTTCAATTTAAGTCTGAATTTGGCAATAAGGAGTTCATGATCTGAGCCACAGTCAGCTCCCGGCCTTGTTTTTGTTGACTGTATAGAGCTTCTCCATCTTTGGCTGCATAGAATATAATCAATCTGATTTCGGTGTTGACCATCTGGTGATGTCCACGTGTAGAGTCTTCTCTTGTGTTGTTGGAAGAGGGTGTTTGCTATGACCAGTGCATTTTCTTGGCAAAACTCTATTAGTCTTTGCCCTGCTTCATTCCGCATTCCAAGGCCAAATTTGCCTGTTACTCCAGGTGTTTCTTGACTTCCTACTTTAGCATTCCAGTCCCCTATAATGAAAAGGACATCTTTTTTGGGTGTTAGTTCTAACAGATCGTGTAGGTCTTCATAAAACCGTTCAACTTCAGCTTCTTCAGCATTACTGGTTGGGGCATAGACTTGGATAACTGTGATATTGAATGGTTTTCCTTGGAGACGAACAGAGATCATTCTGTCGTTTTTGAGATTGCATCCAAGTACTGCATTTCGGACTCTTTTGTTGACCATGATGGCTACTCCATTTCTTCTGAGGGATTCCTGCCCGCAGTAGTAGATATAATGGTCATCTGAGTTAAATTCACCCATTCCAGTCCATTTTAGTTCGCTGATTCCTAGAATGTCGACGTTCACTCTTGCCATCTCTTGTTTGACCACTTCCAATTTGCCTTGATTCATGGACCTAACATTCCAGGTTCCTATGCAATATTGCTCTTTACAGCATTGGACTTTACTTCCATCACCAGTCAAATCCACAGTTGGGTGTTGTTTTTGCTTTGGTTCTGTCTCTTCATTCTTTCTGGAGTTATTTCTCCACTCATCTCCAGTAGCATATTTGGCATCTACCAACCTGCGGAGTTCATCTTTCAGTGTCCTATCTTTTTGCCTTTTCATACTGTTCATGGGGTTCTCAAGGCAAGAATACTGAAGTAGTTTGCCATTCCCTTCTCCAGTGGACCATGTTTTTGTCAGAACTCTCCTCCTTAAAAATAGCTGAGAAAAGAAGAGAAGCTAAGGCAAAAGAGAAAATGAAAGATATGCCCATCTGAATGCAGAGTTCCTGAAGAATAGCAAGGAGAGATAAGAAAGCCCTCCTCAGTGGCCAATGCAAAGAAATAGAGGAAAATAATAGAGGGAAAGACCGTCTCTAAGATGGGTGCTTAGAGCAGTAGACTCATCAGTTCAGTTCGGTTCATTTTAGTCGCTCAGTCGTGTCTGACTCTTTGCAACCCCATGGACTGCAGCATGCCTGGCTTCACGGTCCATCACCAACTCCCAGAGCTTACTCAAACTCATGTCCATCGAGTCATGATGCCATCCAACCATCTCATCATCTGTTGTCCCCTTATCTACCTGCCTTCAATCCTTCTTAGCATCAGAGTCTTTTCTAATGAATCAGCTCTTCACATCAGTTCAGTTCAGTTCAGTTCAGTCACTCAGTCATGTCCAACTCTTTGCAACCCCAGGCTTCCCTGTTCATCACCAACTCCCGGAGCATCAGGGTCTTTTCAAATCAGTCAGTACATCACATCAGGTGACCAAAGTATAGGAGTTTCAGCTTCAGCATCATCCTTCCAATGAACATTCAGGACTGATTTCCTTTAGGATGGACTGATTTGATCTCCTTATAGTTCAAGTGACTCTGAAGAGTCTTCTCCAACACCACAGCTCAAAAGCATCAATTCTTCGGTGCTCAGCTTTCTTTATGGTCCAACTCTCACATTCATACATGACTACTGGAAAAACCATAGCTTTGACTAGACCTTTGTCAGCAAAGTAATGTCTCTGCTTTTTAATACGCTGTCTAGGTTTGTCGTAGTTTTTCTTTCAAGGAGCAAGCATCTTCCAATTTCATGGCTGCAGTCACCATCTGAAGTGCCTTTGGAACCCAAGAAAATAAAGTCTGTCACTGTTTCCATTGTTTCCCCATCTATTTTCCATGAAGTGATGGAACCAGATGCCATTTTTGGATGAGGCTAGGGAAAATTTGCAGTATCCTCTGCACAGAAGGCGAAGGGAGTGTGTCACACTCACACTCCCATGAAGAGTAAAAACAAGAGCAGTGCCATTAGCTTTATTGTCTGTTGTTTTCTCCTTGTTAACTTTTGCTCCTGTCAGTCAGCTCTGAAGAGGTCTGTTCTGAAATTTAGTCTGTAAGTTCTGTTAAGCAGCATTAGTCTTGAGAAACTCTGAGGAATGACATAAGACAGAAAACATGAGAATTATGGGGCCCCACCCATTATTGGCAGCTTGTGGAAACATTGAGGAAATCAAACATGACAACTATAGACTTTGCTTGTTGAATGACTCTGTGGTTTTGGTCAGTCCATGCTGTGCATAGTACTTTATGGAAAGCACTAAATTATGTTAATCCAAGATTCTCCAGAAGTCATAACATATAGAGGAGGAGAAAAGGTAAACAAAGAAAACAAACAATCAAAAGACCTCTGAGGGAGGTGGTCCAATGGTTAAGACTCCTTGCTTCCACTGCAGGGGACATAGGTTAGATCTCTGGTCAGGGAACTAAGATTTCACATGCCGTGCAGCGCAGCTAAAATGTGAAAACAAAACAAAACATAAGACCTTTGAAACCCAGAAGAAAAGGGAGAAGAAAGGAGAAATAAAACAAAAATCGAAAATAATAAGGTAGTTTGAATGCTAGGAGGAGATGGATGTTATCACATTGCTTCCTCACAGGCTCCTTGGAAACTGCCAATGAGGTTTTTTCCTGGTTTGGAGCAGTTTGAAGAATAAATGAGATTCATTGTTATTTTATGAGAGAAATATCATATCCATATACACAACCAGCTATTCAACCTTACTATAACAGATCAAACCCAAATCTAATCAAATTCACCATTAGATCAGTTGACAAACTATGACAACATAGTTCTATAATATCATCTTTAGTTGAGTACTCAAAGTAGGAGGTGAGTATTTAAAAGGCATATGTTGACTACATTAGAACTGCAACACTTTACTAGGTAGTCAACTTAAATAACTTCATTCAACTTTAATATTTCATTCAAAAGTAGTTCATTAAATAAACTACTTTTCAGTATATATTGAATGGATTAAATTAATTATGTGTGCTTTTTAAGTTAAAACCTGAGTTTTCTAGGGTCTCATGGGAAAATCCACCATTGCTTTTTCTATAATACATATCATATTTTTGCTAAGGAATCAAAACTCATTTAAACTAAATTTGATTGCATAAACGAAACAATACAGAAATTGAAGTAAGTTTTTAACATTATTTCTGTAGGCATAAATGTGTTTGTAAGTAATACTCTTCCATAAGTCTTCAGTAGCAACTGCTTTTAGGAGATAAGATTTGCTTTTGAGTAAATTAGATCTGGTAACCTCAAAATTGAAAGAGGTTTGGCATTTTCCCATCACTGGCAACTGCTCATATTATTAAATAAGAAACCTGAGAACTGTATTTTCCGTGAAATTTTTAAAATGCCCAGAAGTGGCATTAAATGATACTTGGCCATGTCAACATAGTCTTGAGTCTCCTTTGGCTGAAATTCTATCCAAAGACAAATGATGCCAATTTGCCTATATGTACTTCATCCCCATAGTTTCAGCTTTTTTTGAAGACCATGTACTTGAGATCAGCCCCAAGGAGGTTTCCTTAAAGTAGTTCCATAAGAGTCATGTTTCAAAAAACTATATGCCATATATTGTATATGCATGTGTGTTTTTAATATTCTCCAAATTTGTCTTTCCAGGGAGTAGTAGTAGCAAATTATATTATTCCAGGTCAGTGAAGACTTTCTATAAGTAACAAGGCTTTGCTGTTTCTATCTACTACTATGGAAAAATAAATTCTTTTAAATGATCATTTATTTAAAACTATTTACTAAGGGTCTACTGTGCATCCAAGAAACAAGTCCTACTCTCAAGTTCATGCTCTTCTTGGGATATCAGTAAATAGATTAGTAAAGAACAAGTAGAACTGAAAATATTTGAAATCACAGCAAGAATATAAAAAAGTTTAACTTATGATTTGTCAATATATGTACAGAGCAAGGTTAAATTCACCAACTCACTAGATAACTTGGAGAAATAACTCAAAATTTTTTATTCCAAATTTACATGTATATAGAACTAATAAAAATTAACTGAACATATATGCTTAAATATCAGGAAAACAACATAAATATTATGAGAACCAATTTAAAAAAGCCTAGAGCACAAAATTGTTCTAAACTTATTTATCCTTTAGCAAATTTACATTGTCTGTAAAAATCTCACAAATCACAGAAAATACCAGGGATAACAGTTAAGAGTATAATTCAAGTCAATTTTACTTGAATGCTATTATTTTTAAACTAATCATGATGCTATTCTCATAAACACCCTCTGGTTTCAGTAATTTCTCAAAAATTACAGAATATAGTTTAAGGTCCAAAGAGACCTCCTTTCTGCTTAGTAAGATGGAATAATTTTGTTATTTAATATTTTATAATAGAAAAAAGATAAACATATTGTATTTAACATTTTAAATACAATGTTTTAATACAATTTAAAGAACTGTTATAAAGTCTTTGAAGTCTTGAACGTTGTCATGAAGCTCACACACATAAAGATTTTTACAAGCAAGTGTCGCCTGGAATAGCTTAGATCCCAAAAGAGGGCTAAAGTGTGGGTATCCCGGCCCTCCTGGAATTGGTGTGTGCCAAATGGCAGAACATAGGTAATAAATGGGTGATGAGATCACTGGATGTGGATTAAATACAGAACTAAACAGATACAGGAATGTTGATTTTCCCAGGGAAATCCTGTTAGTTCCTGCTTCTACACTTTCCCTTCTCTAATCCATTTTCTATATCCTGGTCATATTGTTCTTTAAAGATATTTGTGTCATGAAAACTTCTTGCTAAAATATTGTATGATGTCTTTCTTTGAACTTGGGAAAAAGACTAAAATCAATGCTGCGGTCAATAAGATGCTTCATGATCTGGACTCTACTTATTTCTCCAGTCTTGTTTACAGAGATTTTTTTCCTCTTCTTTATTATACTTGAGCTTTTATAATTCTTCATTTTTCACAGGTCAAAATTGATTCTGCCTCAGATGTTCACACTTGCTATTCCTCCATTTTTTTAATGTGACATTTTACCTTAAGCATTTTCTTATATAACTAAATATGCTTTAACAACTTGACTTTTAATATATACATAGCAATTTATCACATTTTCAAATCATCATTGAGGGGGTATCTTTAGTTTCTGTCACCTAGAAAACATTCTTTCTTCTTATGATAAATTTCCTTTTACTTTTATTAGTTTTCCTTTACTTTCAACTCACAGTCTAGGTGGGGTTGCTTCTACTCTAAGGGCCAGAGGTAGAGCTTATTGTTATAAACTATAAACATATTGTTATAAACTGTTATAAGCTTATAAACTAATCAAGAGATCTTTGCTTTTTGGACACAAAATTGTTCAAGGGGGGACACATTAACATCTTGGGTTAATAAACGGTAGACACAGAAATACTGTCCTAGGGGCCACCATATAAAAAATAAAGAACAGAATCAAGAGGCAAAGAAAGGTTGAATTCTTAACAAAAATTTTTGGATTCTGTGTCAATCCATTTCCAAAACTAATCGTAGTTCTGTCTTCTTCATTTAAATTTTTGATAAAAAATGCTGCAATTAATATCTCAGAAATTAACTTTGCCCTCATGTCTGATTTGAGATTAAAGAAAATGTATATTGTTCTCTGCTCCTGGTTTCTACACAGTGCTTCAAAACCCCCTCTAATTCCCTAGGTGATAACTGCGCTTTTAATATTTGGTCTTTGACCCCAGTTCCTGACACAGGGCTCCTGAAATCTTTTAATTTCCTGGATAACAAGAGTGTCTTTTATTCTAATAAAGTGACTCCTGGTGAGCTATTGGATGGAAACTGGTGACCAGAAATACCAAGCCATGATTGCATGTGTGCATGCATGCTTAGCCGCTCTGTCATGTCTGCCTCTTTGTGACCTCATGGACTGTAGCCCTCCAGGATCCTCTGCCCTTGGGATTCTCCAGGCAAGAATACTGGTGTGGGTTGCCACACCCTCTGCCAGGGCATCTTCCTGACCCAGGGACTGAACCCACATCTTCTGCGTCTCCTGAACTGCAAGCAGATTCTTTACCTGCTCAGCAGTCGGGGTTTCCCAAGCCATGATTAGAAGCTTAGAGTTTTGAGCACTGCCCATCCATTCTCTTGAGAAGGGAGGAGGGCTAAAAATGGAGCTAATGATTTATCATACCTATGTGCTGGAGAAGCAATGGCACCCCACTCCAGTACTCTTGCCTGGAAAATCCCATGCGCAGAGGAGCCTGGTGGGCTGCAGTCCATGGGGTTGCTGAGTGTCGGACATGATTGACCGACTTCACTTTCACTTTTCACTCTCATGCATTGGAGAAGGAAATGGCAACCCACTCCAGTGGTCTTGCCTGGAGAATCCCAGGGACAGGGGAGCCTGGTGGGCTCCCGTCTATGAGGTCGTACAGAGTCAGACACGACTGAAGTGACTTACCAGCTTACCAGCATGTGATGGAGCTTCCATAAAATTCCCAATACTATGGAGTTTAAAGTGCTGCCAAGCTGGTAAAGACATCTACATACCAGGAGGGTGACACACCCCAACTCCACAAGGACAGAAGCTCTGGTATTTGGGACCCTCCCAGTCCTCACCCTGTGTGCTCTATGCACCTTTTCATCTGGCTGTTCATCTGTATACTTTACCAAATCCTTTGAGAAACTGGTAAACATAAGTGTTTCCCTAAGTTCTGTGAGGTGCTCTAGCAAATTAATCAAATCCAAAGAAAGAGGAAGTGGTTGGGACCTCTGATTTGTAGTCAGGTAAATGGAAGCTGTGGTTACCCCACAAACTTACTACTTAAGATCAGCATTGAACAAAAGGTGGCAAAAGTCCTATAGGACTGATCCTTTAACTTATGGGATCTGACACTGTCTCCAGGTAGATGGAGATGGAACTGAGTTAAGCTGTAGGATACCCAGCTGGTGTCAGAGAACTTCTTGGTGTGGGAAAAACCTCCACACATCTGGTGTCAGAAGTGTGGTGAGTGTGGTAGCACAGTGAGAGTAAAGGAGACACACAGAAAGAAAGGCACAGGAGATGGACCAACCAGAGTATTTCTAATATATCTGACTATTTCTTTAAAAACTGACTTAGTGTTTCAAAGAGAAAAGTCATTTTGAAAATCTTTGATATGTGCTTCCAAGCTGCTTTCAAGACTGTTGATAGTACTTTTAATTTCCACCATCAATGGTTGAGTGCCACTCACAACTCAAAAAAAAAATAAAAGAAAGAAAATCCTAAAGGTGAAAACAAAATCTTTATCTTGGACTTCTCAAGTAGTCACTTATAGAATCTACTAATACAATTTATGAACAGTATGAAAAGGAAAAAAAGAAAAAGATATGACACTGAAATATGAACTCCCCAGGATGGTAGATGCCCAATATGTTACTGGAGAAGAGTAGAGAAATAACTCCAGAAAGAATGAGGAGATGGAGCCAAAGCGGAAACAGTGACCAGCTGTGGATGTGACTGGTGTTGGAAGTAAAGTCCAATGCTGTAAAGAGCAATATTGCATAGAAACCTAGAATGTTAGGTCCATAAATCAAGGCAAATTGGAAGTGGTCAACCAGGAGATGGCAAGAGTGAACACTGATATTTTAGGAATCAGTGAACTAAAATGGACTGGAATGGGTGAATTTAATTCAGATGACCATTATATCTACTACTGTGGGCAAGAATCCCTTAGAAGAAATGGAGTAACCCTCATAGTCAACAAAAAAGTTTGAAATGCAGTATTTGGGTGAAATCTCAAAAATGACAGAATGATCTCTATTCATTTCCACAGCAAACCATTCAATATCACAGTAATCATAGTCTATGCTCAACAACTAATGCCAAAGAAGCTGAGTTGAATGGTTTTATGATGACCTACAAGACCTTCTAGAACTAACACCAAAAAAAGATGTCCCTTTCATCATAGGGGACTGGAGTGCAAAAATAGGAAGTCAAAGATACCTGGAGTAACAGGCAAATTTGGCCTTGGAGTACAAAATGAAGGAAGGCAAAGACTAACAGAGTTTTGCCAAGAGAACACACTGGTCATAGCAAACACTCTCTTCCAACAACACAAGAGATGGCACTACATTTGGACATCGCCAGATGGTCAATATTGAAATCAGATTGATTATATTATTTTGCAGCCAAAGATGGAGAAGCTCTATGCAGTCAACAAAAATAAGACTGGGAGCTGACTGTGGCTCAGATCATGAACTTCTTATTGCAAAATTTAGATTTAAATTGAAGAAAGTTGGGAAAACCCCTAGACCATTCAGGTATGACCTAAATCAAATCCCTTACAATTATACAGTGGAAAGGACAAATAGATTCAATGGATTGGATCTGACAGACAGAGTGCCTGAAGAACTATGGACAGAGGTTCATGACATTGTACAGGAAGCAGTGATCAAGACCATCCCCAAGAAAAAGAAATGCACAAAGGCAAAATGGTGTTCTGAGGAGGTCTTACAAATAGCTGAGAAGACAAGCTAAAGGCAAAGGAGAAAAGGAAAGATATAAGCATCTGAATGCAGAGTTACAAAGAAGAGCAAGGAGCAATAAGAAAGCCTTCCTCAGTAATCAATGCAAAGAAATAGAGGAAAACAATAGAATGGGAAAGACTAGCTATCTCTTCAAGACAATTAGAGATACCAAGGGAATATTTCATGAAAAGATGGGCATAATAAAGAATATAAATGGTATGGACCTAACAGGAGCAGAAGATATTAAGAAAAGGTGGTAAGAATACACAGAAGAACTGTACAAAAAAAAATCTGCCTGACCCAGGTAATCATGCTGGTATGATCACTCACCTAGAGCCAGACATCCTGGAATGTGAAGTCAAGTGGGCCTTAGGAAGCATCACTATGAGCAAAGCTAGTGGAGGTGATGGAATCCCAGTTGAGCTATTTCAAATCCTAAAAGATGATGCTGTGAAAATGTTGCACTCAATATGTCAGCAAATTTGGAAAACTCAGCAGTGGCCACAGGACTGGAAAAGGTCAGTTTTCATTCCAATCTGAAAGAATGGCAATACCGAAGAATTCTCAAACTATCACACAATTCACCCATCTCACATGCTAACAAAGTAATACTCAAAATTCTCTAAGCCAGGCTTCAACAGTATGTGAACCGTGAAATTCCAGATGTTTAATCTGGATGCAGAAAAGGCAGAGGACCCAGAGATCAAATTGCCAACATACTTTGGATCATTGAAAAAGCAAGAGAGTTCCAGAAAAACATCTACTTATGCTTCATTGGCTACACCAAAGTCTTTGACTGTGTGAGTGAAAGTCACTCAGTCGTGTCCAACTCTTTGTGACGCCATGAACTATACAGTCCATGGAATTCTCCAGGCCAGAATACTGGAGTGTAGACTTTCCCTTCTCCAGGGAATCTTCTCAACTCAGGGATTGAACCCAGGTCTCCCACATTGCAGGCAGATTGTTTATCAACTGAGCCACAGGGGAAGCCCCCGTGTGAATCTGTGCTGACTGTGTGGATCACAACAAATTATGGAAAATTCTGAAAGAGATGGGAATACCAGATCACCTTATGTGCCTCCTGAGAAATCTGTATGCAGGTTAATAAGCAAGAGTTAAAACTGGACATGGAACAACAGACTGGGTCCAAATTGCAAAAGGAGTATGTCAAGGCTGTATATTGTCACCCTGCTTATTTAACTTATATGCAGAGTACATCATGTGAAATGCTAGGCTGGATGAAGCACAAGCTAGAGTCAAGATTGCTGGGAGAAATATCAATAACCTTAGATATGCAGATGACAACACCCTTATGGCAGAAAGTTAAGAGGAACTGAAGAGCCTCTTGATGAAAGTGAAAGAGGAGAGTGAAAAATTTGGCTTAAAACTCAACATTCAAAAAACGAAGATTGTGGCATCCAGTCCCATCACTTCATGGCAAATAGATGGGGAAACAATGGAAATCGTGACATACTTTATATTTTTTGGGGCTCTAAAATCACTTCAGATGGTGACTGCAGCCATGAAATTAAAAGACTCTTGCTCCTTGGAAGAAAAGCTACGACAAACCTAGACAGCATATTAAAAAGCAGAGACATTACTTTGCTGACAAAGGTCTGTCTAGTCAAAGCTATGGTTTTTCCAGTAGTCATGTATGGATGTGAGAGTTGGACTATAAATAAAACTGAGCACCAAAGAACTGATGTTTTTGAAGTGTGGTGTTGGAGAAGACACTTGCGAGTCCCTTGGACTGCAAGGAGATCAAACCAGTCAATTCTGAATATTCTTTCAAAGGACTGATGTTGAAACTGAGGCTCCAATACTTTGGCAACTTGATGTGAAGAACTGACTCATTGGAATAGACCCTGATGCTGGAAAAGATTGAAGGAAGGCAGGAGGAGAATGGGATGACAGAAGATGAGATGGTTGGATGGCATCACTGACTCAGTGGAAATGAGTTTGAGCAAGCGCCAGGAGTTGGTGATGGACTGGAAAGCCTGGCATGCTGCAGTCCATGGGGTCACAAAGAGTCAGACAGGATTGAGAGACTGAATTGAACTGAACTGAACTACAATTTAAGTTGGAAGTGATTTTTATATTAATAAGTGAGACGAATTACAGGAAACTGAACCTATTTGAGGATAGATTAACTCCCACAACACTAAGGACATTTAAATGAATATAAACGGATGGAATTCAGTTCTAAAATATGGGGGAATGAAAAAAATTAAGTATATGTAGCCTAGATATCTAACAGATGCAAGCCAAGCAGACAACAACTTCCCAGAAGCAAAATAAAATCCTTGGAATGATAACTTGCATAATTTACTTGCTTCTCCTAAGCATTTAATTTCATTTGACTGTTTTGCATTTTGCCTTATTACAATAACATAAGAAATATTCTATTTGTTTCAGCCCCTTGGCCTGTTTTGAAAACCAAATGAGAACTTCCACTGAATTAAAACTAAATATTTAAAGATGCAAGTATTTAGGTAAACTGGTCATTTGGAACATTGTCTGGTGAAATGGCTTTTAAAGAACTGGCTCTGGGCAAAATGACCTAAACACGATCTAATGGGTCATTTTTGACCATCTTACATTATGTGAGCTGTCTTTGTTTATGAAGTATTTAAGGAGCTATTCTTTACATCCACAAAAGACCAAGTCCAAAAACCACGAAATGGGTATAAAGTAAAGAAGTGCATATTTTAATTGGATGTAAAGATAAAAGAACTAATAATTAAAAAAAAAATTGAAGTGGGTTGATTTTCCATATATTATACACTCTTCTGCTCGAAGCTATCTTTGAAGTTCCTTTCCAGACTCATGAGGATAAAGTTCCTCCCAATCCCAATGCAAAATGAAAGTGTTAGTCCCTCAGTCATGTCTGATTCTCTGCCACCCCAAGGACTCTAGGCTGCCAGGCTCCTCTGTCCGTGGGATTCTCCAGGCAAGAATACTGGAGTGGACTTCCATTCTGTTCTCCAGGGGATCTTCCCAACCCAGGGATAGAACCCAGGTCTCCTGCACTGCAGGCAGATCTTCACCATTTGAGCCATCAGGGAAGCCGTGAATCCCAATCCAAAGAGAATGGAAAAATCAAGTCAAAGATGGGGTGATAAAGAAAGTATAAAAATCTAGGCAATTTCCTGGAGAGAGGGGTTCAGAAAGATGCAACCAAGGAGAAAAGCAAAAGCCCAGAAGCCACTGGCTGGGCACAGTTCGGACAAACTATGGAAAGTTTAGGCATCTCACACTATTATTAGTAGAGGCCGTGTGGAGACAAGCAGAAACATGATGCCTGTGATTGGTTTTTCAGAAGCACAGCTTGAACAGGATTCTTGTGCAAGCGATTCATTGAGGGAATCATCTCAGGAGACAGAGATTGAGGGTAGAAGGAAATGGCATGGATTTGGTCTTGGCTGTAATCTAGCTTTGGGCTTCTCTGGTAGCTTTGCTGGTAAAGAATATGCCTGCAATACAAGAGAACCAGGTTCAATTTCTGGGTTGGGAAAATCCAGTGGAGAAGGGAGGGATAGGTTACCCACTCCAGTATGACCCCTTCTGAGGCAGTCCTGGAACAGGAATCCCACCTTAGAGTTGGCCCTTCCTTAGCCTTTAGCCATTGCCTGGGAGCTATTGTAACAGTACAGATAAGATGGATTTGGTTGGCTAAGAGCAGTTGACCACAACAGGGAGCATCTCTGAGCTCAGTTCAGTTCAGTCGCTCAGTCGTGTCCAACTCTTTGCGACCCCATGAATCGCAGCACGCCAGGCCTCCCTGTCCATCACCAACTCCCGGAGTTCACTCAGACTCACGTCCATAGAGATGGTGATGCCATCCAGCCATCTCATCCTCTGTCATCCCCTTCTCCTTCTGCCCCCAATCCCTCCCAGTATCAAAGTCTTTTCCAATGAGTCAACTCTTCGCATGAGGTGGCCAAAGTACTGGAGTTTCAGCTTTAGCTACTAGTAACCAGTAAAAGCTTCCCTGGTTGCTCAGCTAAAAAATCTACTTGCAATGCAGGAGACATGGGTTGGATCCTGAGTCAGGAAGATCCCCTAGCAAGGAAATGGCAACTTCATCCAGTATTCTTGCCTGGAGAATCCCATGGACAGAGGAGTCTGGCGGGTTACAGTCCATACAGTCTGAAGAGCTGGACACAACTTAGCAGCGACCAATAATTATAAGAACTGGGCGGGGTGGTTACTGTGAGGTAAAGAACATCTGGGTGGGACACCAATCGAATCTACTACGTGTTATTTATTAAATGTGATGCATTCTTCTCTGGTCTCTAGTAACAGAGGTATTTACTAAATATTCTTTAATAATATTACTTTTAAGATCCTGTATCAATGCTTCTCAAACATTTCACTGTTGTATCTCTAATGTCACAGGGAGTAGATATTATGAAGTATAGGCAAACTGCTCCCTGGACATCTGGCATTTCTTTGAATTTTGGCATTTCTTTTTTATCTCCAAAATTCAAATAAATTTTATCTTCTACTTCACATATACCTATGCTGATTTTGATGTGAAAATATTATATATATAGCATATTAGAGGAGTTAAAATATTTAACTTATTACCAACTACTTGATTAAAATTAATGCTTCAGGGGGATACTTAAGAGTTGTTTTGTGACTTACTCTAGGCACTTATGTATAAATATCATATGTGAAGTGAAATTCACTCAGGAGTGTCCAACTCTTTGCTACCCCATGGACTTTAGCTCCCCAGACTCCTCTGTCCATGGAATTCTCCAGGAGTGAATTGTTATGCCCTCCTCCAGGGGAGCTTCCCGACCCAAGAATCGAACCTGCATCTCACATCTCTCCTGCATTGGCAGGCTGGTTCTTTACCACTAGCACCACCTGGGAAACCCTATAAATATCCTATATCTATGTGTAAATTCATGGGGTCGCAAAGTCGGATACAACTAAGTGACTGAACTGAACTGAACTGATGTATAAATAGTCTATTGTTTAGCTGCTAAGATATGTCCTACTCTTTGCGATCCTATGGACTGTAGAACACCAGGTTCCTTCTGTCCATGATATTTCTCAGGTTAGAATACTGGAGTGGGAAGATCCAGAGAATCTTCCTATACCTATGTATAACATCCATATAGGAGTCATTAGCCATCTCTCTCTCTTATGCATTAGGTAGTTGGTTATCTCAGGGAGCTGAAAAATATTTCCTATGATTTTTTTCATGCTTATTAAATCACAGGGGCAAAATTGAGAATATTGACCTTTTTTTGTTGTCATTCATTAAATCATTTTGTTGACATTAAAGCTGCTGAATTGTTTTTCACTAGTAGATGCATCTAGCATGCTGAAGACTTCTTAGATGTACCTTTTTGTTTCCCTATATGTCTTTTATCATTTGTTCCATTAAAGTATATATTTAGACTTATGTGATTATCCTTAATATAGCCTGTGATTACTTATTTGAACTGTGACAAATGCAGTGGAATCACAAAATGATTTTAATCAATCCTACTTACTTTGTGGAATGACAAATGAGCTGAGTTAGACCACAAATTGCTGGATTGGATTTGAAGACTGGCAAGAATGTTAATTCTGGATGGCCTCAGTAGTGTGTTATTTCAGTTTATCACTGAAATAGCAAACAAGTAGTGCAAAGTTTGTATGAAATGAGGATACAAATAATTGATTAGCAATGGCTCTGAAAGGCCACCCTCCATTTCTTAGGGAGACATGCTCATAGTTTAGGAGTTGGCAGCCCATAGGTATTGAGAATCCTGCCCAGTGATAATAGCCAACAAATAAAAGTGTTTCATCCATTAGGTTGGGACAGGGGCCATCTTAGCATTCAGCTCTCTTCTTAATAACGTGTAAAGCAATTCTTTCTATGCTACAGAAGCTGTTCATTTTTTTTTTTTAATTCTGCATTAGATTTATCATGGATCTGCCACACAGAATCCAGCCTAACTAGGGGAAATCCTGGATAAGCAGGCTCATAGAGGAACCAAAATATACACAATATAAAAATTAAATCTATTTCCTGACAAAAATCCAGCTATGTAGAAATATTCTATGTGTTAAGGACTGAATCTAACTGACCAGAAGACTGGGCCATCAATTTTATAAAAAAAAAGTCCAAAGACTAAATAATTAGTATGAATTGGTCAATAGACATAGATTACATAGAAACAAAACTCCTGCCATATCAATAAATTACTTTATATGGCTCACAGCAACTCCTACACACATATTTTATAAATTGTTGCATTTTCTCTGTGACTTTACTTCAGGAAGAATTGTTCAAATGTGCTTTAAAAAATAAAAGTGTATTTACCCCAAATTGCAGTATATTCTGCCTACAAAAAGTAAAGGATTTTTTTTGTACTGTTAGTCAGGCAAGTATTGTCACACTGTTATTAGGAACTTCCAGGGTGAAAACTGTATTTCTCAAAATACACTCACCCTCGGTATCTGTGAAGAATTGGTCCCAGGGCCAAAATTCATGGATGCTCAAGTCTTTTATATAAATTGGCAATGTTTACATGTAACCTACACATGTCCTCCTGTATATGTTATCTCTAGATTTATCTATAATACCTGCTACTGCTAAGTCACTTCAGTCGTGTCCGACTCTGTGCGACCCCATAGACGGCAGCCCACCAGGCTCCCCCGTCCCTGGGATTCTCCAGGCAAGAACACTGGAGTGGGTTGCCATTTCCTTCTCCAATGCACGAAAATGAAAAGTGAAAGTGAAGTCGTTCAGTCGTGCCCGACTCTTAGCGACCCCATGGATTGCAGCCTACCAGGCTCCTCCATCCATGGGATTTTCCAGGCAAGAGTACTGGAGTGGGTTGCCATTGTCTTCTCTGATCTATAATACCTAATATTATGGAAATACTATGTAAATAGTTGTAAATACAATGTTAATGCTATATAAATAGCTGCCAGCACACTTTGTTCAGAACTTGCTGGAATTTTTTTTCCAAATATTTTCCATCCAGAATGGTTGGTTAAAGCCAAGAAAAAAGACGCTTCAGATAGGGAGGGATAACTGTAATCTTTTATCTATCTTTTCTCTTCCTTTGTCTCTATCTCTTTATGTCTTTGTCTTTCAAACACTCACATATATATCTTTATAAGAAGTTAGGTTTTGGTCTTCAGTTAATCCAGATAATTTTGGAAGATCATCTTCCTTTATAGAACTGACATAATTCATTAAAATTTTATCAACACAGCTTTAAAAAAAATGTTTTTATTGAAGTATAGTTGATTAACAGATCTGCTTCTGTTTTGTGTGTCTGTGTGTATCTGTGCATTAATCTGTTCACTTATCAGTGGGCTGCTTATTCTAGATATCATTTAGAATCAGGTTAATATTTGTGTGTGTGTTGTGCATTTTCTTTTATCGACTAAGATAATTCAGTCATTTCTTGTATTTCATTTGTTATTTGTTTGGGGACAGGAAGTTATCAGATACCCATTTATTACCAGAAAATTAATCAGGTTAATTTAGGATATTGTGGATTCCTCCTGGAGGGTTGGGGCATAAAATTCAATTATTTTATTCTTTAATAGTATAAAAGGGATTATTCTATAAGTAAATAATTTATAATTTCATTCCTTGGGTACATTTTAATAGAAACTAAAATAGTGAATTTGGTAATAATGACCCCTTAAGTATACTCTGAGGAAACATAATGAAAATTACTAGCATTATTTCACTAGATTAATTGATTTTACTAATAGCAAAAATATCTGAAGATTTTTTAGAATTCTGCTAAGCAAAATAATTTAGTAAAGAAAGAAATAGTGGGAAATAGTTTTCATTTCTCAAAAACCTGAAATATAAAGCATATTTATATGTGGAAAGAAATCCACTGTTTGAGCTATTTTATTCTGTGGCCTAGAAAATAATTCCATAGCAGTAATATAAGAGCTTGCTCACAGCATTAAAACATAGAGATTAGTCAAGCACAGGCTGCTTATAACAATCAGGCTTGATAATTCACAATCATATGTTTCCTGAACATTTTGAGCTTTGATCTTATCAAGATATTTTATTCACATTTCAGAATCATCATATTAAAGATTTGAGCTTAAATTATCCATTAGCAACTTTCTGGCCAATGGTATTGAAATACAACCCTCTTGTATCTTCACTTTCACTCATCACCATGCAATATACTCCTATTTTTAGTGTTATAATGGTTTGAGTCATTTTGAGTAGTGTTTTTCTTTAAACACAGCTATTATTCCCGAGTTTTACTAGCAAGTGACAGAAATCCAACCCAATGGCTTAAGTAGAAAAAAGGAAATTTAATTGGCTCTGATAGCTAAACCATGAGAAAGAATGCAATGGGTGAACGCAGTGTTGGTCTCAGATTTCTTCCCTATGTCCTTTTCTCTATTTCTAACTGCAAGTCCTATCCAGTCTCTTGGGGCCTTGTTCTCACAAGCAGGTCACCTTCTTCCAAACTTGCTTGACAATCTGTGAGGTTCTGGAGATGCTAACACTTCCCCAGGTTCAAATTTATGTACTTGACAATGTTGGGAGCCTTAGACAGTGCTATTAGCTTCTTTTATTATTGACCTTTTATGTATAAGATTGTTTTTCCTTTTTTAAATTGAGATACAATCCACATGACCAAAAATTGTACCCCTTTTTACGTGTACAATTCAAAGCTTTTTTAGTATACTCAGAAAGTTGTCCACTGTTACCACTGATAATCTCAGAACATTAGATCCCTTGAAAAGATATTGTTTATAATTTAGCAGTCATTCACCATTTCCCTAATTTCTTCAGGTCCTGGAAATCACTAGTGTACTTTCTGTCTCTATGGATTTTTCTATTCTGGAACTTTAATATAAATGGAATCATATAACATGAGTTCTTTTGTATCCGGTATCTTCAACTTAGGATAATGTTTATATCCATGTTGCCACATGCATTAACACTTCATTTATTTTTATAACTAAACAACATATGCCCTTTTGCTTATCCATTCATTAATTGATTAGCATTTGAGTTTTTTTCTTTTTGTTGTTGCTCAATCACTGAGTCATGTCTGACTCTGCGACCCCATGGACTGCAGCAGGCCAGGCTTCCCTGTCCTTCACTATATCCCAGAGTTTGCTCAAACTCATATCCATTGAGTCAGTGATGCCATCCAACCATCTCTTTTCTCTGTCACCCCTTTCTCCTCCTGCCCTCAGTCTTTCCCAGTATCAGGATCTTTTCCAATGAGTCGGTTCTGTGTCAAGTGGCCAAAGTATAATATCGCTATGGATATCTTTGTAGCAGCTTTTGAATAGACATGTTTTCATTTCTTTTGAGTGCATATCAAGAAGTCAAATTGCTGGATCACATAGCAACTCCATGCTTAGGTAAAGGAATCTCCTGTGTTTTCCAAATCTGCTACACTATTTTATATTCCCATTGGCAATACACGAGAGTTCTAATTTCTTCACATCTCACTAACATCTGTTTCTGTCCATCTTTTTTTTTTTGGTTCCTAGTGGGTGTGAAATGGTATCTCATTGTGGTTTTGATTGCATTGCTTTGCAATTAATGATGTAGAGCTTTTTTATCATGTGCTTACTATTATACATAGCTGGAGAGATGTCTGTTCTTACCCTTTGCACATTCTTTATTGGTTTCTTTGTATTTTTATTATTGCATTATATAAATAGTCAAGTATGAGACTAGTTCCATATCAGATAGATGGTCTGTAAATGTTCCATGTGCACTTGAGATAAGCAGGTATTCTGCTGTTGTTGCGTGGACTGTTCTGGACATGGCTATGTAGGCCTAGTCGGTTTATTGTGTTGTTAAAATATCTTCTTTCTTTGCAATCTTTCTGTCTAGTTGTTCTATCAATTATGAAAGTATGCAGTATAGATGTTTCCAACTGCTACTGCTGAACTGTCTGCTTCTCTGCTCAGTTCTGTCAGCTTTTGTTTTCCTGCTTTTTAGGCCTCTCTTGTCAGGTGTGTTTATAATAGTTCTGTCTTCTTGATGGATAGACTATTTTATTGTTATAAAACACCAATCTTTGCCTCTAATAACAATTCATCATGAAGTTTGTTTTGTCTGAGATTAGTATAGCCACTCCATCTCTCGTTTAGTTACTGTTTACATGGTATCTTTTTCTGTCCTTTTATTTTCATACCTATTTGAATGATTCACTCAGTCGTATCTGACTCTTTGCAGTCCCCTTGGATTGTAGCCCGCCAGACTCCTCTGCCATAGGATTTCCCAAGCAAGAATACTGGAATAGATTGCCATGCCCTCCTCCAGGGGATCTTCCTAACCCAGGGAATGAACCCACATCTCGTGTCTCCTGCATTCACAGGCAGATTCTTTAACACCATTGCCACTTGGGAAGCCCATCTATTTGATTATTTGAATTGATAATGCATCTCATAGACAGCATATAATTAAGCAATATTTTTTACTTTATTCTGCTGATGTCTGACTTTTGATTAGAGATTTTAATATATTTACATGTCATGTCATTACTGATAAGATAGAGTATTATCTTATCTTTAAGATTAATTTATATATGTTTTTTAATCCCATATTTTCCCTTCACTACATTCTATTGTGTTAAATATATTTTTCTAGTGTATAGTTTTGATTATGTTGTTTCTCTGTGATATGGTTAATATTTGTATATCTTCAAAATTCATGCTTAAATCCTAAAGGCCAATGTGATCATGTTAGCAGCTGGAGTCTTTGGGAAGTGCCTAGGCCATGAGAGTAGAGACCCAATGAATGGGATTCAGTTCAGTTCAGTTCAGTTGCTCAGTCGTGTGCAACTCTTTGTTACCCCATGGACTGCAGCATGCCAGGCCTCCCTGTTCATTACCGACTCCCGGAGTTTACTCAAACTCACGTCCATTGAGTGAGTGATGCCATCCAACCATCTCATCCTCTGTCATCCCCTTCTTCTCCCTCCTTCAAGCTTTCCCAGCATCAGGGTCTTTTCAGATGAGTCAGTTCTTCGCATCAGGTGGCCAAAGTATTGGAGTTTCAGCTTCAACATCAGTCCTTCCAATGAACACCCAGGACTGATCTCCTTTAGGATAGACTGGTTGGATCTCCTTGCAGTTCAAGGGACTCTCAAAAGTCTTTTCCAACACCACAGTTCAAAAGCATCAAGTCTTCAGTGCTCAGTTCAGTTCAGTCGCTCAGTCGTGTCCGACTCTTTGCGACCCCATGAATCGCAGCACGCCAGGCCTCCCTGTTCATCACCATCTCTCGGAGTTCACTCAGACTCACATCCATTGAGTCAGTGATGCCATCCAGCCATCTCATCCTCGGTCGTCCCCTTCTCCTCCTGCCCCCAATCCCTCCCAGCATCAGAGTCTTTTCCAATGAGTCAACTCTTCGCATGAGGTGGCCAAAGTCCTGGAGTTTCAGCTTTAGCATCATTCCTTCCAAAGAAATCCCAGGGTTGATCTCCTTCAGAATGGACTGGTTGGATCTCCTTGCAGTCCAAGGGACCCTCAAGAGTCTTCTCCAACACCACACTTCAAAAGCTTCAGTGCTCAGCTTTCTTTATAGTCTAACTCTCACATCCATAGAATGACTACTAGAAAAACCATAGCCTTGACTAGATGGACCTTTTTTGGCAAAGTAATATCTCTGCATTTTACTATACTGTCTAGGTTGGTCATAATTTTCCTTCCAAGGAGTAAGCGTCTTTTAATTTCATGGCTGCAGTCACTATCTGCAGTGATTTTGGAGCCCAACAAAATAAAGTCAGCCACTGTTCCCACTGTTTCCCCATCTATTTGCCATGAAGTGATGGGACTGGATGCCATGATCTTAGTTTCCTGAATGTTGACTTCTAACCCAACTTTTTCACTCTCTTCTTTCACTTTCATCAAGAAGCTCTTTAGTTCTTCTTCACTTTCTGTCATAAGGGTGGTGTCATCTGCATATCTGAGGTTATTGATATTTTTCCCAGCGATCTTGACTCCAGCTTGTGCTTCATCCAGCCCAGTGTTTCTCATGATGTACTCTGCTGCTGCTGCTGCTAAGTCGCTTCAGTCGTGTCCAACTCTGTGTGACCCCATAGACGGCAGTCCACCAGGCTCCCTCATCCCTGGGATTCTCCAGGCAAGAACACTCTACATATAAGTTAAATAAGCAGGCTAACAATATACAGCCTTGACATACTCCTTTTCCTATTTGGAACCAGTCTGCTATTCCAGTTCTAACTGTTGTTTCCTGACCTAATTACAGATTTCTCAAGAGACAGATCAGGTGGTCTGGTATTCCCATCTCTTGAAGAATTTTCCATAGTTTGTTGTGATCCACACAGTCAAAGGCTTTGGAATAGTCAGTAAAGCAGAAATAGATGTTTTCCTGGAACTCTCTCGCTTTTTCGATGATCCAGCAGATGTTGGCAATTTGATCTCTGGTTCCTCTGCCTTTTCTACATCCAGCTTAAATATCTGGAAATTCATGTTTCATCTACTGTTGAAGCCTGGCTTGGAGAATTTTGAGCATTACTTTGCTAGCATGTGAGATGAGCACAATTGTGTCGTAGTTTGAGCATTCTTTGATATTGCCTTTCTTTGGGATTGGAATGAAAACTGACCTTTTTCAGTCCTGTGGCCAGTGCTGAGTTTTCCAAATTTGCTGGCAGATTGAGTGCAGCACTTTCACAGCATCATCTTTCAGGATTTGAAACAGCTCAACTGGAATTCCATCACCTCCACTAGCTTTGTTCATAGTGATGCTTTCTAAGGCCCACTTGACTTCACATTCCAAGATGTCTGGCTCTAGGTGAGTGATCACACCACCATGATTATCTGGGTCGTGAAGATCTTTTTTGTACAGTTCTTCTGTGTATTCTTGCCACCTCTTCTTATTATCTTCTGCTTCTGTTAGATCCATACCATTTCTGTCCTTTATCAAGCCCATCTTTGCATGAAATGTTCCCTTGGTACCGCTAATTGCCTTGAAGAGATCGCTAGTCTTTCCCATTCTGTTGTTTTCCTCTGTTTCTTTGCACTGATCATTGAGGACGGCTTTCTTATCTCTTCTTGCTATTCTTTGGAACTCTGCATTCAAATGGGTATATCTTTCCTTTTCTCCTTTGTTTTTCGCTTCTCTTCTTTTCAGAGCTAATCGTAAGGCCTCCTCAGACAGCCATTTTGCATTTCTTTTTCTCGGGGATGGTCTTGCTCCCTGTCTCCTGTACAATGTCATGACCTCCATACATAGTTCATCAGCACTCTGTCTATCAGAGTGAATGGGATTAGTACTCTTACAAAAGCACCTCCACAGATCTGCCAGGCCCCTTCTGCCCTGTGAGGATACAACAAGAAGACTGCAACTGGAAGAGGGTCTTCACTAAGCTAGCACCTTCTTCTTAGACTTTCAGCCTCCATTACTGTGCAAAATAAATATTGTTGTTTATAAGCTACCCAATATATGTTGTTGTTGCTGTTTTAAAGTGAAAGTGAAAGTCACTCAGTTGTGTCTGACACTTTGTGGCCCCTGGACTACACAGTCCATGGAATTCTCCAGGTTAGAATACTGGAGTGGGTAGCCTTTCCCTTCTCCAGGGATCAAACCCAGGTCTCCTGCATTGCAAGCAGATCATTTACCAGCTGAGCTATAAGAGAAGACCAAGAAAACTGGAATGGGTAGCCTACTCCTTCTCCAGCAGATCTTCCCAACCCAAGAATCAAACCGGGGTCCTGCATTGCAGGCAGATTCTTTACCAATGGAGCTATGAGGGAAGCCCTATTGTTTTAAACAGCAACCCAAATGTACCATGACACTCACACTGCTGCTGCTGCTGCTGCTTAGTCGCTTCAGTCGTGTCCGACTCTGTGCGACTCCACAGATGGCAGCCCATTGGGCTCCGCCATCCCTGGGATACTCCAGGCAAGAACACTGGAGTGGGTTGCCATTTCCTTCTCCAATGCATGAAAGTGAGAAGTGAAAGTGAAGTCGCTCAGTCGTGTCTGACTCAGCGACCCCATGGACTGCAGCCTACCAGGCTCCTCCGTCCATGGGAGTTTCCAGGCAAGAGTACTGGAGTGGGATGCCATTGCCTTCTCCGACACTCACACTACATAATCTCAATGGACCTATCTTTGAGATTTCTGTTGATATTTTCCATTTGATGAGACAGTCTTCCTATATTTTCCTGTAGTTCTTTAGACATAGTTTTCTTTGGTTCATTAAGCATGGTTAAAATTATGACTTAAAATCTTCACTCAGTAGAGCCGATGTCTTGGTTTCCTTAGGTACAGTTTCTATTGACTTGTCATTTATTTTTCTTTTATAGAGTCCATACTTGGTTTTTCCCCATGTCTTATGACTTTTCTTTGCAATTTGGAAATTTTAAATAATACAATGCTGCAACTCTAGAATTAGATTCCCTCCCATCTGCAGAGATTGTTGTTGTGGCTGCTTGTTGTTGTTGTTATTCTTTGTTCAGTGACTTTCCTAAACTAACTCTTTCATATTGATATTCTTCGCTGCACTTAGTCTCCAGCATTTTTGAATGGTTAATTTAATGGTCAGGTAATAATTAGAAAGAGATTGTCTTAAGTGACTCAAGTCAGTATATCTCCCATTTTGCTGAGTGGCTCTGTATGCATGTGGTGGTATGACCTCAATATACAGACAGGCAGTTTATAGTTTTGCCTTAACCTTTATTTCCTGCTCACATAGAACCTCAAAATCAGTCAGAGCCTTCTTTATCTTCTCTAGGCATGCACGCAGACTTAGGCATACACAAAGACTTCTAATCCCAGGAACATGTTGGAGCTTTTAAAAGCCCTTCCCAGGTGACTCAGTGGTAAAGACTCCACCTGCCAGTGCAGGAGATATAGGTTTGATTCCTGGGTCAGGAAGATCCCCTGGAGGAGGAGGTGGCAACCTATTTCAGCATTCTTGCCTGAAAAATCCCATGGACAGAGGAGCTGGGTGAGTGACAGCCCATGAAGTCGCAGAGTCAGACACAACCCAACGACTGAGCATGTACACAGTGTTCTTTTCTAGGGTTCAGTTCAGTTCAGTCTTTCAGTCATGTCCGACTCTTTGTGGCCCCATGAATCACAGCATGCCAGGCCTCCCTGTCCATCACCAACTCCTGGAGTTTACCCAAACTCACGTCCATTGAATCAGTGATGCCATCCAGCCATCTCATCCTCTATCGTCCCCTCCTCCTCCTGCCCCCAGTCCCTCCCATCATCAGGGTCTTTTCTAATGAGTCAACTCTTTGCGTGACCTTCCAATGAACACTCAGGACTGGTCTCCTTTAGGATGGACTGGTTGGATCTCCTTGCAGTCCAAGGGACTCTCAAGAGTCTTCTCCAACACCACAGTTTAAAAGCATCAATTCTTCGGCGCTCAGCTTTCTTCACAGTCCAACTCTCACATCCATACATGACCACTGGAAAAACCATAGCCTTGACTAGATGGACCTTTGTTGGCAAAGCAATGTCTCTGCTTTTGAATATGTTGTCTAGGTTGGTCATAACTTTCCTTCCAAGGAGTAAGCGACTTTTAATTTCATGGCTGCAATCACC
This sequence comes from Cephalophus harveyi, assembly GCA_006410635.1. NCBI lineage: Eukaryota > Metazoa > Chordata > Mammalia > Artiodactyla > Bovidae > Cephalophus > Cephalophus harveyi. The sequence goes on along the minus strand of SJYT01037265.1, from coordinate 757,806 downwards.
ATCTGCAGTGATTTCGGAGCCCCAAAAAATAAATCCTGACACTGTTTCCACGGTTTCCCCATCTATTTCTAGGCCTTCCTATACACATTCACTCTCCAGCTTTTTCTTTTAAGTTTTTCCATCAGCTTGTTGCTTGTTCCAATTGTTCTGCCATCTTAGCACAAATGCTATTGATTATCTTCATCAAATGCACCCAGGAAAAAACACTGTTCACACTAGATGAACTCTGATTTTGATTAAATAGACAATATTTGGGATGGGATTTTCCAGGGAACTTTCAGATAGATCAAATAATGAAAGTTATCTGGGAATAGGTCTTTGAAGGCACTCTAGCTCCATCCTGCCCTTTCAGTGGCTGCTAGATTGCTAGTTATCACCATGATAGTGGGATTGTTGGTTTTTAAGGCTACCATCAAATTTGGAAAAGGGAACTGGGAATAGGGCAGACTAGAATGCCACAAGGCTCTCTGCTGTTCCTGAAATTCAGGCATTTTTCCCAAGTAAACACTCCCCAGATTGTTGCAAGATTTTGGTTAATTTCCACAGTTCTAAAAAAGTTGATTTAAAAAACTCTTTTGCTAGTGTTCTTATTGTTTTGATTGAGGTGAGGTGAGGTGAAGTCGCTCAGTCGTGTCCGACTCTTTGCGACCCCGTGGACTGTAACCTACTAGGCTTCTCCACCCATGGGATTCTCCAGGCAAGAATACTGGAGTGGATTGCCATTTCCTTTCTTATTGTTTTGATTGAGCAGAGAATATTTGAAGGTTTTTACTCTGCCCTTCCCACTGATGTTGCCTCCCATTTGTCACCTCACATATAAGAATTTGAGTTTATTTTTTTCCTCTAGATTACAATCGAGAGCCTCTTAACTGAAGCCCTTCACCACTCAGTATAATTCATGGCTCCCAATTCTGATCTCAGATCTCATCTTGAAGACATAGCTCCTAGGGCTTCCCTGGTGGCTCAGAGGTTAAAGCGTCTGCCTCCAGTGCGGGAGACCCGGGTTCGATCCCTGGGTGCAGAAGATCCCCTGGAGAAGGAAATGGCAATCCACTCCTGTATTCTTGCCTGGAGAATCCCACGGACGGAGAATCATAGTAGGTTACAGTCCACGGGGTCGCAAAGAGTCGGACACGACTGAGCGACTTCACCTTCACCTTCATAAAACCCTGCAATAAATTTAAATGATCAGAACCTGGATCATCTAACCATGCCCTATACAATCTCTAGGGTAAGATAGCGTGGTCCCTTGGTTGTGGTCAGATGGAAGTAGGAGTGAAACTATGCCTGGCAACCTCCACCTGGGCCACTTAATTAGTCAGGGAGGAACAGCTTTCCCAAGTAGAGCAATGTTGTTCTGAACATACCATGAATGATAAATTGAATCAAAATCAGGTTCTCCTAGAACTCACAGAATCAGGTTTATCGTTTAAAAAGGAATTATGATATTTTGGTTATTCAAGAAATGTCAAAGTCAGTATGTTATATAGCCTTCTTATTCTGCTTTGAGTTTTCTTGTTCTACACTCCATGATTGTTACTACAAGAAGCTTCAAACTCCAAACCTACACATGAACTTTATGAATGATGACCTCTTTAATGTGTAGTAACCCTAAAGATGAAGAATTTGGTATAAGAATTCAGGTAGGAGATAGAAGGAGGAGTAAATACTAAAGTAAGAAACATTTTACCCATCAGGAAATGCACACTGTGATTTTTCATGGATGGTGAAAATCATTGCAGAAGATACGCTGCCATGTGTCTGTCTTATTACATGAATTTTTTTAAAAAAGCAGTCAAACAGAATTTTTTGATTAGAAATTCTGATAAAACTATATTCATGACTGCATTTTCATCATGTTACTATGTTTCTATTGAATGTTGTAATTTCAGGGTGTAGATAATGAGTATATCTGTATTTTTTGTTTATTTTGCTTTTAGAAAAAGTTATTTTCACCCAATGAATGGGTTTTGATGAAAATAACTTTCAGAAGTAATTGTCTTATACATAATCATAAGCCTAACTTTTACATCTTAATGAAAGATTTATCAGTCCATTCTCTTTGCTCAAAATATTACACACAATTCAGACAATAGTGCTGTTATTTAAAATAGTACAATATCTTTGAAACAAACGGTCATCAGGGAAATATTCTAAATGAACTAGAGATGGGAATGTTTGGTGTCTTTTGTGGAATGATCCTATTTAGGCTAAAATCATAATTTAAATGGCTATAGTTATAAGAAAGGGAGTAAAAGAATCATTGCACTTCCTCTTTTCCTCTGAAGAAATAAATATTGCATGACTTTCAGATTGTCAGAAATTCAGTCTCATTCTATATCCTGTTTTTTGGGGCCAGTACAATCATGGCAGCTACAGATAACAAGGGATTGATAATGAAAGCAAGTGAAGCTATTTACTGTGTATTTAACCTCCCTTCCCACTAGAAGATATCAGCAGAGAGTCAAGAGGCTGTTTCTTTGCGAAATCCTTGATAATTATTTGGCTGAACAAACTTTCAGACTCAGACTCTCAGAGGTAGACATGGTTTTATTTGTTATTTATTACACTATTTATTTGATATATACATTTTTCTGAGTCATCCTCAAATTTTACCTTTCATATTCTGAATACATTCAATGACTGGAAATCCCATTTCCTTATGACACAATCCATTTCAGTGCTAAGCATTAATACGTTTAGAAACTTGTTCACTGTATAAGCTGCAATTTGACTTCTTGAAATTTTAAACAGTGCACTTAGTCTTACCATAGATAGGTGGGGAAAACTGAAAAACTTACATACGTGGCTACTGAGATAATACTAGGCTACAGAGAAAGAAAAATTAACATCCTTTTGTTGAGTTACTATGATGTGAAAATATGGACAGAGTTAGAGTTTTGCATTTTGAAACAAATAATATCTTACTCATTAAAATGATCTGAAAACAAAGCACGTTTGGGAAAGAGTTTTTCCCATACTTGGAAAGAATCAAAACAAAGAAGCATGTCTGCTTTTTCAAATATATAAACATTACCTGAAGAACAAGGAGAAACACACTTAAATGATCTTTCAAGTCCCTATAAATGCCAAGAGTATATTACTAATATTTTGTGTCAGTTGCTGACTACAACTCATCAAACAGTAGTCTTCATTTTGTTCTATCTCATTTCCAGCTGTAATTCTCATCTATTCCTAGTCCCGGGCCTTTCTGGGTTTGTGGTAATTTCCTGTGACACAAGAACAGAGCACAAAATCTCATCATCCAGTCCTAACATCTGTCTACAGGACTTTGCTCCTAGCTGTAATAGCATTTCAATTATTTTATCTGAATAATCATACATCATTTTGGTTTCAGACTGAATGGTAGATACTTGGCCCAAATCCAAGCCTTGAGATCCCACTCACCCATGCAACAAATATCCATTGATCACCTACTATCTACAAGGTACTAATCTGGATCCAAGGATAAGGAATGTTTATTGTTTATGACTGATCCTAATTTGGGCAGGACCTTGACTGAAACTTGGGTTTCCCTGGTGGCTCAGATGATAAAGAGTCTGCCTGTAATACAGAAGACCTGGGTTTGATCTCTGGGTCAGGAAGTTCCCCTGGAGAAGGAAATGATGACCCACTCCAGTATTCTTGCTTGGAGAATTCCGTGGACAGAGGAGCCTGGCAAGTTACAGTCCATGGGGTTGCAAAGAGTCAGACATGACTGAGCAACTAACACACTTTGACTGAATCTTGTCTACCTTTTGTAAAGGGGTTATATTACACTGCATAATATATATATATTATACTGTATAATATTCACAGTAGCCTGCACTTTGTACTGCTAAAAAAAAAAAAAATGTGCTTTATTAAACAAACATTGAAGAGGTACATAGGCTTCCTAGGGGGCGCTAGTGTTAAATAACCTGCCTGCCAATGCAGGAGACAGAAGAGATGTAGGTTTGATGCCTGGGTTAGGAAGATCCCCCAGAAGTGAGCATGGCAACCCACTGCAGTATCCTTGCCTGGAGAATCCCATGAACAGAGGAGCCTGGAAGGCTAGAGTACATGGGGTCACAAAGAGTTGTGACTTAGCACACACATGCAGGAAGTGTTACATACTACTTATTCTTCTAAGAAATTTACAAATATTGGGTCATTTAATCTTGATAACATGTTAAGAAAGAAGCCCTATTATTGGAGAAAATTGAGGCCAAAGAAGAAAAACTAACTTGACTAAGGTCACAGAAAAAGTGCCAGAGCCAGAATTCAAACACAAGCAGCCTAGTTCCAGAGCCACTGCTTGTAATCGCAAAAGGCTATGCTGAGTGAGCTTTCAATTATCTTGCATGCTAAGTCACTTCAGTCATGTTAAACTCTTTGCAACCCTATGGACTGTAGCCTGCTAGGCTCCTGTGTTCGTGGGATTCTCCTGGCAAGCATACTGAAGTGGATTGCCATTCCCTACTTTAGGGAATCTTCCTGACCCGGGGATGAAACCTGGGTCTCCTGCTTGGCAGACAGATTCTTTACCACTAGCCATCTGGGAAGCCCTTGATGGATCTTACCATAACTGTAAAGTAGAAACTCAGAGCTCTGCTTTTCTCTACCTGGTGGACTGCATTAGAAAAATGAAGGAGCAGGAAGCAAGAAGAAAAGCAGGATACAGGAGACTGCTTAATTGCAAATGCAACCTTATAAAAAGAACAACTATACCCACAAAAATATTCCTCAAGTATTGTGGTCATTTTTAGAGAATATATGTATGAAATTAAAACTATCAAATTGCTTCCATTATAAGATGATGTGGTTTATTTTCCATGCTTGTATTAAGCCCAGTTGCTGGGCACTGTCCTTAAAACTACAGCTGCTTCTCTAGTAATTTACATGTTTCCCTGGAAGAAGAGAAAAGTTTATACAGAGATTTTTTTTTTTAAAGGCAGCTTGCATACTTCAGCATTACTCAAATATGTGTTCATCCACAAATCTATCTCCTTCTAGGTACTGCCTATGCTTTTGCTCTAGTCTTGTATATAGACTTCATATGTTGGTTTCATAGGTTTCCTAATCTATCAAACAGCAAAGGTAAAAAATTAATTGTTTTAGAGAGCAAAAAAGTGAGTTTTCTGGGCATGTGGATGGTCTTAGTTTTAATTGTTTTTTTGAAATTTTGCTCTTAAATGTGGAGGGATTAGAGTCAAAATGCAAAAATTTCTCTAGCCAAGTCTCATTACTTAATATGTGTAGCTATAGACTTAAGCAGATTCGTTGGATTTAATTCTTATAGGGTTTTCTAAAAATAAATGCATTAGAAAGATGGGTAAATAAAGATGCTTTCATTAAGGTAGTTATAGTGGTGGATTGTGAATAATGAGCTAAATAAGAAGAAAACAAACGTTAGTGAACAATTTAAAACATGCTTCTCAATTTTGGAATTCAAAATCTTTTCTGTATTAAAGTATTAGTTGCTCAGTCGTGTCCAACTCTTTGCGACCCCATGGATTGTAGCCCACCAGGCTCCTCCGTCCATGGGATTTTCCAGGGAAGAATATTGAAGTGGGTTGCCATTTCCTTCTCCTCTCCAGGGGCTCTTCCCACCTCAGGGATCAAACTTGGGTCTCCTGCAATGCCAGCAGACTCTTTACTGTCTGAACCACCAGGGAAGCCTTTTCTGTATTAGATGGGTAGGATATGGCTTATTGAAGGAGTACATTTAACAATATCTGACAGGGATATTTAACTCAAAATTTAAAAAGAAATAACAACGTAAGAATGGCCAAATAGAAATATTCTAATAAGACCTGTATTTTACTATAACTCACACACAATGAAATAAAAATAATGGATAATGGATTTTGATTTGCCTCTTTTTCTGAGTCTAAACTGTTGATAAACTTCAAACAGTGAAGTTAAGGGAATGGGTATGAGACAGCATAGAGTCTACTGTACATCCTGTGTTGTTACATGTGGTCTAAGATGGCAGCTTCTTGCTTTAAATACCTTATTAATCATTACAGACTGTTCTTATTCTCAGTTCAAAAGCTTGGAAATCGCTGTGAGGTGCTGTAGCTCTCTGTGTCTCTGATTTCTGATCTCTGTATGCATCCAGGCTTTCATTGACCCCATTATTTGTTCTGTAGACTCTCCACTCTTCTGTTCTTTATGATACATGGAGAAAATGCATCAAGAATCTTCTTCAGTAGCACTGAGAAATATGTTCCAGATCAGACAATCTAGAACAGGCATCAGCAAACCAAAATCCACAGGCTACATCTAGCATGCCACCTGCTCTTCTAAACAAAATTATATTGGATCACAGTGCTTTCATTGCTTTATGCATCACTGATGGCAGAGGTGAAGAGCTGTGACATCAATCATGTGGGCTGCAAAGCCCAAACTCACTGTCTGGTCCTTTGCAAAATTTTCTGACTTCTGGTTTAGAGTAGCATTGTGTTTCTATCTCAGGACTAATAATGGAAGACTCCATTAGTTCCTCTTCAGAGGTGACTGTAGTGTACAGACAGAAATGTGGTCCCCAAAGGGCTTCTCTTTCTTACCCTACATGACCTGGCACCTTCGATTCTGTAACCATCTTCTTCCAGAGGCCAAGGGTTGCTGAAATCACTGGTGCCGACCCTCTGGCTGCCCCAAGAGTTCTGATGGCTCTTGATACGAACTACACCTGAAACTGACATGTGGCAGCTTTTCAATAGATTTGGGAGATGATGCAGATTTTGCTACTTCTATGCTTTAAATCAGATTCCACATGCCACACAGTATAGGCAAAAAAGATGAAAAAAATTAAAAAAATAGAATAAGCTTTTCCTAATTCTCTAAATTGGCAGTATTTCACCTTGGTGTGATACTCTGCCCACAGTGTGCGTTCTTATATTTTGGGATAGAAAGACATGAAGAAAATTGCTTCTTCTCATTTCCTTCAATAAGTGACAGAGTTTAGATTAAACAGACAAGAATTTTTGTTTACTGAGATGCAAAGTTCCCACCTCTTTTTCCTACTGAACGGAGTCTGGAAGTATGATGTTTACTCCCACAATTGCTCTAATTGTGAGTGGAAGCACTAATTGAAAAAATCAGGAGAATTTTGTTTTTAAGTGCTCATGTTAGTGGTTATATTCATCTTTTTGAATAATGATGAACTGGGTTTTTGCTGTGGAAATTCTTATCACAATGGTCTGACTCTAACTCATGCCCTGCTTGTAGCTTTGATTTATGATATAATACTTATTGTTTGCCAGCTATTTTTAAAACCACAGAATGGAAAAGAGAAAAGGTTTTCAGCAGTGATACATCTACAAGGGGAATTCTGAAGCTTCAAATGCAGGCTTTAATCCTTCTTACAGGATAGCCACTGACTCGGGCTGCTGAACACTTGGACTTTTCAGGCACATTAGGGATTCAGGACAGGTTCTGTTCAGACACCCTTGTGCTCTTTGCCATTTTAATAGTGGCATTTTGTCTCTGGGTGGAATCTTCTCACATTACTTTTCGGGAAAGTGATTTATTCCCAGGCTTCAGCTTCCCCAAAGCTACAGCCACATGAGTCGACTAAAATTAATTTCCTAATGTATCCTGTTGTGCAGTCTCTGAAGAAGGAAATCAGATGCTCCTTAATTTTTCTATCTTGTGTCCCCTTACATTTCCATCATGCTTGTTTGTTTGTGTGTGTGTGTGTATGCTGGCAAAGATTAAGAAAATGGGAACTGAGGTCACAAGGAAAGGAATTATATTTTATAAAAAAGTGGTTTGCAGGGCAGAGTCTTATTTTGTTTTTAATTTAGCCACATGAGAGAGAAAGAAAGCTCTATCAAAATTCACAAGGGTTTTAGGGGTGAGGAATTAGGCAGCATACATTTTTAGACTCTGTCATATCATGTATGTGCTGAGTTTACTGTACAAACTGGGGGAGGTGTTTGAAAAACAGAGATTCTTAAAGAGGTTTTCCTTCTTTTTAGAGAAAAGTCAATACATTATACACTGAAGGATTTTTTTAAGTTTCTTTCTTTTTGAGCATATATTTATTGTGACTTACATATCTACAGTTTTCACAGAGGTTTCTTTACCCTCCTTGGCCAGAACAAGAACATGCTTGGCCGTAAAAGTGCTGAAAGAAAGATTCACTTGAAAAAAATCTAAGTCAGAAAACATTTACCAGAATTGACACAAATGATTATTTGGTATTTATTTTAAGGATTAACTGCTACTTCAAGAAGGCATAATTTTTAATGTAAAGTTTAGGATTATAGAATTTATGTGTGGATGTGGGTATACATCTGTTTAGGATGGAAAACATCAATTCCAATTCAAACAGTTTACTTATTTAAATTAATCATAGACTTGGCCATAAGAATGGAAATTTGAGGGAGGATTTCTATGACATAAATAGTCCTCAGTGTGCATGCCCAGTCGCTTCGGTCATGTCCAACTCTATACAATTCTATGGACTGGAGCCTACCAGGTTCCTCTGTCCATGAGATTCTCCAGGCAAGAATACTGCAGTGGGTTGCCAGTTTCCTTCTCCAGGGGATCTCCCTGATCTGGGTATCAAACTCTTGTCGCCTGCATCTCCTGCATTGTAGGCAGATTCTTTACCACTGAGCCACCCGGGAAGCCCTGAAGCCAAAATAATGAGACAAACAGGAAACAGCTGCTGCCTAAAGCTTGTTTTATCCAGTGAAAAATTCAGAAAATATGATCCAAATTCTAGTTTCCTCAGCACTTCACCATCCACCAAAGATTTTTGTGTGTTTTAATGCTTGGATAACATAATCACAAAAAAGATGATGTGATTCTAAGCAGACTGTCCCTAATGTCATAGCTATATGAGCATAACTCAGAGATGCTGTGGGTTCAATCACCTGGCCAAAGATTAGTTTAAATGTCTAAAATCCATCTAAACTACTGCTCATCATTACTTAAAAGAGAGCAATCAGGTCCAGATAGCATAGGACATAGGACAAAAAGCATTTTGAAGATGTGAGAAAGGTAGAAAAATGTAGAAAAAACAAAATCTTCAGTTTATTTCTATAGATTTGTTTCTCTTCACGTTGACAAATTGGGTAGGATGCAAATTTGGTAAAGTCGCCAGTGTTGTTGTTTATTTAGTCGTTCTTGAAAACCAGGGCATTATTAGTGGATATCATTACAGAAATGAGTGTCATAATTTCTACAGTTCAGCATTTGGCACAGTGACAGCTGTTAGTGACTTGGCTGAAGATTGCAATGTATCTGGTAGCTTCAATTTGGAATTACCCAGATCACAAGCTCAAACAGATTTTTTTCCCCAAAAACATCTGTATCCTCCAGATCTTATATTTATTTTTTAAGGATCTGTTGAGTGCCTGCTACAAGAAGAATAGCCCTGTAGAGACCCCAAACTGGACATCCACCTGCCCCAGGTTCATCTCTCAAATTAGGGGGCCCCGAGTCTTTCTGAGGAGAAGGTGATGGTACCCCACTCCAGTACTCTTGCCTGGAAAATCCCATGGATGGAGGAGCCTGGTAGGCTCCATGGGGTTGCAAAGAGTCGGACACGACTGAGCGACTTCACTTTCACTTTTCACTTTCATGCATTGAAGAAGGAAATGGCAACCCACTCCAGTATTCTTGCCTGGAGAATCCCAGGGACAGGGAGCCTGGTGGGCTGCCGTCTATGGGGTCGCACAGAGTTGGACACGACTGAAGCGACTTAGCAGCAGCAGCAGCAGCAAGTCTTTCTAAAAATTGAATAACCTTAGTTCCCTGAAAACCAGGGCACTTTGCTGGAGGGAGATGCTGAGTATCTGGCCAATGAACCTGATCTATTGGCTCTGAGTCAGGAAAACATTTTTCTCTCCATTTAATTAGTAATTGCCCTGGATTTTTCTACATTGATCTTTATATGGAAAATGCTCTCATGGAGCTGATCTAATGCCAAGTCTGTGATGTAAGATGCTTTATTGCTTTGACTTTGTAGGATTATGAGGAGAGAACAGCTACTTATGAATTCTGAAAGAGGCAGTATGCAGGTTTCCATAAACACAGATGACACTCCTGATAAAACGGAAATGTTCTTCATCTTATGTAAGGAAATGATAGCAGCACTTGATGATGTCAGCTGGCACTGAGTCATGCATTTCTCCTTTTTTATCCAAAGGTTGAGATGCCACTCAACATTCGTACAGCGATAGCTTCTACTATGTGGTGGGAACATTGGGTGAGGCACCAGCAGTGCAGACAGGAAGGGGAATAAGATCTCTGTTCTTAAGAAGTTCACATGATGCTGGAGAGATAAGATAATCTTGACATAATGAGATTCTTGGTCATTATAGACATAGATTCTTGTCCTTATAGACATGAGGACAGAGTAGATACTTATACCTGAGAAAGGTTTGAGTTGTCTCCACCGAAGTGCTGAAGAATTAGGGAAAGGAAAGGAAAAGACAAGGCTAGAGAAATCACGTAAACAAAGCTACTGTTGAAAAGTATTACCTGGTACACAGTTAATGCTTTGCAAGACTCACCCTCCTGAATAGCCAGAGACAATCAATATAGCAGTTACTAGAGGTATATGGAAAAGCCCAAGTTTATCTTCCCAAGTTATACACCAGCTGCATTTGCCTGTTTCTGTTGCTGAGTTCCCCCTGAGAGGTTGGACAGTCTTTCTTGTGTGTCACATATTTCTCCCTGGGTCTCTTTTCCCCCTATGTTTGCATTGCCTTTCTGTAGATGATTGCTGGTTCAAGCTGCCTTTCCTGCTCAATGGCGTTTTTTTTCTGCCATCTTTACTGGAGGTTGTGCCAACTACAAGTTCTGCTGCTGCTTAATTATATTCTTAATCTCTATAGGCTTATAACAGAAAGCCTTTAGTTCGAGGCTGCAAGAAAAGCGAATGTAAGAGCAGCAAATAATACACAAAATGAAACCATTCATAATTGTTTTTTAAAAAATGGGAATGCTAGCAGCTGCTCCATTCCAATTATTTCTGTTATCTGCAGAATTTCTCACTGAAGGCAAGAATAATCACTCTAGTCAGCAGCTTGAAAAATGTAGCTCTCTATAAAACACAGACTTCATAAAACTGCAAAATAACAGGAAGTTTATCCATACTTAAATACAGGGAAAACTAAGACTGGGAAAAAAAAATAGTATCCGAGGTTATACCTCCAGAGGGCTTTCCCAATTGACAGATATTCGTTCATTCATGCGGAGTCTTACTGGAAATTTTATCAGCCCCACTTCATAGATGAGGAAACTAAAGCACTCAGCACATTCAAGTTCATGTAGCAATTCAGCAGCTAAAATCACGAGCAGAACCTTGACTTTCCAGTTCCCAGGCCTATGATTTATTTTCCTATGTCACTGCTCTCATTTTTCCCACACTGTTACCTACCAGATGGCAGCCACAGCTGAAGCCAATGTCTGAATATTCTTGTGTTATGGCTCTTTATTTAACATAAATGTAATGCGATATTGCCACTTCCTCTATTAATATGAATGTTGTTTCTGGTGGGAACATCTCTCCCTATACGTCTTCCAGGAATGCTTTTCTAATAAGACTTAACATCTTGTGTTACTATACTTTCACATGATGGAACACCCCCTCAAAACAAGTATTTTTCAATTTTCTATTATAGATAGTTGCCACTACTTTCCTTATATGGGCTAGCTTCACTGAATCCATGTCAGAGAGTTTGTCTGTTTGTTTTGATAAATATAAGAAAATTCCTACTTTGTCTTTCCAAATACCATGCCTATTTCTAGGTATCTATCTGTGTGTCTTGTTTCCATGCTTCCGCCTTTCTTTTCATCCATCACTATATCCATTCATCTCTTCTTTTAGCCAAATCATCACTATATAGCACTTCCCATGTGCAGGGGACTATTCTGGATGCCACAGAAGAAGACAAAGATCCATACACTGAATTCTTATCCCATAAGTTTAAAGCCTGATACATACACCAGGATCTATCATTTAATTCATTCATTAAATCATTCCCCCATTCCACAGATTTTTATGGAGCAGCTGGCACATGTTAAATCTGTGCAAAAAAAGTAGTGAACCAAAGAGATGCTGCCACTGCCCATTATAGACTGTTTAATTGAGTGAAGAGCTATTGTATTATCGCCACACTAAAATAGTAGCTGAGTACTCAGGGAATGGGGCTTCCCAAGTGGCTCAGTGGTAAAGAATCCGCCTGCCAATGCATTAGACACTGGAGATGCTGGTTCAATCCCTGGGTTGGGAAGATCTCATGGAGGAGGAAATGGCAGTGTTCTTGCCTGGAGAATCCCATAGAGAAAGGAGCCTGGTAGGCTACAGTCCATGGGGTTGCAAAGAATCGGACATAACTGAGCCACTGCACACATATGCACTCAAGAGCATACATAGGAGCCACACCTCTAATAAGGCAGAAAGGCTTCCTGAAAGAAGAAAAATCTGCTACCTAAAATGCAAAAGAAACAAGTGTGCTAGGAAGAAGAGAGATAAAGGCCCTGAAGAGAAAGAAAGCTTATTAGGGAATTCCAAACACAGTTTAGCATGACTGTTTCTGGATGTGAAGGGAGGGACTGGTGAGAAATAGGCCCCACTAGGTAGGTGCCACGTAAATGAGTGCATTTTGTAGTATAGAATATTTAAGATAACCCTTTAAGCATCCTTGGGTATTTGTTTCTAAAGCTCTCTGTCTCCTTGGTAGAGAAGCGATTAGACCAGTCATTGGTTCTCCAAATGTTCTCAGAACCAGCAGAATAGGAACTGCCTAAGAATTTGTTCAAAAATGCAAATTATTGGGCTTCACCCAGAGCTACTGAATCAAAATGGTGAGATGGAGACTCACTGATTCATGGTTTTATGAGCCTTTCAGTTGATTCCACTCCACACTCATTTTGAGAATCACTAGATCAGAGAGATCTAGTGTCCAGGTATCACAACAGTAAAAAAAAAAAAAAAAAACTGCCTGGAAACAGAGGAGACACAAGAGACGTGAGCTTGATGCCTCGGTAGGGAAGATCTCCTGGAGTAAGAAATGACTATCTACTCCAGTATTCTTTCCTGGAAAATTCCATGGACAGAGGAGCCTGGTGGGCTATGGTCCAGACTGAACACATAAACACACACACACACACACACACACACCCCCCAGAGAGAAACAAGACTGGAGGAAGAGGAACCATGCAGGAGATTGGGTCAATAACCTATATAACATTAGGAAAATTACAATGGGAGCTAGAGGGTGTCATATAAGAGGCATGACCAACTGCCATGTTTGCTCAAGGGAAGCAGGTCAGCTATTAAAACAGGCTGCTTAGGGGAGAGGTCATTTGAGCTGAATTTGTGACTTTTTAACTCTTAATTTACTATCCAAAGTATTATTTTTTTCTGACTATATTCTTGATTGCAGTTTTGAAAAATGCCTAACTGTAGCTTGATAGTGACTACTGAGTTATCCATCTTCCTAGTGAATAGTTTCTCAACTAGACTATCAGGAAAACTTGTGCAAAATCAATCGACTCAGACTCTTGTGTACAATTTTTGACATTTACCCTAATGAAAAGTACTTCATTGACCATTTTTTAATAAGCCTATTTTTTAATTGCTCATATATATATATACACACACACACATATATAACTTAAAATGATGAGGAATACATATATGGCTCTTCAAAAGAAAATATATATACATATGTATTGGGATGCAAGTGTGTGTACATACAGACATAAAATGTGTTTTGTTTTTTTTTTTACCATTTACTGGATATTCACATAGATTTCCTAGAGAAATTAACTGTATTATTTCTTAAACATAGTATTGTCTATTTTCTTTTCTCCCTCCTTCTTTCCTTTCTTCCTGCATAGTTTTTTTTATCTCTCCTTTCTCTTCTTTGAGTTCTGACCAGTTGGATTATAAATACTTAAGTAGAAACTATGTTCTTGGACCATGTAGCATAGAATTGGTGCAGAAAAAATATTTTAAATTGCATACTATTCCTTTTGTGTATAGTCAAATGGAAACTTAGCAAAATTTGCTTTTCTTTATGTTCACAGACCTAGCTGATCTGCCAAAATAAAATCTTTTTGCTTTTTATTTCATCAACTTAACACTTGTTTTAATAAACATTTCTGACTTTTCTTAATGCCTTATTATACCTGATTTGTTATAATTATCATCCACACTATTTAATTCTAAAAATTAATGACACTGAGGTTTTGATGCCCTAAGGGAAAAAAAAAAAAAAAAAGCCCTGAAATGTAATCACTGTATATGTATCAAGTGTATATATTCAATTTTCTTCTCAGTTTAGATGTTCTTGTATAAAGTAAGTCCAGTGTAAAATATTCAGAAAAATCTTAGAAGGATTAGTTGTAAGAAAGCTGAACAAAGAGTGAACTTTGCCAAGTCTTCTAAAAAGCCAGCTGTATGCATCTGCTTGTTAGCATGTAGCATTATTCTGAGCTGGGAATTGTGTATACTTCACAGTGTACATGGGCTGTTTGTCCTGGGAACATATTTTGTGGCTGCCAAAACTAAACAGTTAGCCAGTTTCCGTGAGAGGAACATGATGGTTCTGAAACAAAGAGAAATAAACTGAAAATAGAGGGCTGCTCTCATTGTTAGAATGAACTAGAAGCAAGAAAAAATATGAATCAAGTCAGATTAGCTACTCACAAAACTTTGGAATTTAACGATTACTAATGATGCTTTTGAACTGTGGTGTTGGAGAAGACTCTTGAGAGTCCCTTGGATGAGAGAAGATCCAACCACTCCATCCTAAAGGAGATCAATCCTGGGTGTTCATTGGAAGGACTGAAGCTGAAGCTGAAACTCCAGTACTTTGGCCACCTCATGCGAAGAGTTGGCTCATTTGAAAAGACTCTGATGCTGGGAGGGATTGGGGGCAGGAGGAGAAGGGGACGACAGAGGATGAGATGGCTGGATGGCATCACCAACTCGATGGATGTGAGTTTGAGTGAACTCCGGCAGTTGGTGATGGACAGAGAGGCCTGGCATGCTGCAATTCATAGGGTCGCAAAGAGTCGGACATGACCGAGTGACTGAACTGAACTGAATAATGACAAAATACTGCAGGGTACCATTTCTTATTTTGGTAAACATCTTGATAAATAGGACATGTTAAAAATAATATGTGATATTCAGTGATGCAGTATAGCAGACTATGTTCTGAATAAAAATATTAATATCCAGTTTAAAATTTTAATTAGAACTTCAAATTGCTTATTCATGCTAAATACAGAATGAATCCTGGATTACTTTTTTTATTACATATGGGTTAGGATTAGATTCAGATGCATTTAGCAAAAACAAAAACTAACGAAAAGTAACAGAAAATCTCAAACAGCTGAGGCTTAAATAATAAAAGCCAAGACAAGTAATCTGACATATTCCTCCCAGGGCAGCTTCACTGTGTCTGCCAGGGTCTCATACTTCAAGCTCAAGGCTTGACTCTCCCTCAGTGCCACCGTCCACATCAAGGCGAAAGAGCCTCAGGGACTCATGAATCTCTACTCCAGACTATGGGGTGGAAGAAGTAAGAAATAAAGGTGTCCTCTCTTCCTCTTATAAAAATAATTCTATCCCACTTTCCCCAGATATTTGAACATAGCTGCAATCATCCTATGTATATAATGTACTTTTTTCTTATCCATAATTTTTTCATGCCCATAACTCTCACTGAAATTGCTCCTTCATACTCTTGAATGGATGTTCCAAAATTACTTAACTTTCCCCCTATTCTTGGACATTTTTAGCAGTTTCACTTCTATAGATAAAATGCAGTGAATACAGACAGTATTTCTTGTGTGCTATTTTCAAATGGGTGAGTCTTTACAAAATGGGACATGAGACCAAAGAATGCAAACATGTTTAGAATACTTGAAACATATTGCAAAATTGTTTTCCAAAAGGAATAGTGGTTTAGTTTGCTATGGCCATAGTATGACTGACTTTACCATTTTTTAGTATGCTCTGGAAAAGCATGAGCTGACAACAGGTTTTAATGTCTGATTCATAAGTGAAAAATGGTGCCATGCTACTTTTTTCTAATTCTATTTATTCCTTATTATTGAGATTGCAGACTTTTCAATATGTTAGTTTACTAAGTGTACTTTCTCTTGAGGGACTTCATTAATCATATTTTATATCTAGTCATTGGGGTATTTTTCCCCAATTTTCCAGTCAATCTGCATGTAAAAATACAGTTTTATCATTTAAAAAATTTTATAGTAGCTTAGAATTTTTATATCACTGAATGCTGATTATTTAGTTGAGCATTTCTTCTTGTTATTTACTGACATCATATCCATCATACTTTAAATGGTCACATATAATTGAGTCTACCTGGTGTTTCATAATTTTCATAATTCTTCATGGCTGTTCATTTATGAACACTTCATTTGCAATTGCTATTGTTTAATTCATGTGCTCATTCATTACTCACTCTTCATGCATTCAAAAAGCATTAATTGAATGTCTTTTTTGTATCTAGTGCTAGATATAAAGCGGTAGATAGGATATGGTTCCAGTTCTTGTAGAATTTGCATATTTTCTGATGAATAATTTAACTATATAGATTGCAGTTCACAGGGGAATGGTCTTGGACAAAGACTGTGTGACGTAGAAGCAAGGAGTGCTCAGCATTTATGTATAAATTTCTCCATAGGAAAATAAAACATGTTGAGAAACATCACAAGCAAATGTCTAGCTTTCAGTGGATGGAACAATAAAGAATGATATGCTCTACTTCACAGGTTAAGCTGACAACATGCAGAAGATGCGCTTTCATTTTACTAATAAAGATAATGGATTTGGACCAATCAATCATGGACTCTTATTGCTAAGGTGACTGGACTGCTTTTCTTTATCACGTCCCTCAGTGGCAGTGGCCCCCTTCCTACTGAGGTATGTTGAGAGTCCCCATAGCAGTGATGGCAGCCATGAAGGGTTCCCTCACAGCCCTACAAATATGTTTTCTCTTCACCGTGCTAATTCCTTCAAAACACTCATAATTCCTTGGGGTTGATCTACTTTTACTGCTGCCTACTCTTCCAATTACAATGACAGTTTCTACAAATGGTTCCACACAGACCACCTGAAATAAGAGAATTTAAAGATGAACATTAGAAGTAAGGGATGTGGTTGTCACACATATGGAACGTGTATAGAACATATATACAGAATTTTTTCTTCAAGGTTAGCTAAGGCATGAACTATTTTTGCTCATTATCTTTAATGAGCAGAAAATGAACAAATATGAATATACCAGTAATAATTTCCCATTTTAAATGAATTTTTATTTTAGAATGATTTAAATCAGCAAAGTGATTCAGTTATACATATACATACATTTTTTCATATTCTTTTCATCATGGTTTATCCCAGGATATTGAATATAGGCCCCTGTGCTATACAGTAAGACCTCATTTATCCATTCTATATATACACTAGTTTGCATCTGCTAATGTGGGGAGCTTTCCGTTTACAAATTTGACACCTAATTCCACTTTGAAAAAAATACCTCAGGCCAGTTGAGGCTCTCTAGTCATTGGTGGCTCAGCTGGTAAAGAATCCGTCTGCAATGCAGGACGGATTGACCTGGTTCAATTGACCCTGGTTCAATTCCTGGGGCAGGAAAATTGCCTGGAGAAGAGATAGGGTACCCACTCCAGTATTCTTGGGCTTCCCTGGTGGCTCAGATGTTAAAGAATCTGCCTGCAATGTGGGAGACCTGGGTTTGATCCCTGAGTTGGGAAGATCCCCTGGAGGAGGGCATGGCAACCCACTTCAGTATTCTTGCCTGGAGAAACCCCAGGGTTTTGCAATGGGTTTTGCAAAGAGTCGGACATGACTGAGCAACTAAGCACAAAAAATCATAACACCTATTGTTACTATAGAAAGTCTGAAAATATTTTTAAACAGAAATGAAAACAATAGGATCAGCTATAATTCAATTACCAGAGAAAACCACTGTAAATATTTTAATGTATACATTTTAGACACTTCCCCTTATTTGTATAAGAATTTTTATAGAAATTGTTTATAATTTGCCAACTGCTATTAGCTACTCTTATCAGTGAAACTAAAATATAAACACCTTTCCTTACCAGTAAATGTATATATTTCAGATTGTCATTTTGTCATCATATCACTTTATCATTTGAATGAAGCATGGTATATATATACACATATATATATATATGTATATATATACATACACATGTTTATACTCTATAAAACTTTAATGAAATTCTTAGAAATATACATTTGCATATCTGTTAATACTGCCTTAGAAAATATTCCTAGATATGGGATCTGTGGATTAGGCTAGCACATATTTTAGTGCCTTTAAAATATAAGACAAAATGCTTCTGCAAGAATGCTGGGCCAATTATAATAATCTCAAATACTCTTAAACACAGCATTTTGTTTATTTATTGGGGATACTTGAACAGTGTTAACTCATTTTTAAAATTTGTAATTATTTAATAATATCAAAATGAAAGATACTTTCTCCATATTTTTGTATTTTCCACAAATATGATTTATTAATTTAAAAGTAATTTAATCTTTCTGTGATAATATCAATATTAGGCCTTTGGTTACCAGGTCCCATTCATAGATCACAGCCTTGTCATGGCAAAGAGGCTTGTATAGCTCAATGAGGCTATGAGCCATTGAGGCAGGGCCACCCAAGATGAATGGGTTACCGTGAAGAGTCCTGATAAAATGTTGTCCACTGGAGGAGGAAATGGAAAGCCACTCCAGTATTCTTGCCATGAGAACTCCATGAACAATATGAAAAGGCAAAAGGACATGACACTGGAAAATGAGGCCCCAGTTCAGATGTCCAATATGTTCCTGGGGAAGAACCGAGGGCAATTAATAATAGCTCCAGAAAGAATGAAGCAGCTGGGCCCAAACAGAAACAATTCTTAATTATGGATGTTTCTGGTGTTGAAAGTAAAGTCTGATGCTGTAACGAACAGTACTGCATGGGAACCTGGAATGTTAGGCTCATGAATCAGGGTAAATTGGATGTGGTCAAGCAGGAGATGGCAAGAGTGAACATCGACATCTTAGGAACCAGTGAAGTAAAATAGATGGGAATGGGAGAATTTAATTCAGATGACCATTATATCTACTACCTTGGGCAAGAATCTCTTATAAGAAATGGGATAGCCCTCATAATCAACAAAAGAGTCCATAATGCAGTACTTGGGCACAGCCTCAAAAATGACAGAATGAACTGTTTGCTTTCAAGGCAAATCATTCAACATCACAGTAATACAAGCCTATGTTCCACATTGAACATTTGCTGGTCATGGAGAAAGCAAGGGGATTCCAGAAAAATATCTGCTTCTGTTTCACTAAATATGTTAAAGTCTTTGACTATGTGTATCACAACAAACTGGAAAATTCTTAAAGAGATGGGACTACCAGACCACCTTATCTGATTCCTGAGAAACCTTTTTGCAGATCAAGAAGCAACAGTTAGAACTGGATGTGGAACAACTGACTGGTTCAAAATTGAGAAAAGAGTAAGATAAGCCTGTATACTGTCACCCTGCTGATTTAACTTATGTGTAGAGTACCTCATGCAAAATGCCTGGCTGGATGAATCACAAACTGGAATCAAGATTGCTGGAGAAATATCAAAAACCTCAGATAAGCAAATGATACCACTCTAATGGCAGAAAACCAACAGGAACTAAGGAGCCTCTTGATGAGGGTGAAAGAGGAAAGTGAAAAAGCTGTCTTGGAACTCAACTTTAAAAAAAACTAAGATCATGGCATCTGGCCCCATCATCTCATGGCAAGTAGAAAGGGAAAAAGTGGAAGCAGTGATAGATTTTATTTTCTTGGGATCCAAAATCAATGCAGATGGTGACCTCAATCATGAAATTAAAAGACATTTGTTCCTTGGAAAGAAAGTTATGATAAACTTAGCATATTAAAAAGCAGAGACATCACTGCCGATAAGGTCCATATAGTCAAAACTATGGATTTTCTGGTAGTCATGTATGAATGTGAGAGTTGGACCATAAAGAAGGCTGAGTGCCAAAGAATTGATGCTTTCAAACTATGGTGCTGGAGCAGACTCCTGAGAATCCCTTGGACAGCAAGGAGATCCAACCAATCTAACCCTAAAGGAAACCAACCCTAAATATTCATTGGAAGGACTGATGCTGAAGCTGAGGCTCCAAAATTTTGGCCACCTGATGCAAAGAGCCGACTCATTGAAAAAGACCCTGATCTTGGGAAAGATTGAGGGCAGGAGGAGGAGATGACAGAGGATGAGATGGTTAGAAAGCATCACCGACTCAGTGGATGTGAATTTGAGCAAACTCCAGGAGACAGTGGAGGACAGAGGAGCCGGCTGTGCTGCAGCCCATGGGGTCGCAGATTCAGACACGACTTAGCAACTGGACAATAACAAAACACCAGGATATGACAAATGTTTATCGCAAAAGGAATAAACATTTGAGAATCCTGTACCACTTAAAGGGTCTCATTATGGGGACTTCCCTAGTGGTCTGGTGGCTAAGACTCCACGCTCCCAATGCAGCGGGCTTGGGTTTGATCCCTGTTTGGTGACTGGATTCCACATGTCCCAGCTAAGGATCCTGCATGCCATGACAAAGATTGAAGATTGTGTATGTGGCAACTAAAACCCAGCACAGCCAAATATATAAATAGTATCATTATGAAGAATAATATGGAAAAGCTGTAGAACTGCCAAATAATGTTTTAGGGATGGCAGTAACCTAAAGAAACATTGGTCCAGATAGTTACTACATCATTTAATGTCAAACAGCTGGATGGTGAATAGTTATTTAACACAATGCAACGGGGAAATGATTTGGCAAAATTGTCTTAAATTATAACGGATAGAGGAGAGATGAAAAAACCTGAAGATGAGAGGTAAGAATTAAGTTAATGTGAAAAGTAATTAGCATCAAGTGAAAGAGTTATGGAACTGATTAGGTAGCTCAATTTTAGACTCTTGGATGGAGAATTCATGATATGTATACATTTCTTTGATGTTATTCAGCATTTCAGAGTGCTTTCTCCTAGGCAAGAGTTTATAGGCAATTTACTGTCCTCAGATTATTTCTGTGAATTTTATTCAAGACTCTAATGTTCATTTTCCTTTTGCCCCAGAGACCAGCAGTTCTCTAAAATTACCCAGTGATCTATACTGCATGCAAATCAAATATCTCTTTTTATTCATGTTCACTGAGTATGGTACAAATTGCTCTTACAAATGACCTCTGCTTCCAATGACTTTTTCAGTAACATAAAATAGTCACAATTTCTTTGAAACAACATTTAAAAATACCTCTGCATTTTATCAATTCTATTTTTAATTAGATAGATTCTCTTTATGCTGTACATTTGATGATTTATAAATTTATGGGTAAGGTGATATGTTATCTAAACCATAGTGAATTGCAGCAGATGATTTTAAACCAATCTAAATTAGAGCATAACTATGTTAGTATCAAAAATGATTGACTGTTGGATTCTGTCTCTTCCATAATGATACATTTAATTCTTCAATAACAGTTTTCTTTGAATGTAGGTAACTTCTAATTCATTGAACTAATTACTTTTACTTTTCATATTAACTTAGTTCTTAGCTCTCATCTTCAGGTCTATTTATCTCTCTTCTATCTGTTCTAATTTCTTTTAAGACAGATTTGCCAAATCATATCCCTGTTGTCTGGCCTTCCCTGGTAGTGCAGTCAGTAAAAAATCTGCCTGCAGTGCAGGAGACCCAGGTTTGATCCCTGGGTTGGGAAGATATGGTGGAGAAGGAAATGGCAACTCACTCCAGTATTCTTGCCTGGAAAATCCTATGAATGGAGGAGCCTGGCGGGCTACAGTCCATGGGGTCGCAAGAGTCAGACACAAGTTAGCGACTAAACCGTTACCACCATCCCTAATGTTTTGTGTTAAATATTGTGTTGTACTGTGTTAAATAGGTAATTGCTATTCATTGCTAATACATTGAATTCATTGTATAAAATGCAGCATTGTTCATTTTAGAGAAGAAAAAAAAAACAAACAGGAGACAGAAGATTTCTTTCTTGGGAATTTCCATGGGCCAGGTATGTCTGGTATCCATTCAGGTGAGAAACCCTTGAAAACACAGCAGTGCATATGACAGTGTAAAAATGCAGCTGTTAGTCCTTCATCTATAAAAGAATGCCTCTCTGGGAGTAAAATTTTATAAATTCAAATTAGTTTATCCAACATTCAATCTCACTTTTATTTTGATATCTGTGGAAACAATTTTGAGAGCACCAGGAGTTATTTTGCTGTGTTTTATCAGTTAATGTAACTCAAACTACACTCAAATTCAAAATCAAATGTATCTCATTGCATTTTTAAAGATGAAATTAGGTACATAAATTATTAAAGGCCATAGAATTATCAACTGGCCACTCTTATCAGCTACAGTTTTTCTTTGAGAATAATAGTTTTTCCTAGGAGCTTTGTACATGAGATAAGGCATAAGAGTGTCCTCCCCCCAACCCCAATTTCTGTTCTTGTGCTTATACAAAGTACCTGGATTTGCCTCTTGTTTCATTTAAAACCCACTGCCACATTTAGCTGCTGAGATAACCTGGATCAGTCTCAATCAGATAAGGGAGATGGAATTTTTTTTTTTTTTCATGTTTACAGTGTTTGTTTATGGTATTAAGGCACCTTTGCAATCTCCAAACTGGATTTGTAATCTAGGTGCTCCAGCCACAGTCCATCTCATCAATATGCTCTCACCCTTACTGAGCTCTTTGGCTGTGAGAGTGGCTAATTTATCTGCCTTTGCCCAGCTGGCAGCTCTCAGTGTAAAGAAAGACCCTGTGTTAGTTAGTAATGGTAGAGGTGGAAGAGGGAGGAGATTAGGTGTGGGAGCCTCAGATTTATGCTACTTTTGATACTGCACGAGGCATAAAATCTAACTAGCTATTTATGCAGAGCAGTGATAGAGACCTCTCATGCTTTTCAGGAAATGAGTAACAGGTAGAAGGTATGAAGGCTCCCCACTGGCCTTGCTGGGCAGTGTCATCACAGTCCAGAGGCCAGCAAAGGGGATTACAGCCCTGAGCCAGGCAGATGGGATCTGTTAGCTGCTGCCGACGCCAACCACAGACCACAAAGGAAAGCTGCCTTGATGTGCCCAGACAGTGAATGAGATGGCCCTGCTCCAGTGCCTGTATGGATTGTTAAGGGGAGAGGAGTGGGTTGCATCTGGGAGGAATGGATATCTTTCACACAGCTCATTTCAGATCTCTGCTGTCAGCTTGGATTAGGAAGTTGAGAGAGCAATCCTTTCTCCTTTTGCTCTCTCCTTTATTCAGTACCTCCAAAATTTTAGTTTCCACAGTGATTTTTATTTGTTCTTTCACATATTCTTTTCTGAACATTCAGTGAGTGGCCTATTTATTATAGGTAAAATACCAAGCCTGTGGGTCTAAACAATAAGATACAGTTCTTCCCCAAGGATCTCACAGTCTAGTAGAAGAAACACATAGAAAGACATTCAAAAAAATAAGGAGAAAACACAGCAAGTTGTATTGACTCCAAACCAGATACGCCTTAGTGCCCAATCGTGTTTGACTCTTTGTGGCCCCAAGGAGTCTGCCAGGCTCCTCTGTCCATGGAAGTTGTCCTTGCAAGAGCACTGGAATGGGTTGCCATTTCCTACTCCAGGGGATCTTCCCGACCCAGGGATCAAACTCACATCTCCTGCATCTCTGGCATTGGCAGATGGATTCTTTACCACTAGCACCAGCTGGGAAAACCCTTGTCAGCAGCTCTGACTACATTCTTTTAACCTGTGTTTTATTTTTTTTGTCAAGAATGATTCAGAATGAGGTTTTAGTGGCTCTAGGTCAGGGGAGGGAGTTTTCTTGAACAACCTACATTGTCCTGACCATTGCCTGAGAAAATAGTTATTTGACTGGTTTTTATTTTCCATGTTAATATTAAGAATTTGTAGAAGAGAGTTGAAATAAGTACTAATTATGTCGCCATAACAAGATGATGAAGGGCATTATTCTCTTGATTATAGAGTAGGCGTTCCTTGGTATAAAGAGCATCAGATTCAGAGAATACTGACTTTTTGCATTAGAGGGAGTGGGACAAGTTAAGAGTGAGAAATAAATGGAAGGGAAGGGAGAAGAATAGCGGCGAGGCGCCATAAACGTGGGAATTGTGGTTAGGGGTTGTGCACAATTTTAGCTCCTGTCATAAAAATTAAACTTTGGAGATGGGAGAAATGTCTCCAGATGATATTTAAAAAGACATGTTGATTTAAATGCCCTGTAAATCATCTGAAATTCTCCCAAAGGGAAAACCACTGTAGGGATAGATATGATTGTTCAAAGTCCTCGGGCTGATAGCTTGTTAAATGTGAGCAGTACAGAGATTAGATCACAGGTCTGCTTAGCTGTATGCAGTTGTGTCGACGTTGCGGATACTGTGTTGCCTGGGAAGAATGATGATTTGGAAGAAGATACCTGAGTTGCACACCAGGCTCTAAGCAAGACATTTTCTTACTTCTGGGTTTGTACTTTCATAAGAAGCTTGATTTTAAAACTTCTGAAGATTTCTGTGGTCATAGACAAGGAGAAAGAATGAACTGGTGAAGGCTTAAGCCACAGCTTCTCTAGTGTGTGTGATCTTTGATCTTTAGAAACGCTCTCCTTCTAAACACAATATCTGTGCAGGAAATATCCAAATAGTGTCTTTGTCCATGTGCCCTGGAAGCTAGGAATAAACAGCTGAATATCCATTTCTCGTTATGTAATTCCAGTAGGAAGACACAATAGCAGGAGGGCAGAGGGCAGCCTCTCCTCAAGATATCTGGAGAGAACACAAGAGAGATGACTAGTCTGCATTATTCCAGCTTTGTAATATTACTCCCATCAAATACATTTCCACTATGCTAGTAACAACAGTATTCCTTGTGGAAACTCTACTTAGTCTGCCTAGTTGTTGCCATGAATAGTAAAAGACTTGGGGGCTTAGCAAAAAAGAGTGGTGTTTACTGAGAGCCCAAGTTATGACAGCCCCTGCGCTAGCCCCCTACACTATACCGTGCTTTACTTTCATCTCATGTCATCTTAAAAGTATCTACTGTTTGAGACAGGAGACATGATTCTGCATTTTGACAAATAAACAGAGTCTTAAGTCCCAGTACTTGTAAAAGGGCAGAAATGGTATGAAAATACTACTCTCTGATCTTTGAGCTTATGTTTATTTGCTTTTCCCCCCATTCCATTACAATGCTTTCCATATCAGAAGGCTTGTCAGTCCCTGTGGAATCACCGAGACTATGAAATGAAGGAAAAGTTCATTAGGATGCTATAGGGACTAAAATGATCGTGTGCCTATCAGTCAGATATTATAGTTTGCTTGATGAAATGGCACAGATATTTTCTTTATGCAACAATATGAATAATTTACCATTATGCAGTCATGCATAGACATCACTTATGTCCATTGCATGAAAATAAGATTTTCACATTGGTCACATGTAAATTTATTTAAGAACTATTCTTGAATGTACTTGTTATCTTAGATGAACCTGCAGTTATTATTAAAAAAAAAACACACACACACAATCCAACCAATAAGCATATAGAGTAGTTTCCTCCATCACTAGACTTCAAGATGTAAGGCAGAAAAATCTCTGTGTGATTCATCTCTGTGTCTTTAAGGCTTAGCAGAATTCCAGGATCCCTGGTGATAAATATTTAGTTTTCTTAAAGGTAGAGGTGCTGGTGAAGATGAAAGTACGTATATTTTTACATTATGGTCTCTTCAATATATTTAAAATAATGTTCATGGAGAACATGCATGCTTGGTGACTAGTATCTCACATTAGTTAAGCAGCAGGGGCTTTCCTGATGGCTCAGATGGTAAAGAGTCTGTCTGCAAGGCAAGAGACCCAGGTTCAATCCCTGGGTCAGGAAGATTCCCCGGAGAGGGGAATGGCAATGCACTCCAGTATTCTTGCCTGGAGAATTCCATGGACAGAGGAGCCTAGAAGGTTATAGTCCATGGGGTCATAAAGAGTTGGACACAACTGAGTGACTAACACTTCCACATTCACTTTCATAACAGTTTTAAGAGTAAAGGATCTGAAGCCAGGCTGCCGGGGTTCAATCCCAGCCCTGCAACTTACCAGCTTCATCCTCTTAGTCAAGCCTGAGTTTTCCTGTTCTCTGAAATGAGTTGACAATTGAAGCAACATGTGCCAGTGTTGTTGTGAGAATAAACCGACTGATGCTAGCAAAATACTTGGTTGAGTGAAAACACTCCAGGCATCAGTAAAAGTTTAATATTATTATGAGCAACAATTAACCTTAGATTTACTAATGCCCAAGGAAATATCTTCTACATTATCATTAAAGATATAGACAAAAATGACCTCAAAGCTGATCAAAAGATCACATTTTGCCCTTGTTTTCTGAATTCCGTTTCTGAAAAAGAAACCATGGCAATGAGAAGGAAAAATAGGGATTAAAGCATACTTCAGGGAATCATATACTTTTTCATTATTATTCCATTCTCACTGCTCTCTAACTCAGCCTCTAAGTCAAAGCAAAACCCCAAGCCTCCTGCAATCTTTTGATCAACTCAGAGTTTAATCCCTTCCATTTTAGCTGGATTTGCTCTAAGAACAGACTGTTGAATTATGGAAGACAACTCAATCTTCACTCAACATGGGTGTATTTGATTTTTTGTCTCTTCTCTCTCTCTTTTTTTAATTTCAGGGGATTCTAGTGTCAAAATATTTTTCTGCAACTTATGACAGGTTAAAAAGTAATATGCAAAATAAAACATGTCTATCAAAGGTGATACAAAGTTGAGGAAAAACTGCATGAAGAGAATCTACCGTGCCTCTATGTTAAATGCAAAACACTGCCAGTATCTTTTTTATAAGAACCTTGCATATGACAAAGAGGAAATAAGGTACCCAAGAAAACATTTTCCTGACAAGAACCTTTTATATAAATAAATATATTGCCCTCTTCCTGTCCCTCTCCACCAGAACTAAACAATGGCCACTTAGAAAGGAAATGATGTCAACACCCTATTGATAAAAATCAAAACCACACTGGAGGAAACATAGTGAAACACAATAGAAAAAAATACAGCTTTCTAGCCTCTGTAGTTTGTCATGGTGACTGCATGAAGGACAGTCAATTATTAAATGTAAAGCATAGTTCCGTTATACCCCCACACCGACTTAAGTTTATTATGTTTGTACAGCTTTCATATATACATCTTTCAGCAAAGGCAACTAAAAACTCCAAAGGAAAAAGTGAAAGGAAATTGTTTGGGGTAGAATTTATTGCTTTAAATGTCTGTAGCTCTTTTGGACCAAATCTTAATATTTGATTGGTATTCTGATGCCTTTCATAGATCTCCATTCTGGGAAAGGCTATTGAAACAGAGTTTATAGAATGATTGTGGAAAATATCTTGAAGACCATTTATCAATTTAATGATACCGAATAAATGCTTGGCAAGACATTCATACTATGGATAAAAGACAGTATAAAATGTGTGAAGAAAGATCCCATGCCTGTGGCAAATTTGCAGTGATAGAGTTTGACATGTAACAAATTAATCTTATCCTCAAGGAATTGATTTCTGCATGCATGTTCTATTTCTTCTGAGTAAGCATATACCTAGACCTGTTTTTCCAGCTCAGAGAAATAAGGTCAAACCTTTTCTTTAGTCTTTCAAACTAATGTCTTGATTCCTCCCTATTAAGTGTTCTTGCACACACTATTTAGAACAAACTCTTACAGTAGTAATAGATTCACATATTTTGCCATCAACATATCCTAGATGATTAGTAACCAGATGTGGTGGTATAGGAAACCCTCCATTATATCTGAACTTATACATTTATCACTTTTCACATAAAGTCTATACTGAAGCAGAGCTAATCTTGGTAGTCACAGCAGTCTCTCAGATGAGATAATGATGTCCTAAACTGTGATAATGATGTCCTAAACTGTAGTTCTGTGCTATGAAGAGAGGAGAGGATATTGTGTAAAAATGGATGGTGTCATCGCATCACCAGAGGTGAAGCCCCACAACTCACTCCAAGTCCCAATGTCCAAAAGGAGTACGAAATGCTTTTCATGCCAGAGCTCTCTGTTTCTCATTTCCTCTGGTATCAGAGAGCTTATTTTAATTAGAGACCAGGCAGTATGGAGGACTCAGTGACCAGCACAATTTAAGAACTCAGGGAAATTGTAAAGCTAAGTCTATCCTCTAGGGAGAACCCTGTGCACCTCTGATAAAATCCTCCTTCTTCCCAGACATCCCAACTTTCACAGACTAGAAACATAAGTTCGCAAAACAAAAATAGGATGGATTATTAGTCCTTGAAATGATCCTGGAGATTGCTTGGCTGGCTCAGTGCTCACTGTGGATAAAGAGAGCAAGGTGCAAAATAGTAAAAGTGACGACAATACATAATGACTTATTCTTTGTCATTCTAAGGGGCTTCCCTGGTGGCTCAGTGGTAAAGAATCCGTCTGCCGAGGTAGGAGATGTTGGTTAGATTCCTGGATTGGGAAGATACCCCAGAGAAGGAAATGGCAAGACATACCAGTATTCTTGCCTGGGAAATCTCATGGCAGAGGAGCCTAGTGGGCTACAGTCCATGGGGTTGCAAAAGAGTCCAGACAGGACTTAGCAACTAAATGGCAAAAACAGCAATGCCATTTTAAATAGATTTAGCCTATTTATACAATGAATAAATTAGCAGACTAAAGGAATATAGAGAAAAAGGGTCAATTTCTTATGCAAGTCAAAAGATCAACTATATTGCACTGTAGTCTTTCTTTTCTGAGTATGTTTATTGATTTTTTTTAAATCAATTTTTGGTTATTCATAAGGAATCAACTCTCATGATACTTTTGTGACAAGCCTAAAGATTTTGAAATTGAGAGGTGTGATATTAAGGATAATTTCAGTTTTAGGTTTTTTCCTTCCCAAACTATTTAGAAATATTCTGTGAATTGTATTTTTTATAACAATTCTGTAGCAACCTAAACGACATACGAATGATAATGATACTGATTAACTGCAAGAGAAGGACAGAAAGAAGGGAGTTAGAAAGTAACAAAGTCAAATAATAGTCATATAATCCCCACAATTCATGATCCTATTTGAAATTGGAGTCTGATAAACCTATGTTGAACTGCATTCCAGTTACTGTCCAGCCTTTCAATCTTAAACCTCAGTTTGCATTTACGGATGAGAGGCAGTAATTTCTATCTTTGTTGTGAGGATGAAATAACATATAGAGATTGCCTGATATAGTGCTATACTGGCTACGTGGAGTAACTCAAGAGATAATTCCATTTTTTTGTTGTTGTTATTTCATTTGCTAAAGAGATTCTGTAAGAGGGCAAATATCCTCTCACTGTAGGTGTATGAACCTAAAACACTGAGGTCAAACATGTATAGCATCACTCTGAGAATTTGCTTGTTTTGAAGATAATATTTGACAGATTTAGTGATTTTGTTGGTAGATACACACACCAAGGAAAACCAACATTTTTTTCAAGTCAAGCAAACATTCCAAGTTTAAGGCAGAACACCACGATCAATTCAAACAGAGAAAGAGCAAAGAGGAAGAAAGAATTCTATGTGAGGATCTATAAGAAACTGGTAACACTTGCTCTAGGAAGGCGGAATGGAGGACAAAGTAGGGTAGACATCATTTTCACTCTATTATCTGTTGCAGACTGTTTGTGTTGCCCCTCTACCCCAGTTCCTATGTTGAAACTCTACTCCCTAATGTGATGGTGTTAGGAGGTGGGACCTTTGAGAAGCAATCAGGATTAGATGAGGGCATGGTGATGAAACCCTCATGAATGGGACTGGAGCACTTATGGGTCATGAGAGAGCCTGCCTCCCTTCTCTGCTCTCCATGTGAGGACCCAAGGAGAAGTGGGCGCTCTGCCATCTGTCAGAAGACTCCAAGCCCCAAACCCAGCAATGCTGGCACCTTGATTTTGGACTGCCAGTCTCCAGAACTGTGTAAAATAAATTTCTGTTGTTTATAAGCCACCCATTCTATAGTAGTTAGTTTCCCTGGTGGCAAAGTCAGTAAAGAATCCACCTGCAATGCAGGAGACCCCCTGCAGTGCAGCAGTCCTGGTTTAGATCCCTGGGTCAGGAAGATCCCCGGGTCAGGAAGATGCCCTGGAGGAGGAAATGGCAAGCCACTCCAGTATTCTTGCCTGGAAAATCCCATGGACAGAGCAGCCTAGCAAGCTACAGTCTATGGGGTTGCAAGAGTCAGACACGACTTAGAGACTGAACCACCACCATACTAGCTCAAACTGACACAGCCCCTCTCTCTTATATCTTTCTATTTTGACATTGTGTGTGCACACTTTTTGTTAAATTTTTTTTTTAATTTGGCCACACTGCACAGCTTATGGGATCTTAGCTCCCTAACCAAGGATTGGACTGAACCCATGCGCTCAGCAGGGAAAGCACAGAGTCCTAACCACTGGATCACCATGAAATTCCCTGCTATAATTATTTTAAATGTTATTTTGAAATAAACATAAGTTGAAGAAAAATGGCATTTAATTATATCAGAACAATGCATTTGCAGCAATCAGATTTTCTATATTTGGGGGGAAACTTGTTAACATTCCAAATAGATGGGATGGCAAATAGATGGGGAAACAATGGAAACAGTGACAGACTTTATTCTCTTGGGCTCCAAAATCACTGCAGATGGTGATTGCAGCCATGATATTAAAAGATGCTTGCTCCTTGGAAGAAAAGCTATGACAAACCTAGACAGTATATTAAAAAGCAGAGACATTACTTTGCTGACAAACGTCTGTCTAGTCAAAGCTATGGTTTTTCCAGTAGTCATGTATGGATGTGAGAGTTGGACCATAATGAAAGCTGAGCACCGAAGAATTAATGCTTTTGAACTTTGGTGTTGGAGAAGACTCTTGAGAGCCCCTTGGACTGCAAGGAGATCAAACCAGCCAATCCTAAAGGAGATCAGTCCTGAATATTCATTGGAAGGACTGATGCTAAAGCTGAAACTCCAATACTTTGGCCACCTGATTCGAAGAGCTGACTCATTAGAAAAGACCCTGGTGCTGGAAAAGATTGAAGGCAGGAGAAGCAGGTGACAGAAGATGAGATGGTTGGATGGCATCACTGACTATAGACAGAATTTGAGCAAGCTCTGGGAGTTGGTGAAGGACAGGGAAGCCTGGCATGCTGCAGTCCATGGGGTCACAAAGAGTCAGACATGACTAAACAGCTGAACTGAACTGAACTTGTTAACATCCTGAAGAGGAACATTATTCTCTGGCATTACTCTTGATTACCTTAAGTGAAGCGGTGATTCAAAAGCTATTGGCTGTCTCCACTAATGGGAGTATAACCAGACTTATGCCACAGGTCACGTATTTCTGAATCCATAAAAATATACCCTTGACATGTTGCTCCTTTAAGGGTTTCAGGATACACCATTTTCAGCACCCACATTAAGATTTGTTCTAATTAAGGATGGTTTTCCCTTTGAAACCATTTGTTTATACAACAAAATATTGTGTAGTAAGTGTCCAGAGATAATTTCCTAAGATAAAGTTTTATTTATAGGTTTTGATTTATCAGCTCAAGAAACTCAGAATTACTTCTGGAATTTTTTTAGAAAAATTACACTAGTTAAGTACCTGGCTCCCATTCTAAGAAATACCTTTGTAGTTTAAAGAAGCTTAAGCAGAAGTAAGGCCTCTTTGCTGATTTGTCCACAGTGCCAAACATCAGCAGAGTTTTCCAATGGCCCTTTAACAGTTCAGTTTTTGCTTTAATGAGGAGTACCTGGGTGTTTACTAGGGCCTTTTCAAGCTATTGGAGCAGAACTAGAGTAAATGACCTTATTTGTTTGGAGAAATAAAGTTAATGGTGTCACAGATGCTCCATAAAGCAACACAAAACTGCAAATGGGAGGTAAGGGAAATAACTGCAGAGAAATTTACATCAAAGAAAATTATAGCCTTATGCATAGCTGTGCTTCTCTTACCAACTGCTGTCAAAACAATAAATACTTAGCAGGGAAGATAAAATGAAATCTATTTTCATAACAGAATATACATTTCTACACTCATTTGGTTTTGCTGGGAATGGGTTGCATTATCAGTAGAATTTAAACAATTTCCAGCAATATCGTTTTTCTGGTTATCAAGAGAGTCTTTGTATCAGAGTTTCTGTTTAGACCATGGGTGCTTTAGTTAAGCGAGGAAACTTCTATAAACTCTTCAAAACTTGAGTTTGCTGTTCTAGTCACTTTTGAAATAAGGTCTGTGATAAAAATCTAAGGTTCCCTTAAGAAGTAAATTGGTGCCAGAAGGTTCTGGAAAGGAATAGTTATGAAACAGCAGAAGCCTGAAAAACTTATATTAATAAAAGAAAGTACTTTAGCATATATTAGCTTTTATGCCAGCTGATCATTTTAAAGGATAGGAATCTCATAGAAAAGTAGAAAAATTAGAGAAAACACTTAAAAACAAGAAAGAGACCATCTGAGAAATCTGGGGCTAAGGCATTGTCTTCTGAAAAGATTTATAAACTGAGGTGAATATTTTTCTTCTACTGTGCCCACATGGAAACAGAAAGCTGTAAAAATTTGGAAACAGCCTGTATGAACTAAGAGCTAATCAGAAGTTCTAAAACAGTCATGTTAATATCTTGTTTTGATCGGGTGTGTGTGGTATTTATAAAAGAAAAAATTATTCTCCCCCCAAAATTTAAAGAGCGCTTTCTGTGAGGGCTATTTCTAGCCAGGCTGTTTTCAAGCAACAGAGTACTAGCACCGGGAGTCCATAATGTCAATGAATGACTTTGAATTTAGGAAAATGCTCTGAATGAGTTAGAGCAAGATATAAATTTGCAATAGTTGGCAAGAAATAAAATGTACTGAAAAGATTTGACTTCTTTGAAATTTGTCCTCCGTATTATCATTTTATAAAATGTAAGTAATCTGAGTAAATGTGTAAAGTGTTAACTTCTGTGCTTTGTTATTTTAACAAAGATATTGGATGGGTAGGAAGGAAATAAAATGACTAACAATTTAAGGTCATGACCAGTGGTGCATGAAAATGCCTTCACCCCTTCTATCAGGTGGCAGCCACTGTATGGGCCTGCAGGACTTTTGTAGAAAGTTGCTTAGCCTAATAAACTCCAATTTATGGAGAGAGGAGAAAATAATAGACATTATTCTGGACAAATGTAAGAAATGGTAGTTGTAGCTGCTCCATATCTCTTAAGTACAACAAAGTATGAATTCTAAATCAGTCGTTTCAAGCATTTCTTCAAGCTGCAATCTAACCTCCACAATTTATCTCTTTGCTTTTAAAGGATTGTTCATGAAACTAAGGGCCGATAGCCATTCTGGAATAATCCAATTTGCTTGGGACACATCATGTATAATTCTACCTCACTCTTAGGGGCCACTTTTCCTCTAAGCCTTTTATATTGGTATTATGTTACGAACCCTCTAAGCTTCCCTGTGAGGCATGTATCAGTTGCCCCACCTTATTTTTGGAAAAGTTAAAGCATAGAGAAATTGGAAGCCTGTCCTAAGTTAATATATATTATAATATGCTGCTGCTAAGTCACTTCAGTCGTGTCTGACTCTGTGTGACCCTCTAGGCGGCAGCCCACCAGGCTCCCCCGTCCCTAGGATTCTCCAGGCAAGAGTACTGGAGTGGGTTGCCATTTCCTTCTCCAATGCATGAAAGTGAAAAGTGAAAGTGAAGTCACTCAGTCGTGTCTGACCCTCAGCGACCCCATGGACTGCAGCCTTCCAGGGTCCTCCGTCCAGGGGTTTTCCAGGCAAGAGTACTGGAGTGGGGTGCCATTGCCTTCTCCATTATAATATGCCACTGCATATTATTTGTGATAAGTATTAGCCTTTTTCTCTCACGTAGAAAAATGCATAACCAAAGAAACCAGAGGGAAATGAAAGTAGGCAATCTAATTTACTACCCATTTAATAGACAGCAAAACTGACTCTGAAAATTTCTAAACCATTTGCTAGGATTAGTTTGGCAGGCTATGAAGCAACATAACAGAATAAACATATAAGGAGTAGCTGTATAAATATCCTTCATCTTGATAATATCTGGTAAAATAAAGAGGGAAAAACTTCTGCAAAACTTTACTTTTGGTAACTAAATTTAATTTGAAAAACTATGTAATCTTGAGAAAATAAGTTGCATTATTTTGGTTTACTGTCATGCAGGGCTTCCCAGGTGGCACCAGTGGTAAAGAACCCACCAGCCAAAGCAGGAGATGTGGGTTCAGTCCCTGGGTCAGGAAGATCCCCTGGAGGAGGGCATGACAACCCACTCTAGAATTCTTGGCTGGTTAATCCCATGGACAGAGGAGCCTGGTTGGCTAAAGTCCACAGGATCGCAAAGAATCAAACACAACTGCTGCAACTTAGCACACAGCCCAGGGCTGAATCCAGATTTTGCAGTTACTGAAGATTATACAATTGGGGATGTCTCAAAGAAAGACAACACAAACAAGAAAACAAAAAATTAGTTATATGTAATGGAAAGCATCACAATAAGGCCAAAATTTTTCCAAGATTACAAATACGATAAGCATCACCCCCACCCCAAGCATAATAGTTTTATTAATTAATTGTCTGCTCCTATCACAAAAATTGTTAAAGACTTTGTGAATGTTTTTAGGAGTTCTTCTGGGAAGGAGCCTGTGTAAGTGAAAGGCTAAAGCATGGTCAGTTTGTCTCAGCTAAATTTGACAGATTTATGTAAAATTAAGAGTACTAATATGGGTAGAAGTTAAGATACTGCTTGATAGAAATTCTTTAGTTATGTTAATAAATAATTAATGACCTAATTTGATTTTAGTAACATGTATTATAGCAGTACAAAGTAGGAATGTTAACGTTAATAATAGTGAGTAAAGATCTTTACGAAGGAATGATGTTTTTTTTAATTTAGTGGATTCTAATGTAAGGCTAAGTCCCCCAAGTTAAATTTTTAATAATTTTTTAAGAATTTAAAAGGCACTACCTACAGCTGAGGTTATGGAACAAGTGGTTCATTAACTAATAAAATGTTTACTTGTATGACCAACATAATGAGATCTGAAAATATGAAGGTAAGCTTTATGGTAAAAAAAAAAAAAATGTAAAAACAGCAGCTATCATAGGCCCACATTCAGTTCAGTTCAGTTCAGTCGCTCAGTCGTGTCCGACTCTTTGCGACCCCATGAATCGCAGCACGCCAGGCACATACATAGGCAATATTGTTTGATGAGTTCTGAAAAGAGATGATATTTACTAAAAGGAAATTGACATGTAGGTAAAACCTTTTTGTCCGACATTTGTTAAGTAATGGTTGCTGTGAGATGGGGAATATAAAATGTTTATTGACACAGTAGACTGAAAATCATTATTCCAAAATTAGATTTTGCTCATTGGTTTGTGTGATCATGAATATAAACTTAAAAATGAGTCAAATGATTATTTTTACTGAATACCCTTTCCATTTTACACTAATACATTTGCTAGACTCCAAAAGGTCATTACTAGCCATCACCCTCTGACTAAATTTTCTTCTTGCTTCTCAATAGAAGAGTAGTGAGCAAGACAGTTTAGTACTCAATTGTTCTGTTTTCTCAGTGATAATTTCCTTATTTTGGTTTATTTCCCTTCAAAATCTGTGTTATCTAATTTCTGCTCTACCTCAGACAATAGGTATCTCAATATGGAAAGACTTCATGGTATGGGGACCACACCAGCTTTGGAATCTAGCAGACCAGGTCCCAAATCTTCCAGAATGTTGTGAGCAAGGGCAAGTTACCTCACCTCGTCATGTTCTGTTTTCAAGTGGGTTAAACTCTACCACAAAAGGGATACAATAATGTATGTGGCCACAGGTGGTGCTAGAAGTAAGAACCCACCTGCCAAAGCAGGAGACATAAAGAGAGGCGGATTCCATCCCTGGGTCAGGAGAGGCGGATTCCATCCCCTGGAGAAGGAAATGGCAACCCACTCCAGTACTGTTGCCTGGAAAATCCCACTGACAGAGAAGCCTAGCGGGCTACAAGTCCATGGCGGTTGCAAAGAGTCAGACATGGCTGAGGGACTTAGCATGCAAGCAGGCATGGTGCCAAGTGCCAACTGAATCAATGAGTGGGTTTGTGTGACATCTTTCAGTCTGTCCATATGATAATTACAAGGCATCCAAGGAACATTGATCTATCCACTTCTTATGATGCAGAGGTGGAGATTATTCCTTGTATTAACAACTCTACAGGTACTTTGTGATCTTTTTCAAAAGTTTCTCACAGATAAACTCAGTGCAGTATAGTTTTCAGCTGATCTAAATATTAAAGCAGAATACCCCCTCCTCTCTCTCCCCTCCACCCCCTCGCCCACTCCTCCTCCCCTCTTTCTGTCTCTCCTACTCCCTCTCCCCGCCTCTCCCTTTTTCTCCTTCTGCTTTTTCTCTCTCTCTCTCCTTGAAAGAGTATGAAGTGGGGACAGGGACTGAATGAAAACAAAAACAAGGATATACAAAATTCCTGCAATTAAGAATGCACTTAGAAGGTTTTATTTTACCTTAACTTGCCTAACTTGGAATTTATAATAAGGAAAAGGAGTGCTGACTGTTCTGTCAGAGATTATTTCCCCATCAGTTGCTATGGGTAACACACTGTCAGAGACAAACAGGAAAGCAGTGGGCCACAGGCTTGCTGTCATTGCCTGAATCTTCTTTCCAAGCCTCATGTTTACAAACATGCTGTGTTCCCCTTGACAAAAGTAGACACAGACACTCAGGGACTTCAAGGCCTTCTATTGTGTGCGTGAAATGGTTTCATTTAAGAGCTCCTGCTGTCAATTCTCAGACAATGGAGGAGGAAGGAGAGTGTCTGTAACCCACTGAAAGCGAGCTTGAGCAGAAGGCTTAACTCCATGGGCTCATAAGTGTGTGTGTGTGTCTGTGTGTGTGTTAGGATGAATAGACACTAAAGATTAGAATTTGTTATGGAAAAGAAAACTTGGCTTACATGGCTGTAATCTGAGCCAGAAAACACTGAACTTGAATGTTAGTATCTCTGTGTCTTGGAGGTCCCTCAGTGGTATTGGAGGGGAGATTTAGTCCCAGAAATCAGGAAGATAAAGGACTGCTTTGTGAGTCTGTGAGTGCATGTCAGTCCAGTGACTGTTTACTGCTACTTACACAATGGCTAAAGCTCCTCTCATACATCCTGGTTGGGTCAATATCATGAGATTTCTCAATACTTCCTTGCATTAGGCTCCTCTGATTCAGGAGGTAGTGGCACACACAAAATACTTAGATTCCACATTCTCTGCCTCAGTGTGGTCCCTTTGCAGTGCAGTTGATTAAATACTTGGAAGACTCTAACAGGCAGTCCTCGGAGGGCCACAGAGTTGCTTTTCCTTTATCAATCCCATGCACCCAACAGAGGTTTTCCTGTGCTGCCCACAGGCCTAACCCCTAGCAGTTGAAAGGCTTGGTTGGGCTGGGGAACTCAGAGGATCAGCAATCCAGTCTCTGTCAACACTCACCTAACACCTTGCATTTCCAGTATTCCCACAGGGATTTCTGATGTTTGTGTACAGATTCGGGTAGAGATGAGGATTTCTACTGTTCACTATCAGGTTAGAGAAGCAGGAGTGGGCCGCTGGTAAGGGAGGAAGGACAGTACATGTGTGAGTCTATATTAAATTGGAAGCAGTTTTGAGAGAGGTATGTCAAGGACATGAGAAGGCAATGGCACCCTACTCCAGTATTCTTGTCTGGAAAATCCCATGGATGGAGGAGCCTGGTGGGCTGCAGTCCATGGGGTTGCTAGAAGTCAGACACGACTGAGCAACTTCACTTTCACTTTTCACTTTCATTCACTGGGGAAGGAAATGGCAACCCACTCCAGTTCTTGCCTGGAGAATCCCAGGGATGGGGGAGCCTGGTGGGCTGCTGTCTATGGGGTCACACAGAGTTAGACACAACTGAATTGACTTAGCAGCAGCAGCAGCATTTCAAGGATAACAAAAAGATGGAAAATAAACATTATTCCCTAATGCCTACAGTTGTTCAGTTCCTTTGGCTGAAAACTTTCTCTTCAATGAATGCATTCCTTCAACAAATATTTATTAATAAATACTTGCATTGGCCAAACAGTTCATCAGGGTTTTTCTGAAACATGTTATGTAAAAACCCAAACAAATCTTTGGCCAGCCCAATATTATGTGCTAGTCATTGCCCTATTCACTGAAGATGCAGCAGTGAGTAAAATAGATAAGATCCTTGTCCCATAATTTGAATTATGTCCTAAGCATAACTTAAATCTAATGGTTTAATAGCAGGAACTTGGATTTTTCAAGTCAATAATATACTATTGAAAATAAATGTATAAGTTCTTTTCCTTAGGGAAAGTATCAGGAGTGGTGGAGGAAAGAAACTGATTGTTAAAATCATCTCTTGGTATATAAGTGGTGTGTACATATGTGTGTATTTGTGTGTGTATATGGAAAAAAGAGATTTGAGGTCTAGAGATAAACCCTCCCTTATTTGACAGTCTTTTCTAACAAGAACCAA
Source organism: Cephalophus harveyi (assembly GCA_006410635.1). Taxonomy (NCBI): domain Eukaryota; kingdom Metazoa; phylum Chordata; class Mammalia; order Artiodactyla; family Bovidae; genus Cephalophus; species Cephalophus harveyi. Next base: position 719,113 of record SJYT01037265.1, on the reverse strand, counting down.
GCACAATAGAGGAGGTTGATTTTGGACTTGAGTGAAACGGAACAAAACAGAACACTGAGAAATGGCAAAACTAATGTCAGAAGTTTGCAGATACTTTTGAAAGGAAATATGAGTCTCGATGAGAAAAACAGCCAGAGATCAATTTGTTTCCCTGCTACCTCTCAAATCAGTGTCTAGAAATTCTCTGATATCAGGAATCAGACTAAATTACTAACATTCTGAGATGTGATCAGAAGAAATAGATGGTTTATATCTTGGACTCATCCTTTCTAGTGAAAACTGAAGACTCAGAAGAAAGCCCTAAAACTATAAATATCAGAGATTCAGAAAGAGCTAATTTAAACCTTCCTTTGTTCTTCCCCTTCTCTCTTATAAACTGCATACAAGTATGAAGTGGAGAGGGCTTCCCAGATGGCTCAGTGTTAAGAATCCCCTTGCCAAGCAGGAGACACAGGTTTGATCCCTGGCTTGAGAAGACCCCCTGGAGAAGGAAATGGCAACCCACTCCAGTATTCTTGCCTGGGAAATCCCATGGAGAGAGGAGGCTGCTGGGCTACAGTCCATGGGGTCATGAAAGATTCAAATATGACTTAGAGACTAAGCAACCACAAATGAAGTGGAGAGAAAAAATCTTTTTCATTTCTCAATGTAGGGCTAAAATATTTTTTATTTTTGTTCAATATTGAAAATTTTCCCAAAAAGTGTTTATAAATCAAGTATTAACAAAGGAAGCATTTCGAGCAAAGATAACTAATGTATTACCTTTCACATATTGTTTTAGAACATAAAAATAGACTCAAACCACTGAAGTTTTGCATTAGAACTAAGAAATATCAATCGTCTTTTACATTTATTTTCTGTGCTATGCATTTTGGTATTTCATCATTGGGGTTTGATATCCACAAGGGCTTAACTGTGGTTTTGTTTGTTTCAAGATATGGCACATGTCGACTAGAAAAGAAAATATCCATTATAGAAATTTGTTGGAGAAGACTCTTGAGAGTCCCTTGGACTGCAAGGAGATCCAACCAGTCCATTCTGAAGGAGATCAACCCTGGGATTTCTTTGGAGGGAATGATGTTAAAGCTGAAACTCCAATACTTTGGCCACCTCATGGGAAGAGTTGACTCATTGGAAAAGACTTTGACGCTGGGAGGTACTGGGGGCAGGAGGAGAAGGGGACGACAGAAGATGAGATGGCTGGATGGCATCACTGACTCAATGTATGTGAATCTGAATGAACTCTGGGAGTTGGTGATGGACAGGGAGGCCTGGCGTGCTGCGATTCATGGGGTCACAAAGAGTCAGACACGACTGAGCTACTGAACTGAGCTGAAGACCAGGATCATGACTTCTAATTCCTTTTCAGTATTCATAGCTCCTGTGTGTATGCTGCTGCTGCTGCTGCTACTGCTAAGTCGCTTCAGTCGTGTCCGACTCTGTGCGACCCCATAGGTGGCAGCCCACCAGGCTCCCCCATGCCTGGGATTCTCCAGGCAAGAACACTTGAGTGGGTTGCCATTTCCTTCTCCAATGCATGAAAGTGAAAAGTGAAAGTGAAGTTGCTCGGTTGTGTCTGACTCTTTGCAACCCTATGGACTACAGCCCACCAGGCTCCTCCATCCATGGGATTTTCCAGGCAAGAGTACTGGAGTGGGGTGCCATGGCCTTCTCCAGGATATCTTCCAGACCCAGGGACCAAACCTGAATTTCTTATGTTTCTTGCATTGGCAGGCAGGTCTTTACTTGTAGTGCCACCTGGGAATCCCCCACCTAGTAAGCACTAAGTCCATGCTTGTTGAATAAATTAAAGTGGGTCAAATGGAATGACTTTGTTGAACCCGCTATGAAGACAGGCTAATCATCTAAATCTACAGGACTGGAAGATTCTTCTAGGTTAAGGGTTCTAGGTCGCATCATTTAATCTCTGACATTTTAGCTATGCAGAACTATCTGAATCACACAGAGTCAAGCATATTATATTGACCTTAGAAATTCAATCAGTGTTTTCATAACCAATTCTTTAGGAATGTAAAAAAATGTGTAGTTAATAAGTTTTCCAGTTGCTTTCTTTTGGAAATGGAGGTTTAGGTGAATGGGTATAAAAAGCAAATAAAGCATCATTGTAGAACTTTAGACTTTGACAACTAACAAATAATCTATAAGAGTTAAAAAAAAAAAAAAAAGAATAAGAGCCATCCTTTTGTGTTCCAAAGAAAATGCCTTGGAGAGCATATGAATAAAGAATACCCACTGAAGCAGAAAAATTCAAAAGGATGCAAGCTTCACAATTTCAATAACAATGAATGTGTTTTTATGTTGGCTGGTAATTTCTCTGCAGATGTTACTTTGAAAGTTTGGACTTATGCTAGATCTTAGCAAACAACACATGTCTTTGGTCAAATCACTGGGATTTGGTGAGGGAAGGCCAGCTGGAAATAGCTTCTGGAGACAAACCTTTATGTTTTCCCAAGGTGAACATATTTTTCTTGTTTTGGTAAAGGAAAAAAAAAAAATTTGTTAAGTCAACCCACAACAGTAAAATTATGGCATAAATCTGGTTGAGTGTCCTCCAGGGAAGCAGTAGAACAAGCAGAGTTCAGTTGACATGCTATTTCCTCTATCTGCACCTGCCATTTACTGATTTCAGTTTATATCCCACCGAGTTTATATTTGGATTACAGTTAGTCCAAAGTCGTATATAATTGGTCGTTGCACACAAATGAAATGGTTAGTGCTATATGGTTCATCATTTCAATGGAACAAACTTTTATCACAGAATCATTTCTATTTTTATAAGGTAACTGGATATTAATTGAGGAAAGATAGTAAAAACAACAACAAAAGTGATGGGAAACATTATTTTCAGAAAGGAAACTACAAATGTGTGGTCTTATCTTCCCATGTGGATTTCTGATCAATGGACAGTTACAGTGTCTTGGTCACAACCTCTGACATTGCTATGACCATCTTTCACATCAGTGTCATGAGTAAAAGAAAACAACCACCACAAAAAACAAAAACAGATGAAGAATCAAAGAAAAGGAGATAAGACTTTTATTCAAAATGACAGGCTTGAATCCCAACCTTTTTATTTACTAACCTTGTAAATTTGTCGGCAAGGACTTGTGAGCAAGGTTTTTCATATCAGATTCCCCATTTTTATAAAGGAGGAAAAGGGTGCTGATAGTCATCCTTTGTAGCACAAAGGAAATTCTGTTTATGTTACTAAAAAGAAAAGTGGTTGGCACGTATCTATAAAATATTATTTATTATTTTTTACATGTAGTAGGGTAAGATAATAAACTTTACAGTTTGAGGTATTGGAGTCTTACTCACCCTCTTTCTAGACTAACATAATATCCTAGTACTAAATAAATTAGTTGAATCTAGCACCCTACAATGTGTAGAAGAAACACACTGTAGAATGTTTTCTTTTTTCCAGAGAAGAAAACCAAAGCATATATTCCATCATTTCAGAAACATCACTGCTATCATGCTTTTCTAAAGTCACTTAAATTGTTTTTAGTTAGGTTTAAATGTGCTTACATTTGCTATTCCTTCACATTCCAAGAATTTCTCCTCATCTATGTGAAGGCTTTTATGGGAAAAACCGTATACAGCTTTTAAACTTTTGTGTATGGAGTTTTATCATCTGTCATTATGGTCACTATAACTCTGTAGACAGTGATGCATTGTTATGGATTGAATTGTGCTCCCCCCTTTGAAAGATTTGTTGCAGTCTTAACCTCCAGTACCTAAGAAAGTGACCTTATTTGGAACTAGAGTAGTTGCAGATATAACCAGTTACTATAAAGACATACTGGATGGCAGAGTGAACCTTTATTCCACCATGACTGTTGTCCTTATAAGACGATCACTGTGAGAAGATGGAGATATACAGGGAGATATCATGAAATAGTAAAAGCAGAAACTGGTTGGGCAGCTGCAAGACAAGGATCATCAAAGATTGCTGACAAACGACTAGAGGCTAGGAAGAGGCAAGGAAGAATTCTCCCACGGGTTTTAGAGGGAAATGGCCCTGTTGACATCTTGATTTTGAATGTCTAGTTTCCAGAACTGAGATAATACCTGTTGATTTAAGCCACCCAGTTGGTGATACTTTGTTATGGCAAAGTATCTTCTCTTAGGAAACTAAGAGAAGAGGCCATAGTACTATCAAATATTCATCAACTACTAAGCTGGTATCATGAACCAAGAATTCTCATAGACTATTAGATATGGCCCCACATTTTTATATTTTACAGATTAAGAAGTTAAGGCTCAGAGAGTACATTACTTGGGCCTAATCTGCACAACTAGTACGTAGTAGAATTTGATTACAACTATTTTCGATTCGTCAGCCTGAGAATAGGCATCATCAGTCTAACTTTGAAGATGAGGAAATTGAGAATCAAAGAGATTGTTATAAACCCTTTACCTTATCTTTCTGAGGCTAAATGTAGTCATTTCCTGTGGTCTCTCACCAGGGTCTACTGACCAAAACCATTTCTTTGTTAGCTTTTTCTTTCTCTAAGTAGATCACACGGCCTTCATTTATGGTATCCTAAACTGAATGAGTCATCTGGTAAAACTATGATCAGTGGAGCATTTAGACAGGATGACAGTGATATTCAAATATACTTTAATCAATTTAGCATTTTATAAGGCTAGTCTAAAATAACAGAAGAGTTTAATGCCTGTCTCTTAATAGTATTAACAATTTTATAATTATAATAATATCCATTATTTATTGAGCATGACTTAGTATCAGATATTGTATTAGATTTTTAAATACATGACTTTGAATCTTGCAAATTCCCTACAATCATTATTACTGTGTTATCTGTGGTACAGACTCCCTAAGAGAAGAATAAAGTCTGATTTATCTTCCTGGATGGGTCTGGCTTCTACTACATCACAGAGAATAAATTCCAGAGGTAAGTGACTTACACAGGATCACTCAATAAATCAATAATCACTACAGGAGCAAGCATCAGAGTCTTTTCCAATGAGTCAACTCTTCGCATGAGGTGGCCAAAGTACTGGAGTTTCAGCTTTAGCATCATCTTAAGTGAAAGTGAAAGTGAAAGTGAAGTCGCTCAGTCGTGTCCGACCCTCAGCGACCCAATGGACTGCAGCCTTCCAGGCTCCTCCATCCATGGGATTTTCCAGGCAAGAGTACCATGGTCTCAGGGAAACTATTTTAGTCATTCAGCTGGTGCCTGAGAAAGCAGTCCTGGAGAAGATAGATTTTATAGGATGTGAGAGAAAGAAATAAAGAGTAAACCCCTGCATTTTCTGTTTTACCAGCTTTCAAGTATGAATCAAATTGTAAAAAATGTTGCATTTTCTAAATTTTAACAGTTCTCTAACATGCATTTCTTTTAAAACTTGTGTCATAACATGGAAACGTAAAAGTGACAAAGATTAAATGGTTACGTTCATTCTTTGAATAGAGTTGCACCTCTTATCTAAGCACATGCCTGGAAAAATGCATATTAATTGTGGGCAAGATAAAAGTTAATTTTAACACCCCTCTAGCAATGGATCTCTTATTTAAAAGAATTTGCAAGTTTCAGTATCTATCTGTCTGTCTGTTTATCTATCTATCTATCTATCCTTTCTATGCTCTGTAAACTGTGCTGATTGGGACTATCTGTGACTTGTCAAACTGAATTTAAGTAGCAGATGCTCTTTGTCTCCCACTCAAATTCCCTTCTTCCAAAAATCAGCCTTAGATTCTTCATCCCCTTGACATTCCATAATTTTAGAAACTGGGCACACATACAAGATTTCTGCTAGCATTAGGGTTTTTCTAGCCAATTTAATTTTTCTTTTGATTACATGGTGGGAAGACTTTCATAGATATTCAGCTCCAAACTCACTTAACTCTAGTGCCTTTTGAAACCTCACTGCTAATTAGGCTACGTATTGCTCTATTAACTTAGCCACTTCAATGTTTTAACGAACAGCATACTCTCCTTATTCTCATTTTACCAGCAACTTCCAATTTTCTCCTACTATCCAAGTAAACGTTCATGTAAGATACCAAGTAAGAAGTCTAATCTTGGTTTAGTGACTAATTAGTGAGGCACTCTTACTCAAACTCTTTAAAATAACTCTGCCTCAATTTCTATAATCAAACAGTATGATGATTCCAATAAACGGACTTAAAGTCTCTTCCAGTGTTAAAAATCCATATATTTCAGATTAGAAACAGTTATTTTCTGAAAGATTACATTTGGCCCTCTTAAATTGTGTACTTCCATGTTAGGTAGTGAAAAAAAGTATCAGCGTTTATAGAAAGTGAGGTAAATTGATGGTTGATAGAAAGATGAATAGTTGGATGGATATTTGATAAAGAGAATATGATAAAATAATATTAGTAGGTGGTAAACATATAGGTATTCACTGAAAATCTATTCAGTTTTTCTCTATGGTGAAAAATTTTTGCAATAAATTTAAAAATGATGTCATTAGCATGTATGCGAGAGATGTGTGTGTGTGTGTGCGTGCGCGCATGTGCCACTTCAGGTGCACGCACACACACGTTAGTCACTTCAGTCATGTCTGACTCTTTGTGACCCTATGGATTTTATCCATCCAGACTCCTCTGTCCATGGGATTCTCTTGGCAAAGATACTAGATTGGGTTGCCATCCCCTCCTCCAGGGGATCGTCCCCACCCAGGGATTGAACCCACATCTCTTACATCTCCTGCGTTGGCAGGTGGGTTCTTTACCACTAGCACCACCTGAGAAGCCTAATATATATATATATATATATATCGATATATACATATAATTAAAGAATATATGGGGTTTCCCTCATACCTCAGTTGGTAAAGAATCCACCTGCAATGCAGGAGTGCCCGGTTAGATTCTTAGGTTGGGAAGATCCACTGGAGAAGGGATAGGCTACCCAATCCAGTATTCTTGGGCTTCCCTTATGGCTCAGCTGGTACAAGAATCTGCCTGAAATGTGGGAGACCTGGGTCCGATCCCTGGGTTGGGAAGATCCCCTGGAGAAGGGAAAGGCTACCCACTCCAGTATTCTGGCCTGGAGAATTCCATGGACTAAGTCCATGGGGTTGCAAAGAGTCAGACACGACTGAGTGACTTTCACTCACTCACTCAAAGAATATATATGTATATATATAATTAAATCTTCTAAATACTACAGTTACTCATATTTGAGTAATCTTTAAAATAATCACGCACACATGCCCTCTAGAACTTGTCTTTCCCAATTCTGTCCAGCATGAAAGGCTATAATTTTTATTCTTTAGGCTTTGCTCTGTATTTCCAAAAGATATGGAGCACTCCATGGTGATTTCAGGACATGTCACATTCATCGCAGCTGCAAAACAGCTGGTCCACACAGCTCACAGTAGCATTCTGAAATGTGGTCCAAATTGATTAAAAGCTTGTGACTTGACTATAAACTTTGTCTTAGTCCTTTTTGATGTTGGAAAAAATATGGGAAATAATATGATATTATCATACTACCTACTAATTCCTAACATTTAAAAAAATTTCAATACCCCATATAAGTTTAATTAATTTATATCTCCTTCCTGCTGTATTTTTATGTCATATGAATATCACTTAAAGTGAATTAAATATTATTTTGTTAATTGCAGCATTCTCTTCTTTGAGAGAGAGGACAGAGATAGAGGCATAGTCTGCACTCTGATGTAGAAGATGGTACAAGCTGATTACATCGACGTTCTAGAACGGTCTTATCTTGCAAACGGCACATTAGATGCACTGGAAATATTAGTATCTCACTTTTGTCAAAGCCTCCCAACAGGAATGGAAGTGGCATTAGCTGAGGAGGCTAAACAGTGTACATGCCAATAGCCATGTAGAGGGGCTGATCTGCATAGAAGAGGGTCAGTGAGGAACCCCCAGCACAGGCGAAAGCAAGAATCCGCAGAAACATTGTGACCAGCAGACAGTGGCCACACGTAGTTGATACTATGGATTAGCTGAAAAAACTTATTTTTGTTTCAATGAAATGTCCCTGGGGACATGCTTTAAATACCTGGAGACTGTAGGAATGGATATCTAGCAATATTAGGTGGGTCTAAGAACCACTGACCTAGAAGAGATAAATCAGACTGGACGAGGCAAAACAATAAATGTTGGCAAGGGCATTTCTCCATGACTTATCCTTCAATTTCCTATCTTGAACTCTGATAAGGGGTCTACATTCTTTAAAGCTTTAAAACTTTTAATTTCGGTGTACAACTAGAGCCTATTGTTAATTCCATTCTAAGCTTTGTAACTTTTCTACCACTTTTCCTGTTTCACAGCATGTCTGGCCCATTGCTCATTTCCTCATAGCCCTAAGTTCTACTTTGTAAATAATAGTTAGATTTCTGATAATCAAGTAGATAATGAAATTTTATGATTGACACCAATGATCAAGTTTCATTTATCAAATATTTGATTGGGCTATCTAGGCATTGTATCAGGAATCAGAGATATAAATTTTTTTTTTAAAGAGACTGATTTTCTCATCCCAGAGTCCGGAATTTATCCAGCATTTTAAAATGTAGTTTAATGCGCATATGAATGACCTGAGGCTCATGGTTTAGATGTAGATCCCATAGTAGGTAAAGAGTTCTGAGATTCTAGATTTCTAATACCTATGATGATTATGATGTTTGTCTGCAGACGATATTTTATATAGCAAGGGTTTAGTGCAGGGTTTTTTTTTCAACCACATGTGGAAGGGAGGCAAGTCCTACTGCCCAATTCCTTCATATTGTATAATAAATTCACTTCACTTCAATGACTCTAGAATATTAATTATGTACCTTCTCTGAGAGAATTGAGAAAATGGTCTTTAAATCATTTTCTCTCTTCTGTGTTCAGGTGGAAACTTGTATCAATGAGGATTGAATTCAGATTTAAGCAATCAGAAGTCTATTCAATGACTTAGATGAATAGAGTTATTTATCTCAGACAGCCAGCAGTCAGGAGGTAGTAGTCTAGGGCTCTGGGGAACTTTCTGCTTTTTTCTGTTCAATTATTCTCAGCATGTACAGCTAGGTACTCACGGATGCTGTCTCCGTGAGGCTGTGAGATATCTGCTGCTTGGGCAGGGTTACATCTGCTTTCCAGGTGAAAGCAGGAAGTGGAGAGAGAAAAGCCAAAGTTTCTCAGCAGACAAGCCCAGTGACTTGACTTAATCCTTTTGTTTAAAACTGGGTCACGTGGCCACCCCTAACAGGAAGTGAATGTAGGAACATGAATGTTGACGCGCTAGTACTGGAGCATCTATAATAGCGCGCGTGCGTGCACGGTTAGTCGCTTCAGTCGTTTCTGACTCTTTGCACAGAAGATAAGGAAAGGGCTGCAAACTGATTTGCTACACTCGTGGAATTGAAATGTCATAAGCTAAAACAAAGTTTATCCGTGCTTAGATGTAAAACAATAATGTAGAGCCCAAATTCTTTTTCAATGTCTATGCTTTCTAAAACTTTAAAATTTCTACTTCTGATTCTGTCTGTTTGAACTATATAGAGGTTTCACTGTGCTTGTACCATCCACCCAATATAAGTAGAAGTAGATTTCTCCCCTTGGTTTTCCTATGCAATTTCTTCAGTTATACAAGTTCCTTTGTAAGTAGAAATAATACTTTGTCACATATATAAGTCACTTTTTATCCATAAAGCACCAATTTCCCTGCTTATTTAACTTATATGCAGAGTGCATCATGAGAAACGCTGGGCTGGAGGAAGCACAAGCTGGAATCAAGATTGCCTGGAGAAATATCAATAACCTCAGATATGCAGATGACACCACCCTTGTGGCAGAAAGTGAAGAAGAACTAAAGAGCCTCTTGATGAAAGTGAAAGAGGAGAGTGAAAAAGTTGACTTAAAGCTCAGCATTCAGAAAACTGAGATCATGGCATCCGGTCCCATCACTTCGTGGCAGATAGATGGGTAAACAGTGGAAACAGTGGCTGACTTTATTTTTCTGGGCTCCAAAATCACTGCAGATGGTGACTCAGCCATGAAATTAAAAGGTGCTTGCTCCTTGGAAGAAAAGCTATGACAAACCTAGACAGCATATTAAAAAAGCAGAGACATTACTTTGCCAACAAAGGTCCATCTAGTCAAGGCTATGGTTTTTCCAGTGGTCATGTATGGATGTGAGAGTTGGAGTATAAAGAAAGCTGAGCACTGACGAATTGATGCTTTTGAACTGTGGTGTTGGAGGACTCTTGAGAGTCCCTTGGACTGCAAAGAAATCCAACCAGTCCATCCTAAAGGAGATTAGTTCTGGGAGTTCACTGAAAGGACTGATGCTGAAACTGAAACTCCAATACTTTGGCTACCTGATGCAAAGAACTGACTCATTGGAAAAGACCCTGATACTGGGAAAGACTGAGGGCAGGAGGAGAAGGGGACAAGAGAGGATGAGATGGTTGGATGGCATCATCGACTTGATGGACATGGGTTTGGGTGGACTCTGGGAGTTGGTGATGGACAGGGAGGTCTGGTGTGCTGCGGTTCATGGGGTCACAAAGAGTCGGTAACGACTGAGCGACTGAACTGAAGTGAACTGAATGAAGTTAAAAATGATTTTAATATTCTTAGTTATAAACAAAGCATTTGGAATAGAGTATGGAAATATAGCATTTTTTGTCCAGTTTAAAATCAAGTTCTAGTATTCATAGTTACCTGACTCTTTAAAAACTCTATAAACAGATGCAATGAAAATTAGAGAATTAATACTGATGTATCTATCAAGTCTTAGGTACTAAAATTAATTAACCCTCTCAACAACAGACAATGCTCAACAAGAGCATTACATTTTCTGTTTTCCTAATGAGAAAACTGAGGTTCGGAGAACTTAAGTAATTGCTAAAGATCACCAGCTACAAAATATCAGAGCTAAATTTGAAGTCAAGTGTGTTTAGAATTTTCTAATTCCTCTCTCTCTTAGAGGGCAACATATAGAACTTACTAGCTTGATCTGCTTATTAACTATCTCAGTTAAATTCATGATGTGCATGTAAAAACAGTAAGGATTCATTATTTATATATCTGTCCACTTTCTTCTTTAGGCTTGAATTTAACAATTAAAAATACATCAAATGAGACCCTGTTGGAAATGAGATGCATATTTTTTTATTTTGACACTGTGATGCTAGTGATAAAAATTAAGGAGAGAAGAAAGAAAAGAACAGAAGCATTAGTTGAGTGTAGAGAGATATGGGTGACATTCAAAGAAGAAAATTCAAATGATAAATTGATTATCAATTCTATGATATATAATAAAAAAAAAAAGGCATTTTACTTAAAAGTAGCCAGGATCACAGAACTTAGTAAAAGTGAGGCACCAGCAGCCCATGCAATTTAGATAGTAAGTGAAATAAAATAAACTTACATTTAAAAATATACTTATGGTTTCAGATATGATATATGGGGAAAATTGGAATAATTATTCAGCTTATATAGAATACTTAAAGTTTTCATATTTTAAGAATTATTCTCCATAATATAAATTGCTCTAATAATTAAGAAAAGTGTACTTAAAAAGAAATTAAATAACTTTTTTTTCCTTTGTAAGTGGGGAGAGAGATGAGAAAACAATTCAAGTGCAATGTGATAAGTACTTGGGGTCCGAGGGGTGCAAACAAAATAAAATTATTTAAATCACTTTCAAAAAGCCTACAGAATTAGTAACTCACTTTTTAAAAGTCCATTCCAAATGAATAAAATGTGAGGTTTGAGTCTACAAAGAGGGGAAGCCCAGTTTTCTTCCTGAAAACTTTACACTTTGAAATGAATCAAGGTGGAAGTGTACAGGCACTGAGGCTCCAAGCTCTTAAGGAGTTAAAAGATGTGCATTTAAAAAAGGTGAGGAATGGAAGTTAAAAGACACGATGAAAGTTTTATGGCTTCAAAGCTTTTCAAGTTTAGAAAAGACAGCATAGGCAGGGACATATAAATTGCATATATATATATATATGTAGAAAAACAGTTAAATGCTGGGCAGGAAGTGTGGCATGCAGAGGCAAAGCCAGGAGTGTCCTGATATCCGCTGGGAGTTGGCAGGAAGCGCTGAGGCTTCGGATAGGAATTAGAAGTATTTGATAGCTCAGAGGAAAACAGAGCACAGAGGGGGAAACAGTGTAAACACAAAGGTCAAGAAATAAAGGCAGGGCACAGGGCTCCCTGGTGGACGTGGGCAGGAACAGAGACTGTAATCCAATAACCAACAGGGTACAAAGCGCCTCCGACACCGAAGTAGCAACCTTGGCAGGAAGCACAGATGATACCATTATGTCCTCATTTCTCTCCTCTGTCGGGAACAGACTCTATGACTGAACTTCGGACAGAAGACATTTTAGGAAGAAAAATTATGGGCACAGAGTTTTAGAAAAAGAAGAAAGATTGCCTTGAGCCTGGGTTCACCCAACAGTCTTTTCTTGCCACTCAGGTTTTGAGGTTTATGAGGCTTATTCTTTTTTTTTTTTCCACGAGTGGAAACTATGATGTGAATTTTGGTATCAATATTTAAAGAACTAGATTGAATCTTTTGAGATATATATATATATATATATATATATATATAAAATTCAAAACTGATTATCCAAATTGGACACACGGTGAACTTATTTAAGCTGAAACTTCGAATTGACCCTTACAAGGCACTGCATCTGGTTTTGGTATTTCTAACTTAGATTCCTTTTCATATTGCATAAATAATATCATTTATAAAGAAATTGTCATAAAGAAGGCAGATGACTAACTCTTATTTTATTTGATTAGATACTGAATCGGTTATGAGCTTTGGGCTGCAGGTAATAGGACACCCAAGAAAAAGTGGCATAAATTATGAGGGCATTTATGATCTCACATAAACAGAGTACCAGACAGGGCTGGACAGCTCAGCGATAGGGAGGCTGGCTCACTAATGTCATGCCCGTGTTTTCACCTGAATTCCATTCCCTCTTCAGCATGCCAACATTGTCACAGTCCATAATTTCAATATAGCTGTGATAACATGCTCCCTGGTTGTATAGTGGTTAGGATTCAGGACTTTCAATGTAGCTGTGATAACTCCACGAGGCACAAGCAGACATGACCTCTCCAGTGAAGGAAGAACAGGTGATCCCTTCTAAGGGTCTCTGTTTGTGTTACTAAGGAAAGCTTTTCCCAACACCTCCCCTATACTCAGGCCCCAATTGGTTGGCACTAATCATATCAGAGCTGCAAACTCTCCCAGTGGGCTGTGCCTGACATTTTCAGCCTCTAAACTGGGAGGTGGACTTTGCCAGGAAAGATAAAGCGGAGTCAGGAGGATGGATGTAGAGTAGACAACCAAGGTCTGTCACAATTTGCCTTTATTAGTTATCCATTACAAATCCATAAATATTGATTTGATCAGGTGGGATCTTTATTTCTTCTCATCTTTTGGATGTATCCTTATGCTTATAAGCGCTTATCTGTATTTTCACCATTTGTATGTTGCATTTTTTGGTCTTGCCCTCTAGAAACTAAAGTAGACAAACCTTCCCCCAGAGTTTGAAAATTTTCAGACATGCTTATGTGGATGAAAGTTGTTGTGCTATAGACTTTGGCCAAGCTATAACAAATCCACTAAACTGTGGAGAATTTAATGCCACTGAGAACAAGAGAGTGGGCCTCTGGGCTAAACAGCACAGAATGCCAACCACACTACACACAATTGCTTGGGCACAAGCCAGAACAATTGGTGGTTCTGGCTCTAGTCCAAGCTCTGAGCTGCTTCCTAGAAGAGGTCATGAACGGTCAAAGGATCCTCCCTAAGGACTTTTCTGATTTCTAAGGAACTTATGGGGGAAAAGTCCAGGTCTGGCGTTTTATCTGGTGTCTCTAAAAACCCACAAGTGTTTGAAATGTGTGGGCACCGCTCTTGAAACTACAGGGAAAGATCTGTAGCTCTTCCTTCCTTTACTTAACTTCCTTCTGGAAATTTTAATCAGCACAGCAGTCCTCATTCATCTAAATGTCTGAGATTATATAACACTTTGTGTCAATATTTCCCATTCAATTCAGCATTTAACCCTATACTATTCTGCAAGACCTTTTTTTTTTTTTTTTTTCTTTAGGTGTATTCTACTCAAGGACTTTTTGTGCCTTTTCTGAAATACAAAATAAAAACGTTCAGATCAAAGATCACATTTTTCCATTTCTTACCCCACTTACCATCCACATACCTAATGTAGTATAACTCATATTTATTAAACAAGTGAATGTAGCTTGTGGTAAAAGATAAGGGAAATAATTACACAGTGTCATGTGACAAGACTACTAAGGGAAAGGTCAGAAACAATATTGAAGCAAGAAGTTGCTATGTACCTATTCATTTACTGTGCTAAACAGTGATAGAGTGGTGTGTAAAAATCAACAAGGTACCTGCTCAGGGACTTAAAGACTAGTGACAGAGAAATATACTAAATAAACAAGCATGCACAAAATGGAAAGATTAAAACTGTGGTAAGTGCTATGAAAGAAAAGAATATGAGCTATGTGATGAACAGGTGGACCTGGCCCAATCTACAGGTGAGGAATGGCCTCCCTGGGAAGTAATGTTTGCTCTGACACCTGCATTATAAGTAGGGGATAACTAGGGACAGCTACTGTTTCACAGGCAAACATCAAGTTGTGGCTGGAGTGAAGTGGGTGATGGTAGAGAATGAAGCTGGCCAAAGGTGGGCCAGAAAGAGCTAAATCTGTTCTCCTTTGCAAAGTAGCTTGTGGAGCTGCCCCACCAGAGACTACATTTTCCAGTGAGCTTTTCACTGTGTGGCCACATGCTGTGTTTCTCTCCAGTGGCAATCCAAGCAAAAGTGGTGTCACTACTTCCCAGGCAGAGTTTTAAGTCAGTGAGTATGCTTCCTCCCCTTGCTCACCTCCCATTCTATGGGCTCCAGTGGTGAGAGCAGGGTACCTTTGGAAGCTGTGTGATAAAGATGGTTGTTCAGCCTGGGACCCTGAATCACTGCTTGCAGGAGATTCTCTGCCAACCTGGAGCTCCTTCCCTGGAGTATCACCTTGGAGAGGATGAAACTTCAGCTTTCAGTTATTATGAGTGTTGGAGGGATCTTTGCTAAGATACCTTATTCTGACTAACGCTTTATTCCATAAGTAATGAGATGTCATTTAAAAACTTTTAAACAGAGATATATGATAAAATCAATATTTTAAAAACAATCATGTACAAAGTGGAAAGGCTTCCCTGGTGGCTCAGATGGTAAAGCGTCTGCCTACAGTGCGGGAGACCTGGGTTCAATCCCTGGATCGGGAAGATTAAAACTGTTGTAAGAGCTATGAGATAAACGAGCACGAGCCACGTGATGCATGCACATTTGATCTACTGTTCGTAAAGTCAGGAATATATTGGGATGAGTGAGAAAGAATTAGGAAGCAACAAACAGAAATGCTATCAAAGAAGTCTATGTGAGAAAAATTTGAGGCAGTGGAAATAGAAAAGTGGCTGAATTCAGTCGATCTAAAGTGATGTTGCTAGGATTTGGTAATGTACTAAATAGGAAAAACTGAGAAGGAAGTATTTACAAAGACTGTTCCCTCTTTGACTTTGTGTGTGTCCAGTCACTCAGTCGTGTCCTACACTTTGTGACCAGACAGGTGTGTAGCCCACCAGACTCCTCCATCCATAAGATTTCCCCCAAAAGAATACTGGACTGGATTGCGATTTCCTCCTCCAGGGGATCTTCCCAACCCTGGGACTGAAACCACGTCTCCTGTATTGCAAGCAGATTCTTTACCACTGAGCCACTGGGGAAACCCTCTTTGGCTTTGGATACTGTGTAATTGTAATTCGGACACCAGGGCTTCCCTGGTGGCTCAGAGGTTAAAGCATCTGCCTGCAATGCAGGAGACCTGGGTTCGATCCCTGGGTCAGGAAGATCTCCTAGAGAAAGAAATGGCACCCCACTCCAGTATTCTTGCCTGGAGAATCCCATGGATGGAGGAGCCTGGTGGGCTACAGTCCACGGGGTCGCAAAGAGTCAGACACTACTGAGCAACTTAACTTTCACTGAGTAATTGGGTGATGGCATTCTCTCAGAAAGGAGATAGAGATAAAAGTTCCGAGTTCACATTTGCACACATACACTAGTAGATGCTCTTCTTATGCACAAACGTCCAGTCTCTTATTCTACAAAAATGAAAAGATAGTTGTGCTGTCTTAGGGAGGTACCCTCTCTGAGGCAGTATGCGGATGGTTAAGGTACCAAAGAATGGAGTTGGACTAGCCCCTTAACTATGAATAACTACCTAGATCACCTAGGATGGTTGTTTAATTCTTAGCTCCTCAACTTCAGTTGGGAAAATGGGGAAATAATAGCTCCTGCCACACATGTTTGTAAGGAGGAGGACATGCAAGAACACATACAAAGCACAGAAGGATATTCACCCTTGGTAAGAAAACGCTCATCGTTGCTTTTTATGCAGCACATCACCCAGGGTTGTAAGTGTCATCAGCATATTGTGTGCTCTACAAGTGAGAAAATATAACCAGCTAAGGTACTATTAATGGTAGATTGTATGCTCCATATAAGTAAATTAGTTTTATGGGTCTGGCTTGGTCGCTGAATTTCACAGGTAAAGCTTAGTGCTAATAGTTCAATTTTTTCCTACTCTCATTTTGGCAAGTTTGTTTTTGGTCCTGATTTTTAGATACACTCATTCTAGACCCTTCCTTATATGGCCTCCAATTGCAGATAATGTTGTTCCATAGCCGCCTAAGTCCTAACCTATTTCCATTAATTCTCAGCTCAGCATCTATTCTGTATATGCTTTCTTTATCTAATTTCTTCACTCTTTCAACTTGTTTAACTTTTATAAATCTTTAATTATTTTGGTTGCTTTCTTAAATGAACACATGGATGCTCTAATCTTCCTCCTAAAAGCAGCTTTATACTCGGTATAAATCTCACTCCCAAACATTCATGCCAATAACCTTCCCACTATCTTTCTGTCTGGTGTAGCACAAAATGTCTCACATTACAGTCTGTGCAACATGATTAAGAGAGGTGTGTGTTTGTGTGTGTGTGACTAAGGTTTACAAAGTGAGAGGCAATATAACAGCAATAAACACAATTAGGGAAATGCCACTAAATTTATATGCTTTTAAGTCCAAATATTTCAGTGCTCCTTGTGGAACACTGTAATATAATATTTTAGTTCTTACAGGTGACACAGGCATTTTATAGTGGGACTTAGAAAACTTCTCCTTTTTGCCTTTTAACCCCTTTCTCATCCTTCAGATTCTGGCTCAGAAGTTACCCCCTCTGTAAAACTTTCTTTGATCCAGTTCCCAGGCAGCACAAATCCTTTCATTCAAGACTAAACCTCCCTGACATAAAGTATACCCAAGAGTCACAGGGCTAGATCACACTGGGTCACATTTGTATCTGTGTCTATGTGTCTGTCTTCCTAGAATGAATTTGAGCCCAAAGCAGTGATTCATATTAGATTTCCCTTTTCTCATGGCACCCAATATATTTGCTTTCCACACGGTTAGTCTTAAGTGAATGTTGGACATCTGTTGGTATTTGAAAAAAGCAGTATTCTGAGTCCAATTGTATCCAGTATTCTGAGTCCAACTTGTGATTCCCCGGCTGTACTAATAACCAAACTAAAATGGTAGACATAGGAAGAAGATTTGTTATTATTGAATCTGCCTATACATTCCTTGATATAAAAATAAGCATTGAGAAAAGATTACCTAGTAATTACAGTTACTCCTGAGTAGGATATTGTGGGGCTTCCCAGGTAGCTCAGCTGCTAAAGAATCTGCCTGCAATGCAGGAGACGCCGGCTCTGTTCCTGGGTTGGTAAGTTCCGCTGTAGAAGGGATAGGCTACCCACTCTACTATGCATGGTCTTCCCTGGTGGCTCAGACAGTAAAGAATCTGCCTGCAGTGTGGGAAACCTGGGTTCAGTCCCTGGTTTGGGAAGATCCCCTGCAGAAGGGCATGGCAACCCACTCCAGTGTTCTTGCTGGAGAATCCCCATGGACAGAGGAGCCTGGTGGGCTACATTCCATGGGGTCACAAAGAGTCAGACATGACTGAGTGACTAAGCACAGCAGAAGGATATTGAACTAGCGACTAGGAAGATGTGTGCCTAAAATAAAGCTATAAATGATTTAATAAAAGTAAGCACAAAGGACTCTAGATAAAATAGGGAAAGCTGACTTTGATATGGAAAACTAGTGTAGGTTTGTGCAAGGTATCACTAGTCAACTTTTCACTTAACACTGGAAAAGACAATGTCCTTAATTTTAACATTTTAAAATACCATAATGTAAATGTCTATGTGGTACTCACTATAATCATACTACCTGGGTTGAAATCATCCTCTTCACCACTTACTAGCTTAGACATTTACTTCTATTTTCCATATTATACCCACTCTTAGGGTTGTCATTAGAATTAAATAAAAGTAATTCATATGATTCATGGACCTAACATTCTAGGTTCCTATACTATACTATTCCTTGCAGCATGAGATTTAACTTTCATCACCAGTCAGTTCAGTCACTCATGGGGTGACCAGCTCTTTATGACCCCATGGACTGGAGCACAGCAGGCTTCCCTGTCTATCACCAACTTCTGGAGCTTGCTCAAACTCATGTCCATCGAGCCAGTGATGCCATCCAACCATTTCCTCCTGCCTTCAATCTTTCCCAGCATCAGGGTCTTTTCTAATGAGTTGGCTCTTCACATCAAGTGGCCAAAGTATTGGAGTTTCAGCTTCAGCATCAGTCCTTCCAATGAATATTCAGGACTGATTTCCTTCAGGATTGATTGGTTTGATCTCCTTGCAGTCCAAGGGACTCTTCAACACCAAGAGTCTTCTCCAACACCACAGTTCAAAAGCATCAATTTTTCAGTGCTCAGTTTTTTTCATGGTCTAACTCTCATATCCATACATGACTACTGGAAAAAAACAGCTTTGATTAGATGGACCCTTGTTGGCAAAGTAATTTCTCTGCTTTTTAATATGCTGTCTAGGTTTGTCATAGCTTTTCTTCCAAGGAGCAAGTGTCTTTTAATCTCATGGCTGCAGTCACCATCTGCAGTGATTTTGGAACCCAAGAAAATAAAGTCTGTCACTGTTTCCATTGTTTCCCCATCTATTTGCCATGAAGTGATGGGACCAGATGCCGTGATCTTTGTTTTTTGAATGTTGAGCTTTAAACCAGTTTTTTTTTCACTCTCCTCTTTCACTTTCATCACCAGACACATCTACAACTGAGTGTCACATCACTTTGGTCCAGCCTCTTCATTCATTCTGGGGCTACTGGTAATTCTCCTCTGCTCTTCCCCAGTAGCTTATTGGACACCTTCAGACCTGGGGGACTCATCTTTTGGTGTCATACCTTTTTGGCCTTTTGTATAGTTCATGAGGTTCTCATGGCAAGTTATACTGGGGTGGTTTGCTATTTCCTCCTCCAGTGGATCACATTTTGTCAGAACTCCCAGCAATGGCCACAGGACTGGAAAAGGTCAATCCTCATCTCAATTCCCAAGAAGAGTAGTACTAAAGAATGTGCTAACTGTCAGACTCTTGCACTCATCTCCCATGCTAGTGAGGTCATTCTTAAAATCTTGCATGCTAGGCTTCAGCATTATGCGAACCAAGAACTTCAGATGTTCAAGCTGGGTTTATAAAAGGAAAAGGAACAAGAGATCAAATTGCCAAAATTTGCTGGATTATAGAGAAAGCAAGGGGATTTCAGAAAAACACCTATCTCTCCTTTCATTGACTATGTTAAAGCCTTTAACTGTGTGGATCATGACAAACTGTGGAAAGTTCCTAGAAAGTTAGGAATACCAAACCATCTTACCTGTCTCCTGAGAAACCTGTATTCAGGTCAAGAAGCAACAGTTAGAATCCTGTCTGGAACAACTGATTGGTTCAAGATCGAGAAATGAGTATGACAGGGCTGTCTGCTATCACTTTTTTTGTTTGTTTAACCTATATGCTGAGCACACCATGAGAAATGCCAGGTTGGATGGGTTACAAGCTGGAATGAAGATAGGCGGGAGAAATGTCAACAACTTCTCTATGATACCACTCTAATGGAAAAAAGCAAAAAGGAACTAAAGAGCCTCTTGATGAGGGTGAAGGAGGAGAATGAAAGAGTTGGCTTAAAACTAAATATTAAAAATAATAAGATCATGGCATCTGGCCCCATTACTACATGGCATATAGAAGGGGAAAAGGTGAAAGGAGTGACAGATTTCCTCTTCTTGGGCTCCAGAATCACTGAGGATAGTTACTGCAGCCATGAAATCAGAAGAGGATTGCTTCTTGGAAGGAAAGTGATGGCAAACAGTGTGTTGGAAAGCAGAGACATTACTCTGCTGACCAAGGTCCATATAATCAAAGCTATGGTCTTCCCAGTGGTCACGTACAGTTGTGAGAACTGGACTGTAAAGAAGGCAGAATGCCAAAGAATTGATGACTTTGAACTTTGGTGCTGGAGAAGACTCCTGAAAGTCCCTTGAACAGTAAGATCAAACCAGTCAATCTTAAGGGAGATCAACCCTGAATATTCACTAGAAGGACCAATGCTAAAGCTGAAGCTCCACTATTTTGTTCATCTGATGCAAACAGATGACTCATTGGAAAAGTCCCTGGGAAAGATTGAGAGCAGGAGAAGAGGGCATCAGAGGATGAGATGGTTGGATGGCATCACTGATGCAATGAATATGGACTTGGGCAAACTCCAAGAGACAGTAAGGGACAGGGATATCTGGCCTCATGGGGTTGCAAAGAGTGGGACACAACCTGGTAACTGAACAAAAACAACAATTCACAGGAAACACTTGTGCTCTGAATATAGTAAGCTCTCTATAAATATTAGAAATATTATTCTAATTAAAATTCAAAGTTTCATGTTTAGTCATCTAGAATATTCAATATGCTTACTGTTAGACTATATAAACATGGGATCCAGAAAATCTTCATGAAACTAATTTAAAAACCTAAATCACAGAAGATCAAAAAGATAGTTCAATTCAGTTCAATCACTCAGTCGTATTCGACTCTGTGACCCCAGGAACCGCAGCACACCAGGCCTCCCTGTCCATCACCAACTCCCGGAGTCTACTCAAACTCATGTCCATTGAGTCGGTGACGCCATCCAACCATCTCATCCTGTTTCGTCCCCTTCTCCTCCTGTCCTCAATCTTTCCCAGCGTCAGGGTCTTTTCCAATGAGTCAGCTCTTCACATCAGGTGGCCAAAGTATTGGAATTTCAGCTTCAACATCAGTCCTTCCAATGAACACCCAGGACTGATCTCCCTTAGGATAGACTGGTTGAATCTCCTTGAAATCTTTGCAAATAGCATTTTCCTTTAGTTTATGCTGCTGAAGCTCCATGTTCTTTTAAGTTTTGTTTTAAATTTATAGTACATGAGGTTTAAAACTTTCCACATTGGGTACAGCTTAGGTTTTGGTGCATCCTTAGGTTAGAATATAACCAAATGAATATTGAAGGATTGGAATAAAATAGGAGAACCATGTCTCTGAGGAATATATCAAACTGCCATCTCCATGGGACCATTTTTCATTCATTCATTTAAACAAGCATTTTGCAAAAAGCAGACTATTAATGAGGCAAGATAAAGGAGTTATTGTACATGAGAACAATTTCCAAAGTTTCTGAAAGGAAGTAAACACTAAATCTCCCTATAAAGGACTTGTACCATTCAGGGATTTACTGCAAGCCAGACATCCATCTATCTACTTGCACTAAGGAATCTTTGCTTCAATTCAGAGTAAAGTTAGGGAGGAAGTGTTCTGAGATAAGAGATCTATATACAAGCTTCCTATCAGACCAGCTCTTTGCCAGTCAATAGGTGGCCCTGAAATAAATAAAACCCCTATACATTATGATCAGAATAGCTAGAAAACACTGCTGACAGGACCTGATGTGTTGAGAAAAAATATAAAAAGAAGCAAAGAAAAATAAAAACATGAGAGAGGCAGGAAATGGAAGAAAACAAGAGGAATTCCTTCATGAAATAGATTACATTTTTGACTGTACATTCTTTGTGAAATTAGAGAAGCTATTTCTTCTTTGAAATAAAAGCTCAAAGAGAAGATATAAAGATTCAAATACAAACTGATACTATGTATAGAAGAAAATAGATACTGGATGGCAGATCCTGTTATAAAACAAAAAAAAAGATACCCAGTAGAGATGGCAAAAGTAGTGACATTCAGGTGTTGATGACAAACTCTCCCAGTGAAAGGTGATTTGGACAAAAGGAGAGGAAAAAAACAAGAGTAGCTACATGACTGCTGGCCAGATATGCTGCTGCTGCTGCTAAGTCGTTTCAGTCGCATTTGACTCTGTGCGACCCCAGAGACGGCAGCCCACCAGGCTCCCCCATCCCTGGGATTCTCCAGGCAAGAACACTGGCGTGGGTTGCCATTTCCTTCTCCAGTGCATGAAAGTGAAAGTGAAGTCACTCAGTTGTGTCTGACTCTTAGCGAACCCATGGACCGCAGCCTACCAGGCTCCTCCGTCCATGCGATTTTCCAGGCAAGAGTGCTGGAGTGGGGTGCCATTGCCTTCTCCGCCAGATATGCTGGTGAGCATTTAAGAGCTATCTCTGTCACTCCTCAAAACTGCTGAGATTCTCAAATGGGTT
The DNA here is from genome assembly GCA_006410635.1 of Cephalophus harveyi. Taxonomy (NCBI): domain Eukaryota; kingdom Metazoa; phylum Chordata; class Mammalia; order Artiodactyla; family Bovidae; genus Cephalophus; species Cephalophus harveyi. Next base: position 696,406 of record SJYT01037265.1, on the reverse strand, counting down.
GATGTCCTGTGGGCTTCCCCAGGGGCTCAGATGGTAAAGAATCTGCCTGCAAGGCTGGAGACCCATGATCGATCCCTGGGTCAGGAAGATTCCCTGGAGAAGAGAATGGCAACTCACTCCAATATTCTTGCCTGGAGAATTCCATCAACAGAGGAGCCTGGCAGGTTACAGTCCATGGGGTCATAAAGAATTGGACATGATTGAGTGACTAACACACCTGTGGTAGCCAGACAAGAACACTGCAATGGGTAGCCATTCCCTTCTCCAGGGGACAGTGAGTGAAAAGAAGTACTTAAATTATATTTACAGAAACTAATCCCAGGTTAATATAGCTCTTATGCTTCAAAGAAACATCATAGAACTAAAAAACCAAGACTGAAACAGGGTATAGAATATTGTCTATTGGTCTTACTGAGTTTTAGCACTTTTTGTTTTCCAAACACAGTCCCATAGTGGCCGAATCTAAATATCCAAACCCCAGCACAGCATCTCAGATTCACGTAGAAGGTGCACAATTGTATTCTGTTACTGATGGGACATTGGCTATTGCTTTGTCCTGGGTGCACAGTTAGGAAAGGGCCACTTCCTATATGTCAGAGTAAAGCTCTAATTAGAAGTATTGACTGCAGACTCCTTGCTTCCTATCCTCCATACAGAGGAAGCACAACTATGGTGTGCAGTATTCATATTCCTCAGAGAAAATCAAAGATTAGAAGTTTCTCCTAGCTCAATAGAGAAGATAATAAGGAGCCAAAGATAGTGACTGGCAGAAATTCAAATGAGTGAGAAAGTTATGTTAAGAGATACAGTAAGAGGATGTTAAATTAAGGAGAAATGTCCCTTGTGTTTATTGTTTAACAACTGAAATAGCACTTTATGAGAATTAAACATTTCCAGTCATTTAAATGTCTTTTGTTCTTAACCTCTTTCACCATAGGGGTTGTAAACTCTAGTCCCTTTCAAGTTCAAATACTTTTGACCTCTTGACTTCATTTTTTATTTAGCTGTGTCTTCGAGAAAAGAACACAGGATTTTGAAATTTTATAATGATATCTAGGCGACGTGGTAACATCGATATGTACTCATGCAGCAGATTGGTCATTGGCAACCAAGAAGCCAGGTGCCAAGTACTTAATATTTGCCTGTTGAACAAACAAGTTTTTACTAGAAGACACAATGCCTGAAGTTGTGAAACTCAAATAAAATGCATCCAAAAATCTGAATTTCAAAGTTCTGACCTTGGGTTAATATGCTGGAATGTAGGCGAAAATGGTATTTTTAAAATGCTTTCAGTATTATAATCCTAAGTAGTCTTCAACTTTTTGAGTATTCCTGGGTAGGGTTAGGGTTAGGACTTAGGTCAGCAGAATATACCCTGTATGAAAACGGGGCCATGGCTTTGAATTTCACGTCTCCAAGCGAAATTTTACAAAAGCCCACAGCTTTCTGTAATATCCATCATCTCTCCCTGGAGATTTGTTGTATTTCAGAGAAGTGCCAAGGACCACAGAGTCTGCCCAAGATATTTAAAAGAATTTGAGGAAGATAATCTCATATCCATAGATTTTTATTTTCTCTTGCAAAGCCCCTTTTCTTCCAACTAATTTATTTTGCCTCCATTTCTTGAACTGTATCTTATTATTTAAGAAAATTATCTTGAAATTATTGGGTCAAAAAATGCACATCATTACATTATGATATGTATTGTCAAAATTCCCTTGAGAAAGATGGTGAAAAGTTATACCCCAACCAATTTTATTTATTTCACACTCTGTTTATTCAAAAATATTCCCAATAGTATTCCTCCTTTTATGAGCTAGTTTTCTGTATCCTGTGCCAACTCTTCACAAACCTGTGGACTGTAGCACCCCGGGCTGTCCATGGGATTCTCCAGGCAAGAATACTGGAGTGGGTTGCCATGCCCTTCTCCAGGGGATCTTTCCGACCCAGGGACCAAATTCATGTCTCTTATATCTCCTGTATTGCCAGGCAAGTTCTTTACCACTAGTGCTGCCTGGGAAGCCCCTACTATTCCCATCTCTTATATTTAAATATTTGATTCACCTGGAATATATTTTCACATGAGAAATTAGAAACATGTTTCTGAAAATAAAGATTTGTCTTGTCAGGAATCTTGCTGATAACACCCTATGTTCTTCAGAATAAAGCCCTAATTTCTTGCCATACCACTAACAAGCTTTACAATCCTGCTTCAACATCATTGTCCAGTTCTCCCACTGCTCCTTACAAGCATTCTATTCTCTCATTACACACATGTATCTAATTTTTCTGAACAAGACTCAACACTTTGACATCTTTGTGCCTTCCTCTATTTTTTTTTTTTTTCTCCTTGGAACCCTCTGCTACTTTTTCCTTCTGAACATGTTGAAATAACCCCTCAAGGCCTGGATGGGAAGCTGCCTTGTTGATGGAGCATTTCATAATTCCTCCTCCCCCAAAGAAATGCTTTGTCTTTGATTTCCATGGGATGTTTGGCCATCTCTTAGTCCACATGGGTATTGATATCCTCTGGTAGCTCATGAATACCTTGTGGGAAAATACTTTGTCATGTTTTTCAAGCTTGCCTGCCTAGTATCTGACACATGGAGTGAAGATAAAAAATATTTGTTGACTACAAAATTATGATATGCAACTTTTGTCCTATTTCTGTACACCAATCACAATACTCATTTGGATATAGCCCTCTATATCACACATAGTATATATGTGTGTGTGTGTGTATAATTATATATGTTTATAATTTTTATGCAAATATTTGCTTATTACATAAGAAACCTTAATAGGTTACATTTATCAATTGACTGCATCAATCATGAAATACATTTTTCTGCCAATTTCATTACATCTCTAAGGCACCAGAATGTCAAAAGTCTTAACACTTTTAGCAACTGATGCATTTTGTGTAAAATTTAAGGGCAACAGTTTAAAGATATAGATGGTGACCTATAGTCCTTGGACTTTAGAATGGTTGGCTTTATACTCATATTACTCTGTAATTTCTATTGCTGTATGCTGTGATCTAAGAAGAACTGTGACTAGTCTGCATAAAGTCCAGTTAAATAAATATTTAAGAGCACCATTGTGTGCCCAGATACTATCATATAAATCATCATGTTTTAGACTATATTCTCTAAAATGCTTGTCCTAGAAGATGCTAGAAGATTTTCTCAAATAAAGGAATTCATTGGCACAATAAGTTTGGGATACAGCACATACAGCTTTCTCCTCTGAGAGAGTCATGATATCTTGAACACATAATTTAATCCATTGTTCCCCAAATTTATTTGAAAATTGAACTTTTCTTTTCTAGCATATACATAAAGCCAGATTGAAAAAATCTGACAGAGATTATTTCCTTTAATCTTTACAGCAATTTTGTTAAAAGTATCATACTGAGAGCTCTGTTTTACAAATAAGGAAATGGATGATTTGCCAAATGTCACCAACTGTGAGAGAATAGAACCCAGGTCTCCCCATTCTGATTCCAAGATTCTGTATACCTCAGCTGCCTCCAGTGAACACTGAAACTATTGTGGCAATTTCCTTATCTAAGAAAACAGGACATTGCTCTGGAAATCATCAAACATATTTTTTTAGGCTTTTGTCCACCTGGAATACCCTACTACCACTCCAGCATCACCATCACCATTGTATATTCTCATGTTCCCAAAATCATACTAGAATCTGATATTTTGCATGAAGTCCTACTGTGACAATTTCATCTTCTCATCTAAAATCTTGAGGAATTCTCTGATTTAGCATTCTGTCAGTTACTGGATAGTGCCTCATATTGCCAACACAACTGCTTTGTGTGTGCCTGCTCTGTTTTTCTAACATCAGAGTTTGCCTAGATCTTTTATCTATTTATTATCCGTATAAACATACTATGTAGTATTTGCTAAATGAATGAATGACTAAATGCATAAGTAAATGGCTAAGTAGATGATGAAACTATGGAAATGTAATATGGGCAAAGTGTTTATGACCCCATTTTAATATTCTAATTCTTAATATTCTTATACAGTAGGAAGAGAGTGGTAAACTGGGAGGGAACATGAACTTTTTACTAGTTGACTCTCAAACTTTAGTATTTATCAGAATCATGTGGAAAGTTTGTTAAACCACAGATGGCTAAGCCCTGCTCTCAGGAGTTTCTGATTCCGTAGGTCTGGGATGGGATCTGAGAATCTTTGTTGGTAACAAATCTCTGGTTTATGCCAATGCTGCTGGCCCAAAGTCCACATTTTGAGACAAACTAAGCTAAGAAAAGAGAAATTTGATGAGTTAAATTACTGAGCTGTCTACCTTCAGCTGTGTGATTGAACAAGGATCTTAAATACTTTGATTATTTTAAAAATTAGTTTACTATACTTAAGTTGTAGACTTATGATGATATAATATTTCAGAAAAGCTGAGCATACAAAAAGTCATTAGCACACAACAGACTGCTTCTTTTCCACTCTTCCGAGGAAGTGGTTGAGAGTGCTTCATACCGCAGTCCTTCTTTTTCCTTGTCTCCATCAGTTCTAGAAAGTTATACCATATTATTCTTTTTTACAAGTGTGCTTAAATCCAACAGCATACTCCTTGGAACCAAGATATTAGATAGCAGAAGGAATAACACAGACCTCAGGCACAGAATTCATTACTCACAGCCAATGGCAATTCTTAGTTCAGACTACAGTCGGTTCCAGTTACAAATATGCCTTGTTCAAGTGCAGACTTTTGCTTCAAAACAACTCAGAGACACTGACTGCTTTCTGTTTTATCTCCTCATGTAGCAGCGATAGTGCTTAAAGTTATCCCCAATCTGATGCCATTCTGTCTCCCTTCCTCAAAAGGCACAAAGGAGCCCTATCTTTGCTTTATTTTACAGTATCCTCTCAAGAGACCCTTCGCTTGGGAAAACACAGAGCTGGGCTTGAATGCTACTGCCTAACTTAGGAACTTGACCATTAGCAAAATTAATTGCAAAAGCAGAGATTACAATAGTTTAAAAATTCTCTGCTGAGAGATTTCTCCTAATTTCAAGTGGTTGGATTACAATGATTAGGTGCTTCCCTTCAGGCTAGTTTTGTCAAAATGATCTCCTTAAAGTTTTTTTTTTTTTTTTTTAACCCTATTTTGTTGGGTTATTTTACTGTGTAAATTATTCTATGAATTACAAGTTTCTGACACATTTACTCCTGACAGAGATTATATTGACCCTGTCCCCAGTTGAGTTCTGAGGTTGAGCCTAAGATCTGAGTCACAATCACACATATTAAAGTGCAACACCTTTATATTATATAAATTCACAAAAATCTGGAGCTAGGAACATCTATAAGGATCAGCGCACATTGACCGGCATCAAGTCGTCCAAGCTCGCTCAGGAGGAGTTACAAAAAGTGACAGAAAGTACGTGGGGCTCCCAGCATGCAACACAGGGAGTTTCTGAAGGTTGACTGTGACCTCCTACTGCTTTCGTAGAGACATTTCACTCCATGTTTGGGAAAATGAATTATTCCCACTTGGTTTCACTTTCTGAGAACTCTTCTCCTCAGGTTTCTGGCAATTCTAGCCCCACACGTCAGCACGACAACTGGGCTGAATATGTCTGAAACACTGTCAGTGATCGATGAGGGAGCTTATGTCTCAGTGGCTTGGCTTTCTTCGCTTTGGCATACGGCTTCTTTTCAACAAAGAGGTAAAACAAACCATGGAGAACATGAAGAGAAAACCCCTTTGTATATTATCTGACACCAGATGGATCACCCTCGTCCCTGCCAGAAGCAAGCTTGGTAGAATATGAGAAAGGGGAATTGGGATCACCCAGACCTTTCTTGCCACCACCAGACAGCCTACACTTACTGGAGGATATCATAAAATCATATATATCAGTCCACTCCAGATAACGCTGTCTGATTTCAGGGGAGCCTTTTGAATGGTGAGCACTCATTTGAGTCATCTTTTGTTGAATCATAATTTCATTTGCTGTCACGTTTTTTCAAGTTGTTCTCATACTTCATGCTTAGAAGCTTCACCCAACACTTTCCAAATCCGTACATCATCCTCCCTCTAGGTTACCAAGATTATCGGGACTATTTGCCAGCAGTTTCCTCAGCTTTCCTGTACTTTGGATCTACCATCTGTCTGCATACCTGACACACTTCTGAGGAAAGGGTTCCCATCTCCTCTGCCAAGGCTGTGAGTGTGCTCAATCTCACCCTCTCACACTTCCTCCCCCTGATTAGCTATTTCCTCACTTTGCTTTCTCTTTCTTGGCTCTGAAAATTCCTATACACTGGTGACCACATATGATGATTAGGTTAAAACAACTTTCTTATAACTTTCCTTTCTCTCTCTCAAATATTTATCCAGTCTCTCAGCTTCCGTTCACACCTAAGGTGGGCTTCTGCCCCCATCATGGTACTATAACTGCCAGATTTGTCCCTCTACATCCCCACACTTTCTTGCATGAGACGAGGTGTATTCCTTGATTGTGTTTGTAAAAATATTTTCTTTGATATTTGTAGCATATGTTTCACTTGCAAATTTTTCATTCCTCTCCTATTGTCTCCTTAATGGACTCTTATTCAACATTCCATTTCCAAAATATGGGTATTTCTGGAGATTCTATGCAAAACTTTTTTTTTTTTTCCTTTTCCATACCTCTCCTTTAGTGAACCCATTTATCTTCATGGTTTGAACTATTTCCACTTGGCCCTCCTTTCTCTCTAGAAACATACCTCATCATTTTCTCAAACTCAAAATACTATAAAATAAATGAAATCCTCTTTTACAACCAACCTCTCCCCCTAGTTTCCTGTTTTGATCATACAACACTATCAGTCTGTTTACGCTGCTATTCCCCTGCTGGGCAGTGAGTTCCATGAGGACTAGTTTGTTCATCGCTCTCTCTTCTAACAATTTAAATAATCCTGGCACAGGGTCATCAGTATATAAAATGTGCCAAATTAATGAATAGTAGAATGAATGGATGAATTCTGGTTATCTTGGTTTGAAAAATGCAGACATTTGACTCATTTCCTATTACCTCACTAATGAAAATTGTGACCAAGTGTCTTAGGTTTACCTTTGCAGCATCTCTTCTCTATACTTTCTGTTCCAACTGCAGTCACTTTGGTGACCTACATTGCTTGTGCTTGGCTCTGTCTTTAGCCCTACGTGGTCTTTCCGAAGGTGGGAAGCAGTTTCTCCCTCCTCTCAATTCCTTTCATTGCTTGTAGCAGGTGGCATAGTTACAGCACACATTTCATAAGGACTCTCTAAACCGCACTCTCATCATAGCAATAAGCTGATCATGTTATACTTTTCCTTTTCACAGCATTTAATGTCTTTTTCTTTATTATTAAAATAACTGGTAAATAAATAGATGTGAATGAGTAAATTCCACTATCAGAGTTAACTTTTTAAAGTGCAACTCTTACCTGATTGTTTCCCTACAATTAAAACCTTGATTTAATGCCTCCTCAATGCACAATAAATTAAGCTGAAATTCGTCAATCAATGTCTACCCTACTGCTTCCTCCTCACCTAGGACATTGTCCAAAACCACCTTGCCAAAGTTATACCACTTCCCCTAATTGTATGTCCTATACTCTAACCAAAGAGAAGCAAAACTTTACCTACCTTGGGTTTTTAGCTGAGTATCTTTACCAAAAAAGAAAGATTAACAAAAGAAAAACAAGTAGTTTATTAATGCCTGCTGCATACCTCACATGAGAGGAATCTTGACAAAAGTAACTCAAAGTGATGGCTAGAACTCTGGCTTTTTACAGCATCTTCAACCAAGAACAATACATTTGTAGAGAAATGATAGGAGGAAGAAAAGCATTTTACCCCTCCAAGGATGGCAAACTGCAGGAAGGTAAATATTTTGGAGAGGCCTAATGTTAACATTCAGAAAACGAAGATCATGGCATCTGGTCCCATCACTTCATGAGAAATAGATGGGGAAACAGCAGAAACAGTGTCAGACTTTATTTTTTGGGGCTCCAAAATCACTGCAGATGGTGACTGCAGCCATGAAATTAGAAGACGCTTACTCCTTGGAAGAAAAGTTATGTCCAACCTAGATAACATTTTCAAAAGCAGAGACATTACTTTGCTGACTAAGGTCCGTCTAGTCAAGGCTATGGTTTTTCCTGTGGTCATGTATGGATGTGAGAGTTGGACTGTGAAGAAGGCTGAGCACCGAAGAATTGATGCTTTTGAACTGTGGTATTGGAGAAGACTCTTGAGAGTCCCTTGGACTGCAAGGAGATCCAACCAGTCCATTCTGAAGGAGATCAGCCCTGGGATTTCTTTGGAAAGAATGATGCTGAAGCTGAAACTCCAGTACTTTGGCCACCTCATGCGAAGAGTTGACTCATTGGAAAAGACTCTGATGCTGGGGGGGATTGGGGGCAGGAGGAGAAGGGGACGACCGAGGATGAGATGGCTGGGTGGCATCACGGACTCAATGAATGTGAGTCTGAGTGAACTCCGAGAGATGGTGATGAACAGGGAGGCCTGGCGTGCTGCGATTCATGGGGTCGCAAAGAGTCAGACACGACTGAGCTGAACTGAATTGATTGTCCGTAAATCTTCCCTTGTAGCTCAGTCAGTAGAGAATCTGCCTGCAATTTGCAGGGGACCTGGGTTCGATTCCTGGGTTGGAGAGATTCCCTGGAGAAGGAAATGACAACCCACTCCAGGATTCTTGCCTGGAGAGTCCCATGGACAGAAGAGCCTGAGAGGCTACAGTCGATGGGGTTGCAAGTGTCAGACACGACTTAGTGACTAAACCACTACCAAGGTTGGTAAGGTTTGTTTGCAAATTCCTTTGGTGCCTCTGGGCTGCTAAAAGTCTATCTCCAGTAAAAAAGAGAATTTATATCTTGCCTTTAGGCAGAAAAGAGAGTAGGGAGAGCTGTTTCTGCATTTGCCCCTTCTTAATTGCCTTGAGCTCAAAATAATAGTGATGTCAGAAGCATATTTTAAGGTCACATATTCTGATTACCTTCACCATTCTGGGTTGCTCTATCATTCAATTTTGAATAGTTTGTCCTCTCCAAAAGCACTTCCTATCTTTTTCTCTGCCAGTTAAAATTTTATCTACTCTACAAGACCTGTTTTCAAGAGCTTAGCATGTTGGAAGCAAGGGTGAAACTAATGAGAGTAAGATAGGAGGAAATGAAGAAATTGGGAACTGTTATCTTATAGATTTATCTTTTGCTAAATCTCTGCCTGAACTATGTATACTACTATTCAAAATTCCTGTCACTATTCTGCTTTTTATCGGGGACCTATGACTAGCATTAGCATGGTATAGTAGTAGTAGCAATGCTAGTCACTCAGTCTCATCCAACTCTTTGTGATCCTGTGAACTGTAGCCTGCCAGGCTCCTCTGCCCTTGAAATTCTCCGGGCAAGAATACTGGAGTGGGGTTGCCATTCCCTTCTCCAGGGTATCTTCCCAACCCAGGGATTGAAACTGGGTTTCCCACACTGCAGTGGATTTTTTTTTTTTTTTTTTTTTACCATAGGTTGTGTTTAAAATTGTCTAGCCTAGTCAAAATTTTCTAGTCAGTGTCATAACATATGGATCCAGTTTCTTCCAACCTCAAGTAGGTTACAGTCTTGCAGGGGTGAACAGCAAGTACATAAAATACATACTTTTTGGATGCGGCAATGGATGAATAAATTAGGGGAACTGGAAAATTTTTTTCCTCCTAATATTTTGCTCAAATTCCTTCTCCATATGATTTCTTGGCTTTCTTTATTGCCTGTAACACCTTTATTCACCAGTGCTAGCATCAGCTTGTATCAGCCTTATCACTTTTAATCTCATACATAAATTTTTATATAAATACAGGCTGTATCATTACTCTCAGGTTGAGAGAAGAAACCTAGAGCATTGCTTAAGTATCATAGATTCTGGCCTCATTGGATGTACTCCTAGAGTCAACGGGAAGCCTTTTACCACAGTAGTCACTGGTTATTACAAAGTGACCACCCAAGCATGGCTCTAGGCTATACAAAGCCAGTCACACAGATGTAGCCCTTGTTTAGGTGCTCACAACCTGAAACTTTGATTCACAGTCCTACTCCTAAGATCGGCCAAGATCAAAAGCTCTGGCTGCCAGTTCTCTACTCAGGAAGCCATTAATTGACACCCCTTCACAAACAGAGCTAACTCTGATTTTCCTGCTGCTTCATTCACTATTTTGTCTTGCATATCCTCCTGGCATAAACAGGTAGGATCAAAGGCTGCATCACTTAGTTAACTTCCACACCACCCTTAAGTTTCCCCTGGTATTTTTGTCTCTGCCTACCAGACAAGAGTTTCCTTTCCACCTCACCCAAGGGTATATTCTATTGTGTATGAGAGCAACAAGGATGCAAGCTAACACTCTGGAGAGGATGCTAAACAATGTCAGGGAAATACTAAAAGACATCCTATAGAGAAAATCATCTGCTTACCTAAGATTAGAACCACACAGACAAGCCAAAAATGCCTTAGTAGGAAGGAGACGTAAAAACGGAAGGTCAGAGGGTGTAGGGATGAGTGACTGAAATAAATAAATAAATAAAAATCAAGTGACTCAGAGTCCATGAATTACATAAAAGCAATGAAAATAAAACAGTATACACGGATGTTTGGTGATTAGGTAAAAGTTGGGAAGCTCTGTGTGATTCTAGACCTTCTCTTATTCAAATCCTATCCAATTCTGAAAGTACTTTCATACATTTTAATACTTTAAGCATAGTTTCTCCTTTTCATTCATTTATAGAACAGACATTCATAAGAACACTGCACTTTCCTATGATGACTAATCTAGGGAAAAAAGCGGGGGCATTTGCTTAGCAATAATTGCCAGATGGCAGCTGGGACACAAACACCCCCAGGCATCACAAAGAACTAAAAAGTATAGTCTATTGCAGGTGATAGCAACATTTAAAGCAATGCAAATCATGACGAACAGATTTGAGAGCAGTGTGGATTGCTTGTTTGGCATTAACTGAGACCTAAATAAAAATCCAATCTGAATCATCAGGGGAAATTAATGACATTTAAATCTATTCTTCTAAGATAAGGATAAAGCATTCCTAGATTGTAGCTGGGGCTTTTGTGTCCCCAGAAAAAAATTAGCCTGTAAACTCCTCTGACAAGGCTCTGAATAACTCAAATGAATACAGCCTCAGTTCAGTTTGGAATTAAATTACCATTTACAGTTCCACTGGCATCTGTCTTATGCTGGCCTTTAGACAAGACACTTTATTTTATTTATTTATTTAATGGCTACAGCAAGCTTCCGTGTTTCTGGATATGGTTTAGATTCTGCCAACAAGACAGGCTTGTATGCAATTTGAAAGACAGGACATCAACCCCAATTTTTCTTTGCCAGAGGTGAAAGCCACATAGCTCTGGCACATGTGAGTTCTTACTAGGGCAGTCTAAATCCATTCCCCTGCCAATCATTCATTTTAGGGGTGTTGGGGCAGCTGAGACACTGGCAACCATTGCCTGCATTTTTCTGACCTCTAGTGGCAGCAACTTCTTGACTTTCTGGATCATGATGGCATCTGTGACCTCACATTTGCTTCCCCAGTCTTTCCAACAGATTTATATGCATCTAACTTCGCAGGAGGAGAAGGGGACAACCGAGGATGAGATGGGTGGATGTCATCACTGACTCAATGGATGCAAGTCTGAGTGAACTCTGGGAGTTGGTGATGGACAGGGAGGCCTGGAGTGCTGCAATTCATGGAGTCGCAAAGAGTCAGACACGACTGAGTGACTGAACTGAACTGAACTTCCTGTATTAAATCCATTTCACTTGAAATACCTGGAAGGTTTTTATTCTCTGAAATGAACCAGCCCCTTATCCCACTCTTATGGTTAAAATCTCAGAATATTTTCTCACACATAGCAGTCAACAGTGACAGCTACTTTATCTTGTTTTCCTTTATTTTTAAACATTTTTATTCAGATATAATTCCCATGCCATAAATTCATCCTTTTAAAGTATATAATTCAACTTTTGTATATTCAGAATTCTGCATCCATCACCACAGTTGATTGACTTAGAACAGTCTAATACTGCCTTATGATTATACAGTGGAAGTGAGAAATAGATTTAAGGGACTAGATCTGATAGATGGAGTGCTGGATAAACTATGCAATGAGGTTCATAACATTGTACAGGAGACAGGGATTAAGACCATCCCTAGAGAAAAGAAATGCAAAAAAGCAAAATGTCTGTCTGGGGAGGACTTACAAATAGCTGTGAAAAAAAGAGAAGCTAAAAGCAAAGGAGAAAAGGAAAGCTATAAGCATCTGAATGCAGAGTTCCAAGAATAGCAAGGAGAGATAAGAAAGCATTCCTCAGCGATCAATGCAAAGAAATGGAGGAAAAGAACAGATTGGGAAAGACTAGAGATCTCTTCAAGAAAAGCAGAGATACCAAGGAACCATTTCATGCAAAGATGAGCTCAATAAAGGACAGAAATGGTATGGACATAACAGAAGCAGAAGATATTAAGAAGAGGTGGCAAGAATACACAGAAGAACTGTACAAAAAGGATCTTCAGGACCCAGATAATCACGATGGTGTGATCACTTACCTAGAGCCAGACTCCTGGAATGTGAAGTCAAGTGGGCCTTACAAAGCATCACTACGAACAAAGCAAGTGGAGGTGATGGAATTCCAGTTGAGCTATTTCAAATCCTGAAAGATGACGCTGTGAAAGTGCTGCACTCAATATCCCAGCGAATTTGGAAAACTCAGTAGTGGCCTCAGGACTGGAAAAGGTCAGTTTTCATTTCAATCCCAAAGAAAGGCAATGCCAAAGAATGCTCAAACTACCGCACAACTGCACTCATCTCACATGCTAGTGAAGTAATGCTCAAAATTCTCCAAGCCAGGCTTCAGCAATACGTGAACTGTGAACTTCCAGATGTTCAAGCTGGTTTCAGAAAAGGCAAAAGAACCAGAGATCAAATTGCCAACATCCGCTGGATCATGGAAAAAGCAAGAGAGTTCCAGAAAAACATCTATTTCTGCTTTATTGACTATGCCAAAGCCTTTGACTGTGTGGATTACAATAAATTGTGGAAAATTCTACAAGAGATGGGAATACCAGACCATTTGACCTTCCTTTTGAGAAACCTATATGCAGGTCAGGAAGCAACAGTTAGAACTGGACATGGAACAACAGACTGGTTCCAAATAGGAAAAGGAGTACGTTAAGGTTGTATATTGTCACCCTGGCCTCCTTGATTTGGAGAAGACTCTTGAGAGTCCCTTGGACTGCAAGGAGATCCAACCAGTCCATTCTAAAGGAGATTAGTCCTGGGTGTTCATTGGAAGGACTGATGCTAAAGTTGAAACTCCAATACTTTGGCCACCTCATGTGAAGAGTTGACTCATTGGAAAAGACCCTGATGCTAGGAGATATTGGGGGCAGGAAGAGAAGGGGACCATAGAGGATGAAACGGGTGGATATCATCACTGACTCGATGGATATGAGTGTGAATAAATTCCAGAAGTTGGTGATGGGCAGGGAGGCCTGGTGTGCTGCGATTCATGGGGTCACAAAGAGTCGGACACGACTGAGCAACTGAACTGAACTGAACTGAGAGATGAGTAAGTCAAAAGGAAAAAACTGATGAATCAGAAAGAAAAGTGTTATTGGGAGCAAAGAAGTCTCTAGGGGGTGAAAGAGGGTGATACTGTAGGCACATAGGAAGAATTCAGTCCATGATAGAAGCAGGAAAAATTCCTTATCTCTATCAAGATGGAAGAAAAACAATTATAGCATAGGAGGGGGTAGCAACTGTGTCAGAACTTAGAGTGACCATCAAATGTGCTGGAATATTGATTTCTTTTATATTAGCAACATTTAAACATTAATTTTTAAAAACATCTTTCAGAATCAGGAACACTTCAGAATGTTTCAGTCCATTCAGTTTGATAAATAAGTCTACGAAATGAAGTCCAAATTTGTAATCTTGACTTCTTGAATTCATGAGGCCAATTTCTTAAACATGCATATAACTCTTCATCATTGTTTTTCTTTAGAAAGCTTGTCTCATTAAAAATCTCTTCATCAATGTTTTAATATTCTTCACTCAAAGTCTAACTGGGACAGAGGGTAATTGGGGAATATACCTCCTTAACTTTCTTTGTCCTCCTGGACCACAGGGTTTAATAGTTTTGTACTGGAGATTTCATTACCCAGTTTGCACTGATCTGGTCAACTGTTTTCATTATTTTGAAATATTCTTTACTGTCCTAGAGAAGATTTAGTCTTCCCACACTTCTTGCATGAAGTTTTTTGTCCACTTGCAATGCTGTTAGGCCTACACTTCTATTCCATTTCTTAGCATAGTATTCACTTGATCAATTGCTGTTGAAAGGTTGCTGGGGAAACTGATGTTGATACATAATATTGATAATAGAAATCAAATTTTCTATTTTCCACATATAATGTTCTAAGAGGTAATTCAGGAGAGTTATTTTTAGCTCAGAGGGGTTCTAGAGTGATGTTCATTAAACAGGTGAAATCCCACCTTGAGAAGAAAAATATAGGATGTTAGAAATACTTGGCAGAGGATGAGGCAAAGGAACAGTCAAGGAAAGAAGATGGCATGATTAACGAACAGAAGATATTCCACCCTGAGCTTGGCTGGAGCACAAGTACATAAAAGGAAAAGTGTGAAGTTAATTTGTAAATGTAAATTCAGACCTGGTTAAGAAGTGATCTAAATTGGAGATATAGGTCAAACATTGCCAGCATAGATCTGAAATTAACAGATAGTCATTGAGTTTTTTTAAGATGGGAGGTGGGAGGTGTTACATGATTAGAACCATGCTTTGGAAAGATAGATGAAGCAGCTATGTGTCTGGGAGACAAAGCTGAAAGGCTGTGAGCAGCAGTTGTTGCCAACCTTGTGAAATTTCTTGCTTTGGGAAAGGTTAAACTAGAGACATATCCATGGTCAATGTCTGTTCTTTTTCCATTAGACTTCTTTTAAAATGCAATCATTTAAACAAGCGAAAAAAAAGTCCCAAATAAAACAAGGTCAGAAATTTTATTGACTCCTTAAACATTCACTAAATGGGGAAAGCAATGACCTTACTTTATGCTGAGACTTTCCTGAAAGCTTGCCAAAGTGGAAAGCTTCAGAATATCCTGATCATTCATCAAGCGGTCCGAATTTGTTACTCATAAAAGGATCAGTATTCTCCAGCTGGGAAAAGTCCTAATGACATCAGCTAAATGTTTCCCAGTGCCCTAAACATTGTTTTGAACCCTTTCTAACCTATCTAAGTTGATTTATTTTAACAGAAAAGTAGTCATTTTATTTTCTTATTTTTCAATGCATTGGTTATTTATCTGCTTAAATGTTTATCCCTTGTTTCTCTTCTAGTGATTTTAAGTACATTTTTTTCTCCATATTTATCTTCCTAAAATATACTTCCTACACAGGAGTATAGGACAGGGTGCATGCTTGCATGCTGTCTCTTCAGTCATGTTGAACTCTTTGTGACCCTATGGACTGTAGCTCACCAGGCTCCTCTGTCCATGGGATACTCCAGGCAAGAATACTAGAATGGGTTGCCATGCCCTACTCCAGGGGATATTCCTGACCCAGAGATTGAACACATATCTCCTGAATCTTTTGCATTGCAGGTGGATTCTTTACCACTGAGCCACCAGGAAAGTCCCATAGGTGATGGTAAGACCTGCTTAAGGGACATTATAAAGATATTATCAAACTTACTGAAATGTAGAATGTGATACTGCATATATACATAAATCTACCTTCAGTTCAGTTCAGTTCAGTCACTCAGTCGTGTCCGACTCTTTGCAACCCCATGAATTGCAGCACGCCAGGCTGCCTTGTCCATCACCAACTCCTGGAGTTCACTCAGACTCACGCCTATCGAGTCAGTGATGCCATCCAGCCATCTCATCCTCTGTCGTCCCCTTCTCCTCCTGCCCCCAATCCCTCCCAGCATCAGAGTCTTTTCCAATGAGTCAACTCTTCCCATGAGGTGGCCAAAGTACTGCAGTTTCAGCTTTAGCATCATTCCTTCCAAAGAAATCCCAGGGCTGATCTCCTTCAGAATGGACTGGTTGGATCTCCTTGCAGTCCGAGGGACTCTCAAGAGTCTTCTCCAACACCACAGTTCAAAAGCATCAGTTCTTCAGCGCTCAGCCTTCTTCACAGTCCAACTCTTACATCCATACATGACTACTGGAAAAACCATAGCCTTGACTAGAAGGACCTTAGTTGGCAAGGTAATGTCTCAGCTTTTGAATATGCTGTCTAGGTTGGTCATAACTTTTCTTCCAAGGAGTAAGCATCTTTTAATTTCATGGCTGCAGTCACCACCTGCAGTGATCTTGAGCCAAAAAAAATAAAGTCTGACACTTTTTCCACTGTTTCCCCATCTATTTCCCATGAAGTGATGGGACCAGATGCCATGATCTTCGTTTTCTGAATGTTGAGTTCTAAGCCAACATTTTCACTCTCCTCTTTCACTTTCATCAAGAGTCTCTTTAGTTCCTCTTCACTTTCTGCTATAAGGGTGGTGCCATCTGCATATCTGAGGTTATTGATATTTCTCCCGGCAATCTTGATTCCAGCTTGTGTTTCTTCCAGCCCAGTGTTTCTCATGATGTACTCTGCATAGAAGTTAAATAAGCAGGGTGACAATATACAGCCTTGACGTACTCCTTTTCCTACTTGGAAGCAGTCTGTTGTTCCATGTCCAGTTCTAACTGTTGCTTCCTGACCTACGTATAGGTTTCTCAAGAGGCAGGTCAGGTGGTCTGGTATTCCCATCTCTCTCAGAATTTTCCATAGTTTATTGTAATCCACACAGTCAAAGGCTTTGCATAGTCAATAAAGCGGAAAGAGATGTTTTTATGGAACTCTCTTGCTTTTTCCAGGATCCAGTGGATGTTGGCAATTTGATCTCTGGTTCCTCTGCCTTTTCTAAAACCAGCTTGAACATCAGGGAGTTCACGGTTCACGTATTGCTGAAGCCTGGCTTGGAGGATTATGAGCATTACTTCACTAGCATGTGAGATGAGTGCAATTGTGTGGTACTTTGAGCATTCTTTGGCATTGCCTTTCTTTGGGATTGGAATGAAAACTGACCTTTTCCAGTCCTGTGGTCACTGCTGAGTTTTCCAAATTCACTGGGATATTGAGTACAGCACTTTCACAGCATCATTTTTCAAGATTTGAAATAGCTCTACTGGAATTCCATCACCTCCACTAGTTTTGTTCGTAGTGATGCTTTCTAAGGCCCACTTGACTTCACATTCCAGGATGTCTGGCTCTAGATAAGTGATCACACCATCATGATTATCCGGGTCATGAAGATCTTTTTTGTACAGTTCTTCTGTGTATTCTTGCCACCTCTTCTTAACATCTTCTGCTTCTGTTAGGTCCATACCATTTCTGTCCTTTATCGAGCGCATCTTTGCATGAAATGTTCCTTTGGTATCTCTACTTTTCTTGAAGAGATCTCTAGTCTTTTCCATTCTGTTTTTTCCTTTATTTCTTTCATCACAGACGGCTGCGACCAGCGCACTAAGAGTGGCCGAGAGGAGCTACCCCATGTCCGAAGTCAGGGGCAGCAGCCAGGAGGACCCCATGCCCGAAGGGTGGTGGCCAAGAGGAGTTACCCCATGTCCGAGGTCAGAGGCAGCGGTCTAGAGTGCCAGGCTGGACAGCACAGGAACAGAAGAGAGGAGCTACCCCGTGTAGGAGGCCAGGGATGGTGGCCGAGGTCTGGAGCAGTGCCTGAGGCCAGGACTGGTGGCCAGGAGGAGCAACCCCACCCTGAGGCCAGGGGCAATGGCTGGGAGTAACAACCCCACGTCCAAGGAGCGGTAGCTGCGCTGGTGCAGGAGGGCCTAGAGGAGCCATCCCACGTTGAAGGTCAGGAAGGGCGGTGGTGAGGAGATACCCTTCATCCAAGGTAAGGAATAGCAGCTGCACTTTGCTGGAGCAGCCATGAAGAGATACCCCACGTCCAAGGTAAGAGAAACCCAAGTAAGATGGTAGGTGTTGCAAGAGGGAATCAAAGGGCAGACACACTGAAACCATACTCACAGAAAACTAGTCAATCTAATCACACTAGGACCACAGCCTTGTCTATCTCAATGAAACTAAGCCACACCCCTGGGGCAACCCAAGATGGGCGGGTCATGGTGGAGAGGTCTGATAGAAAGTGGTCCACTGGAGAAGGGGATGGCAAACCACTTCAGTATTCTTGCCTTGAGAACCCCATGAACAGTATGAAAAGGCAAAATGATAGGATACTGAAAGAGGAACTCCCCAGGTCAGTAGGTGCCCAATATGCTACTGGAGATCAGTGGAGAAAAAACTCTAGAAAGAATGAAGGGATGGAGCCAAAGCAAAAACAAAACCCAGGTGTGGATGTGACTGGTGATAGAAGCAAGGTCCGATGCTGTAAAGAGCAATATTGCATAGGAACCTGGAATGTCAGGTCCATGAATCAAGGCAAATTGGAAGTGGTCAACAGGAGATGGCAAGGGTCAACGTCGACATTCTAGGAATCAGCAAACTAAAATGGACTGGAATGGGGGAATTTAACTCAGATGACCATTATATCTACTACTGTGGGCAGGAATCCCTCAGAAGAAATGGAGTAGCCATCATGGTCAACAAAAGAGTCCGAAATGCAGTACTTGGATGCAATCTCAAAAACGACAGAATGATCTCTGTTCATCTCCAAGGCAAACCATTCAATATCACAGTAATCCAAGTCTATGCCCCAACCAGCAATGCTGAAGAAGCTGAAGTTGAACGGTTCTATGAAGACCTACAAGATCTTTTAGAACTAACACCCAAAAAAGATGTCCTTTTCATTATAGGGGACTGGAATGCAAAAGCAGGAAGTCAAGAAACACCTGAAGTAACAGGCAAATTTGGCCTTGGAATGTGGAATGAAGCAGGGAAAAGACTAATAGAGTTTTGCCAAGAAAATGCACTAGTCATAGCAAACACCCTCTTCCAACAACACAAGAGAAAACTCTACACATGGACATCACCAGATGGTCAACACCGAAATCAGATTGATTATATTCTTTGCAGCCAAAGATGGAGAAGCTCTATACAGTTAACAAAAACAAGACCAGGAGCTGACTGTGGCTCAGATCATGAACTCCTTATTACCAAATTCAGACCTAAATTGAAGAAAGTAGGGAAAACCACTAGATCATTCAGGTATGATCTTAATCAAATCCCTTATGATTATACAGTGGAAGTGAGGAATAGATTTAAGGGCCTAGATCTGATAGATAGAGTGCCTGATGAACTATGGAATGAGGTTTGTGACATTGTACAGGAGACAGGGATCAAGACCATCCCCATGGAAAAGAAAGGCAAAAAAGCAAAATGGCTGTCTAGGGAGGCCTTACAAATAGCTGTGAAAAGAAGAGAAGCGAAAAGAAAGGAGAAATGGAAAGATATAGGCATCTAAATGCAGAGTTCCAAAGCTACCTTAATTTCCCTATTTTGAAGATTCTTCATTTTAAGAGTAAGGGTAAAAATCTCTGAAAATTTTAAAGCAGAGATAAATTTTCTTTCTTAATTTTTTTAGTAGAGGGGGTTGTTTGTTTTCACACATATAATAAAATTGCTTAGAGTGAAATAAAAAGGGGGACTTATACTGGTTCATGGATGATTTATAAATTATTGAAGAAACACATAAAAACCAACTGCATTTTCAATGCACTGTCCTTAGGGAAAAAAAATAGAAATTATAAAGTTTAGTGCAAAGTAACTTTACTCTAAAATCTTTGGTAAGTCCTATTGCAGCTTGAACCACAAGTGATTATCCCAGTATAATCCAATAAGGTATTGATTGTTGATTGCTTTCTACTCTCAGAAGAAATGAAATAAAATTTTACAGTTATAGTAACTAGCTCACTTTCTAGTTAAGAAACAAAAGCAAGCTGATTTAGCTATATCAATTTCAGGAAAAAAGACACTAAACCAAAGCACATTTTTAGGATTTCTATAAAAATGGTCATGGTTTAAATCCATCCAAAAGATACAATTTTAACTTCTTTTGCTTCCAATAAGGTAGCCTCAACTGAACATAGAACAACAGACTGGTTCCAAATCAGGAAAGGAATATGTCAAGGCTATATATTGTCACCCTGATTATTTAACCTATATGCAGAGTATATCATGAGAAACGTTGGGCTGGATAAAGCACAAGCTGGAATCAAGATTGCCAGGAGAAATACCAATAACCTCAGATATGCAGATGACACCACCCTTATGGAAGAAAGTAAAGAAGAACTAAAGAGCTTCTTGATGAAAGTGAAAGAGGAAAGTGAAAGAGGAAAGTGAAAAAGTTGACTTAAAAGTCAACATTCAGGAAACTAAGATCATGGCATCTGGTCCTATCATTTCATGGCAATTAGATGGGGAAACAATGGAAAGAGTGAGAGACTTTATTTTGGGGGGCTCCCAAATCATTGCAGGTGTTGACTGCAGCCATGAAATTAAAAGATGCTTGCTCCTTGGAAGAAAAGCTATGACAAACCTAGACAGCATATTAAAAAGGAGAGACATTACTTTGCCGACAAAGGTCTGTCTAGTCAAAGCTATGGTTTTTCCAGTAGTCACGTATGGATGTGAGAGTTGGACTATAAAGAAAGCTGAGCACTGAAGAATTGAAGCTTTTGAACTGTGGTGTTGGAGAAGACTCTTGAGAGTCCCTTTGACAAACCAGTCCATCCTAAAGGAAATCAGTCTTGAATATTCATTGGAAGGACTGATGCTGAAGCTGAAACTCCAATACTTTGGCCGCCTCATGTGAAGAACTTACTCATTTGAAAAGACCCTGATGCTGGGAAAGATTTAAGATGGAAGGAGAAGGGGACAAACAGAGGATGAGATGGTTGGATGGCATCACTGACTCAATGGACATGAGTTTGAGTAAACTCCAGGAGTTGGTGATGGACAGGGAAGCCTGGCGTGCTGCAGTCCATGGGGTCGCAAAGAGTTGGACATGACTGAACAACTGAACTGAAGATAAACTCTCCCTATAGGGAGAGTTCAGAATCCTTCTGTTAAGCCTTGAAAAGACAAATAATCAAAAATAATTGAAGACATTATTTGAACAGTAACAATAACAGCTTTATTATAATGGAATTACACATATTTCTGTGCCCTCATATTACAGTAATCTTCCCTCGTAGCTCAGTTTGTAAAGAATCTACCTGAAAGGCAGAAGAACCGGGTTTGATTTCTGGGTCAGGAAGATCCCCTGGAAAAGGAAATGGCAATCCACTCAGGTGTTCTTGCTTGGAGAATCCCATAAACAGAAGAGCCTGTCAGGTTATAGTCCATGGGGTTGCAAGAGTAGGACATGGCTTAAAGGCTAAAGCCATTGCTCATTCCCAAAATTGATTGTTTAATGAATGAATCAAGTAACAATAAATTTCAAAGCATAGGTATCATGGAGCTCATATTCTCTCAAGACTATGCAATTTAGTTAAACATGTAAAAGAACAAAAACAAAAGATGAATAAATAAAGCCCCATATATTTGGGGCTTCTCAGGTAGCACTAGTGGTAAAGGAGACTTAAGAGACATGGATTCCAATTCTGGGTCAGGAAGACATCCTGGAGAAGGAAATAGCAATCCACTCTAATATTCTTGCCTGGAGAACTCCATGGACAGAGGAGCCTTGTGGACTGTAATGCATGGGTTTGCAAATAGTCGGACACACCTGAGTGGCTTAACACCGTTAAGTAAGGTTAACTACACTGTACATCAAATCCTGTGGAAAAATGCAGAAACAGTATTTTAAAGGAAATGTACAGTCTTAAATCTTTATACTGGGAAAGTGTGGTAGAAATTTAGTTATAAAAGGAACAGAGATTAAATTACAAATTTCAAGGAACTATGAGAGCAGATCAATGAACTAGAAACACTTGCACAAGCATATTCAAAAGCAGAGACATTACTTTGCCGACTAAGGTCCGTCTAGTCAAGGCTATGGTTTTTCCTGTGGTCATGTATGGATGTGAGACTTGGACTGTGAAGAAGGCTGAGCGCCAAAGAATTGATGCTTTTGAACTGTGGTGTTGGAGAAGACTCTTGAGAGTCCCTTGGACTGCAAGGAGATCCAACCAATCCATTCTGAAGGAGATCAACCCTGGGATTTCTTTGGAAGGAATGATGCTAAAGCTGAAACTCCAGTACCTTGGCCACCTCATGCGAAGAGTTGACTCATTGGAAAAGACTCTGATGCTGGGAGGGATTGGGGACAGGAGGAGAAGAGGACGACAGAGGACGAGATGGCTGGATGGCATCACTGACTCGATGGGCGTGAGTCTGAGTGAACTCCGGGAGTTGGTGATGGACAAGGAGGCCTGGCATGCTGCGAATCATGGGGTCGCAAAGAGTCGGACACGACTGAGCTACTGAACTGAACTGAACCATGTGTACCAAGACAAGATGGTCCATAATAACAAAAACAGGAAAAAGCACATGTGCAAATCATTAGTAGAGTACATACATGAATTTTGCCATAATCACACTGGAATATTAAACAGTAGAAAAAAGGAATGAAAGAAGCATGGATACAAGAGGTTAGATACGTCTTGGTACTAACCTCTCACGTAGAATAAATTGGAGAGTATCTAAAAGAAAAAGTACTCAAAGACAGTATTAATACACTTTAAAAGCAAAGATTACATTTTTAATTTAAACTTTTTATTTTGAGACAACTGTAGATTCACACAACATTTTTTAAGAAGTAATAGAAATCTTATACTGTTTATGTATTGTTTCCAGTAGTAATACCTTGCAAAACCATACCACAGTATTAAAAGGATAGTAACACTGATACAAACCTTCAGTCTTACTCAGACTTCCCAAATTTAACTTGTACTCTTTTTTTGTGGGTGTTCTATGTAATTTTATCACATGTATAGTTTCTGTATGGAGCACTATAGTCAAGATGTAGAGCAATCCATATAAAGGATCCCTCCTGCTTCTTCTTTATAACCACACCTCTTCAAGCTTATTCCTAACTGCTGATAACTACGGATCTGTTCTACATTTCTATAGTTTTGCTATTTCAAGAATCTTATGTACATGGAATCATATAGTAAATAATCTTTGCTGACAGAATTTTTTCTCTGTTATTGTTTACTGATTCATCCATGTTTTTATCTATATTAGTCAAATAACAAAAATCAATATATAATGAAATGTAATTTAGATAAATGAACCTGTGAGTCTTCTGTAAAGAAAAATTTTAGCCTCAGAAGCTGAAGCATTTCATTGCCCAGTTGAACTTCTCTAACACACTTGGCCCAGTAGTATGTTTCCTATGCCACATGTTTCCTCTCACCTTAATATCAAATAAAATGTTTTTAATCCAATCCAAACATCTACACACAACTTTTGTTATTTGCTAATTTGCTGTCTGGTCCTTGGAAATTAATCAAAAGCTAGTGAAGGTGATGGAATACCACTCGAGTTATTTCAAATCCTAAAAGATGATGCTGTGAAAGTGCTCCTCTCAATATGTCAGCAAATTTGGACAATGCAGCAGTGGCCACAGGACTGGAAAAGGTCAGTTTTCATTCCAATCCCAAAGAAAGGCAATGCCAAAGAATGTTCAAATTATGACACAGTTGCACTCACCTCACATGCTAGCAAAGTAACGCTCAAAAATCCTCCAAGCCAGGCTTCAACAGTGTGTGAACCATGAACTTCCAGATGTTCAAGCTGGTTTAGAAAAGGCAGAGGAACCAGAGATCAAATTGCCAACATCTTCTGGATCATCAAAAAAGCAAGAGAGTTCCAGAAAAAAACATCTACTTCTGCTTTATTGACTATGCCAAACCCTTTGACTGTGTGGATCACAAAATACTATGGAAAATTCTTAAAGAGATGGAAATACCATACCACTTAACCTGCCTTCTGAGAAATCTGTATGCAGGTCAAGAAGCAACAGTTAGAACTGGATATGGAACAACAGACTGATTTCAAATCAGGAAAGGAGTACATCAAGGCTGTATATTGTCACCCTGCTTATTTAACTTATATGCAGAGTACATCATGAGAAACGCTGAACTGGAAGAAGCACAAGCTGGAATCAAGATTGCCGGTAGAAATATCAGTAACCTCAGATATGTAGATGACACCACCCTTATGGCAGAAAGCAAAGACGAACTAAAGAGCCTCTTGATGAAAGTAAAAGAGGAGAGTGAAAAAGTTGACTTAAAAGTCAACATTCAGAAAACTAAGATCATGGCATCTGTCCCATCATTTCATGGCAATTAGATGGGGAAAAAATGGAAAGAGTTAGAGACTTTATTTTTGGGGGCTCCAAAATCACTTCAGATGGTAACTGCTGCCATGAAATTAAAAGACGCTTCCTCCTTGGAAGAAATGCTATGACCATCCTAGACAGCATATTATAAAGCAGAGTCATTACTTTGCCAACAAAGGTCCATCTAGTCAAAGCTATGGTTTTTCCAGTAGTAACGTATGGATATGAGAGTTGGACTATAAAGAAAGCTGAGCGCTGAAGAATTGATGCTTTTGAACTGTGGTGTTGGAGAAGACTCTTGAGAGTCCCTTGTACAATAAGGAAGTCAAACCAGTCCATCCTAAAGGAAATCAGTCCTGAATATTCACTGGAAGGACTGATGCTGAAGCTGAAGCTCCAATATTCTGGCCACCTGATGTGAAGAACTGATTCATTTGAAAAGACCCTAATGTGGAGAAAGACTGAAGGCAGGAGGAGAAGGAGATGATGAAAGCTGAGATGGTTGGATGGCATCACCGACTCGATGGACGTGAGTTTGAGCACACTTCAGGAATTGGTGATGGACAGGGAACCCTGTTATGCTGCAGCCCATGGAGGTCACAAAGAGTCGGACACAACTTAGTGACTGAACTAATAATGTCTGAACTGTATGCATGATTTTAAAGCCTTAAAATTTAGTATTACTTTCTTGTCCTTTTAAAAGAGAAATCATGCTTTGACTTTCCTATTTATTTAACATGAATTTAGTAAAATTCACGTGGGGAGATCATTGAAACTTGAAATAAATGAGACTCTTGCAGATAATTTTCATTTCAAGTCTGATTCAGTGATTTCCATTTCTAGTTAGCTTCACCAGAATGAAAGTCTGTGAACTGTCATATATTTGCTTACAGCAATTCTCTCGAGGGAAAAAATCATTTGTTTTCTCTGAAGTGTAACTCTTTAGGTGGAGGATGTTGTGAGTGTTTACTCTATGATGTCTGAGTTCTCCTCTTAACTTGAATTTGCCTTTATTTAGCCACAAGTGATGGGTCCTAGGAGCAGGGAAGGAAGGGGTAAGGGGATAAAAGTCAGGTCCCTGAGCTGGCACAAATGTGACAGAGAATTCAAATTCAGTCATTACTAATTCATAACTTAGACTTGTCTAGAAACCCAGATGCTGTGTGCTCCGATTTCCGACTTTTCATTCCTTGAAGTCTGTTTATGATTTTCAGACATGCTGAGAGTGATGTGAATATAAAAAGGCATTCAGAGCCATTGTTTCAGCAGTTGCTTTGCTCATCTGTAAAGTGCATCTGCCTGCGCTTTGATTGCAGTGCCCATCAAGTTCTCCCTGTGCACATGTGTGGTGCTGCTTGCCATTCAGCTCTGCAACTTTTGATGGCAACAACTGGAATTTGTACATAACCTCCATTTTCAAAGTTACCACAGTGCAAAAAGCATTGCTGTTTATTTTATGTAAATCCTTATGTCATGATTATAATGTTACAATAAATGCTGCTGTATATATTTTGTATAAAGTGCTTTATCACAAATTTTCTCCTCTGGTTTGGGACATAAAAGAGACTTTTGAGTAGGAATTCTAGTACATGTTTCTCTTTTAATTCTTATTACACCAACTAGGGAGTAGGTGTGATTACTGTCATTTTACAAATTGTGACTGAGACTAGGATATGTTAGGTTATCTGAGAGGTAAAAGAGACCGATAAAGTTGCTAGAGTGGAACTTACTTTCTTTCCTATCACACTAGAATAATTCATCAATTTTTTTCTGAGTGGCTTGGATTTTAGCAAGCATTCAAACCCAATAAACAAACAAATAAGGAATTTGGCTACATGATAAAATATCTGGAAAATCTAAATTAATCTATGTTGCCCAAGTTTCTTCACAACTATACTTCTCAAAAATTTTAATTGTGTGATATAGTGCAATGTAACTCATCCAACCCCCAAAGATGTAGGGTTTCCTTTATTAAACTTATAAACAATTACAGAGAAATACTATTCCAATGTACAGGATTTGAGAAATATACTGCTTCCAAAGTGTTTTTTTTGGGGAAAAAAACTAGCTAATTTTCAAAAGCTGGGAGTTACAAAATTCCTTCCTCCACAATGCAGAGGAAACATTTACTTAGAGTGACTGCAGGTATGTGCTGAGGTTACATGTGTTTTGTTCTCAATATTTTCTTAAAACCACAGGAAGGGATTAGGTTTTATATATTCTCTCAGATCTTCACATCTTTAAAGGCAGACAGAGGAATCGGGGTATGCTATGATTTATTCTCCAGAGGATTTCTATTTGCATTTTATAAACCTTTCTGTTTTGGTATATGTTCTTCTACCAAGAAGCCTAGAAAAGACTTAGAACATGGCAAGACTTTGATAAAAAGAAGGCCAACTGTCCACCACAGTGTTTTTCACACTATTGGCACACACACAAAAAAAAAATGGGGGTGGGGTGGGCCTTGGTACTCATACTTTATTTCTTTCCACTCTCCTCCATTTAACACACAGCTATACATAAACACACACTCATATACACTCACAAACAATTCAAATGTGCAAAGCAGAAATAAAGTATGGATTATGACAATATAGGTATAATGCTTTGAAATCGTTAGCCTTCAGCATTTGAAAGGAAGGTGATACATATGATATCATTCTAATGTATTTCTCTCAATTTGTATAAATAAATATTTATCATGCTTCCACTATGTTTTCAGGATTTATAGTAGAAATAAGGAGACCAAGGGTAAACAAGATAGAAAGAGTCCCTGAAGACATGGAGCTTAAAGTTAGCTATTAACACTGAGCTGGACACTGAAGTGTGGAGAAGGGGTTCAGTTCACAAAGGCTTTGGGTCAGCATATGGGCATTTAAACTTGTCTAGGAGTGAAGAAGGTTTCTTAAAAGAACTCTTAAACTGACAGGAAAGAATGAACATGAGTAGAGTGAAAATGAAGGAGTAATAGCATTCCATACCTACCCCCGCCAATGAAACCTTAGAACCAAGATTCTGTAAATAATGCTTGAAATCTGACAGAGGGTCAGAAGATGTACAGCATAAATGACCAAGGTAAAGTGAGCTAAGGCTAGAGCTATAAAGACTGGATTGTTTTGTCAGAATTTTGTATATTTTAAGACAATGTGAAGTTTTCACACAGTTTTACAAAGGTAGTGACAAGATGAGATTTGTATTTTCAAAAAAGATTCTTCTGGTTCCTGGGCCAAAAATGAATTAGAAAGGGCAAACCTAGACATGAAGAGAGAGACTAGGAAACTTCCACAGTAATTTCAATGATGATGACATAAGAAGAAATTTTAATATTCCAGACATATTTCTGAGGTAAGAAAATCAATTTCATGAATGACTAGATGTGGACTATGAGAGAGAATGAAAAATCATGGATTGCTTCCAAGTTTCAGGTTTGATTAGCAGCAAGGTGGGGCAGTGGGGGGGGGGGGGATGGTATCCTCTTAGCAGTGAAAAGGAGCACTGAACGAATGAGGAATATGCCTCCTTGAGATGATGAGCTTCGTTGACTGATATGTTGAATTTCTTTTTAATTTTTTAATTGAAGGATAATTGCTTTAGAGAATTTTGTGGTTTTCTGTCATACATCACCAAGAATCAACCATAGGTATATCCATGTCCCTGCCCTCCAAGACCTCCCTCCCAACTCCCTCCCTACCCCACCCTTCAGCCTGTCGCAGGGCCCTGTTTGAGCTCCCTGAGTCATACAGCAAATTCCCATTGGCTACCTGTTTTACACATAGTATTGTAAATTTCTATGTTACTCTCACCATACATCTCCCCTTCCCTCTCCTCTCCTCCCACCTTGTCCATAGGTCTGGTCTCTATTTCTGTTTCTCCATTGCCTCCCTGAAAATGAAATCATCCAGTGCCATCTCTTCAGATTCCATATATATGTGTGTCAATATATGATATTTATATTTATATTTCTGACTTACTTCACTCTGTATAATGGGCTCTAGTTTCGTCCACCTCATTAGAACAGATTCAAATGTGTTCCTTTTTAATGGCTAAGTAGTATTCCATTGTATATATGTACCACAGCTTCTTTATCCAATCATTTGTCAATGGACATCTAGGTTGCTTCCATGTTCTAGCTATTGTAAATAGAGCTGCAGTGAGCATTGGGGTACATGTGTCTTTTTCAGTTTTGATTTCCTCAGGGTATATGCCTAGGAGTGGAATTGCTAACTCTGGTGGCTCAGAGGTTAAAGCATCTGCCTGGAATGCTGGAGACCTGGGTTTGATCCCTGGGTTGGGAGATCTCCTGGAGAAGGAAATGGCAACCCACTCCAGTACTCTTGCCTGGAGAATCCCATGGAGGGAGGAGCCTAGTAGGCTACTGTCCATGGGGTCGCAAAGAGTCGGACACGATTGAGCGACTTGACTTCTTCTGACTTCTGATGGTGGTTTTACTCCTAGCTTTTAAAGGAGTCTCCATGTCTTCTTCTGTAGTGGCTGTATCAGTTTATATTCCCACCAGCAGTGCAAGAGTGTTCCCTTTTCTCCACACCCTCTCCAGCATTTATTGTTTGTAGACTTTTTGATTACACCCATTCTGACTGGTGAGAGGTGGTATCTCATTGTAGTTTTGATTTGCATTTCTCAAAATCACTGCAGATGGTGATTGCAGCCATGAAATTAAAAGATGCTTACTCCTTGGAAGGAAAGTTATGACCAACCTAGATAGCATATTAAAAAGCAGAGACATTACTTTGCCAACAAAGGTCCATCTAGTCAAGGCTATGGTTTTTCCAGTGGTCATGTATGGCTGGGAGAGTTGGACTGCAAAGAAAGCTGAGCACCAAAGAATTGATGGTTTTGAACTGTGGTGTTAGAGAAGACTCTTGAGAGTCCCTTGGACTGCAAGGAGATCCAGCCAGTCCATTCTCGAGGAGATCAGTCCTGGGTGTTCATTGGAAGGACTGATGCTAAAGCTGAAACTCCAATACTTTGGGCCAACTCATGCGATGAGTTGACTCATTAGGAAAGACTCTGATGCTGGGAGGGATTGGGGGCAGGCATCACTGACTCGATGGACGTGAGTATGAGTGAACTCCGGGAGTTGGTGATGGACAGAGAGGCCTGGCATGCTGCAATTCATGGGGTCGCAAAGAGGTGGACATGACTGAGCGACTGAACTGAACTGACTGATAATGAGTGATGTTGAGTATCTTTACACGTACTTGTTAGCCATCTGTATGTCTTCTTTGGAGAAATGTCTCTTCAGGTCCCTTTCCCACTTTTTGACTGGGTTGTTTGCTTTTTTGATATTGAGTTGTATAATCTCCTTGTATATTTTAGAAATTAATTCTTTACCAGTTGTTTCCCCTGCTATTATTTTCTCCCATTCTGAGGGTTGTCTTTTCACCTTGTTTGTAGTTTCTTTTGCTGTGCAAAAGCTTTTAAGTTTAATTAGGTTCCACTTGTTTATTTTTATTTTTATTTACATTTCTCTAGGAGGTGGGTCACAGAAGATCTTGCTTTGATTTATGTCATCAAGTGTTCTGCCTATGTTTTCCTCTCAGAGTTTTATAGTTTCTGGTCTTACATTTAGGTCTTTAATCCATTTTGAGTTTATCTTTGCATATGGTATTAGGTAGTGATCTAATTTCATTCTTTCGCACATAGCTGTCCAGTTTTCCCAGCACCACTTATTGAAGAGGCTGTCTTTGCCCCATTGTATATTCTTGCCTCCTTTGTCAAAAACAAGGTACCCATAGCTGCATGGCTTTATCTCCGGGTTCTCTATCTTGTTCCATTGGTCTATATTTCTGTTTTTGTGCCAGTAACATACTGTCTTGATGACTGTAGTTTTGTAGTATAGTCTGAAGTCAGGGAGGTTGATTCCTCCAGTTCCATTCTTTCTCAAGACTGCTTTGACTATTTGGGGTCTTTTGTGATTCCATATGAATTGTGAAATTTTTTGTTTTAGTTCTGTGAAAAAAGTCATTGGTAATTTGATAGGGATAGCATTGAATCTGTAGATTACATTTGGTAGTATAGTCATTTTCACAATATTGATTCTTCCCACCCAGCTACATGGAATATCTCTCCATCTGTTTATGTCATCTTTGATTTCTTCATCAGTGCTTATAGTTTTCCATATTTTGTTTCCTTAGGTAGGTTTATTCCTAGATATTTTATGCTCTTGGTTGCAATGGTGAATGGTACTGAGTCCTTAATTTCTCTTTCTGATTTTTATTGTTAGTATATAGGAGTGCAAGGGATTTTTGTGTGTTAACCTTGTATCCCATGACTTTGCTGAATTTTCTGATTAGCTCTAGTAATTTTCTGAAAGCTTCTTTTGGGTTTTCTATATACAGTATCATGTCATCTGCAAACAGTGAGAGTTTTACTTCTTTTCTGATCTGGATTCCCTTTATGTCTTTTTCATCTCTGATTGCTGTAGCTAGGACTTCCAAAACTATGTTGAATAATAATGGTGAGTATGGACACCCTTGTCTTGTTCCTGACCTTACAGGGAAAATGTTTAGTTTTTCACCATTGAGAATAAGGTTTGCTGTAGGCTTTTCATATGGCCTTTCATATGGCTTTTACTATGTTCAGCTAGATTCCTTCTATGCCCATTTTTTGAAGTCTTTGTCATCATAAATGGATGCTGGATTTTGTCAAAGGCTTTTTCTGCATCTATTGAGATGATCATATGGTTTTAATATTTCAATTTGTTGATATGGTGTATCATGTTGATTGATCTGCATATATTGAAGAATCCTTGCATCACTGGAATAAACCTGACTTGGTCATGGTGTATGAGCTTTTTAATGTTTTGTTGGATTCTGTTTGCTAGAATTTTGTTGAGGATTTTTGCATCTATGTTCATCAGTGATATTGGTCTGTAATTTTCTTTTTCGTGTTGTCTTTTCCTGGTTTTGGTATAAGGGTGATTGTGGCCTCATAGAATGAGCTTGGAAGTGTTCCTTCCTCTGCAATTTTTTGGAAGAGTTTCAGAAAAATAGACATTAGCTCTTCTCTGAATATTTGATAGAATTCCGGGCTTTTGTTTGTTGGGGAGATTTTTGATCATTTTTTCAAGTTCATTTTTTGTAATTGGGTTGTTCATGATATCTGTTCCTTACCGGTTCAGTCTTGGGAAGCTGATCTTTTCTAAGTATCTGTCCATTTCCTCTATGTTGTCCATTTTATTAGCATATAGTTGCTCATAATATTCCTAATAATCTTTTGTATTTCTGTGTTGTCTGTTGTAACCTCTACTTTTTCATTTTTCATTTTATTGATTTGATTTCTCTCCTTTCTTTTCTTGATGAGTCTGGCTTGTGGTTTGTCAATTTTGTTAATTTTCTCAAAGAACCAGCTTTTACTTTTATTAATCTTTGCTATTGTTTCCTTCATTTCTTTTTCATTTATTTCTGCCCTGCTTTTGATGGGGTCCTTCCTTCTGCTGACTTTGGGGTTTTTTTGTTCTTCTTTTTCCAGCTGCTTTAGATGTAGAGTTAGGCTATTTGAAGCTTTTCTTGCTTCTTGAGGTATGATTTATTGCTATAAACCTCCCTCTTAGAACTGCTTTTGCTGAGTCCCTTTTGCTGACCCAAAAGCAGACCCAAACTGCTTTTGGGTCATTGTGTTTTCATTGTCATTTGTTTCTAGGAATCTTTTGATTTCCTTTTTTATTTCTCCAGTTACTTCTTTGTTATTCAGTAATGTATTGTTTAATCTCCATGAGTTTGTATGTTTTGCTGTTTTTTTCCTGTAGATGATATCTAATCTCAGAGGGTTGTAGTCAGAGAAGATACTTGATACAATTTCAATTTTCTTAAATTTACTGAGGCTTGATTTGTGACCAAGATGTGGTCTATCCTGGAGAATGTTCCATGTGCACTTGAGAAGAAAGTGTATTCTTCTGCATTTGGATGGAAATTCCTGAAGATGTCAATTAGGTCCATTTGGTCTAATGTTTCATTTAAGGTTTACACCTCCTTATTGATTC
Source organism: Cephalophus harveyi (assembly GCA_006410635.1). Classification (NCBI taxonomy): domain Eukaryota; kingdom Metazoa; phylum Chordata; class Mammalia; order Artiodactyla; family Bovidae; genus Cephalophus; species Cephalophus harveyi. The sequence continues at coordinate 664,043 of SJYT01037265.1, read as the reverse complement.
TGTTTTGATGATCTGTCCATTGATGACAGTGGGGTGTTAAAGTCCCCTACTATTATTGTGTTCCTGTTGATTTCTCCTCTTATAACAGTTAGTGTTTGCCTTATGTATTGAGGGGCTCCTATGTTTGGTGCATAGACATTTACAATTGTTCTGTCTTCTTGGACTGATCCCTTGATCATTATGTAGTGTCCTTCTTTGTCTTTTATGATATTCTTTATTTTAAAGTCTATTTTGTCTGAAATAAGGATTGCCACTCCAGCTTTCTTTTGGTTTCCATTCACGTGGAATATCATTTTCCATCCTTTTACTTTCAGTCTGTATGTGTCTCTAGATCTGAAGTGGGTCTCCTGTAGGTAGGATATATATGGGTCTTGTTTTTGTACCCATTCAGTGAGTCTGTATCTTTTGGCTGGTGTATTTAATCCATTTACATCTAAGGTAATTATTAATATATATGTTCCTATTGGCATTTTCTTGATTGTTTTGGGCTTGTTTTTGTAGGTCTTTCATTTCTTTTGTGTTTACTGGCTATATAAGTCCCTTTAGTATTTGTTGCAAGGCAGGTTTGGTGGTGCTGAATTCTCTTAATTTCTGCTTGTCCGTAAAGCTTTTGATTTCTCTGTCAATTTTGAATGAGATCTTTGCTAGGTATAGCAATCGTGGTTGTAGGTTTTTCTCTTTCAGTACTTTAAATATATCCTGCCATTCCTTTCTGGCCTGTAGAATTTCTGCTGAAAGATCCACTGTTAATTGTGTGGGTTTTCCCTTGTATGTTACTTATTGCTTTTCCCTTGCTGCTTTTAATATTCTTTCTTTGTGCTTAATCTCTGTTAGCTTGATTAATATGTGTCTCAATGTGTTTCTCCTTGGGTTTAACCTGTAGGGGACTCTGTCCTTCTTGAATTTGATTGACTATTTCCTTTCCCATGTTGGGGAATTTTTCAAATATAATTTCTTCAAAAATTTTCTCAGTGCCTTTCTTTTTTTATTCTTCCTCTGAGACCCCTATAACTCGAATATTGGTGCAGTTAATATTGTTCCAAAGGTCACTGAGGCTTCCCTCAATTCTTTTCATTCCTTCCCCTTTATACTGCTCTTCAGCAGTTATTTCCATCATTCTTTCCTCCAGCTCACTTATCCGTTCCTCTGCCTCAGTTATTCTGCTATTGGTTCCTTCTAGTGTATTTTAAATTTCAGTAATTGCGCTATTCATCTCTGTTTGCTTATTCTTTATTTCTTCTATGTCCTTGGTGATTGTATTAACTGTGTTAAGTATTTCTTGCATTTTCTCCATTCTATTTTCAAGTCTTGGGAGCATCTTTACTATCATCATTCTGAATTCTCTTTCAGAGAGATTGTTTATTTCCTCTTTGTTTATTTGGTCTTGTGAGTTTCTACCTTGCTTTTTCATTTGCATTGTATCTCTCTGTCTTTTCATCATCTTTTTTTTTCTAACTTGCTCCACTTGCGGTCTCCTTTTCCCAGGCTTTAGGGTTGTATTACTTCTTCCTTTTGATATTTTCCCTTGGAAGGAAATGTTGGTTGAGTGGTTTGTGCTGATTTCTTATTAGGGGTGACTCGTGCCTGTATTCTAGTGGGAGGAGATCAAGTAGGTAGTTACAGAAATACTGGGACATATACACACACTTCCACACATACAGTTATAACCAAAGTGTTCTAAAGAAAAGACTACAGGAGGTTGACTTGGTGAGCAAAGGAAACCAGAGGTGATAGCAACCAATTGAAGGCAGAGTTAGCTAATGCTCAATCTGGAAATCTGAGCAAGGGCAGAAGGCCAACTGGGGAATATAGCATAGGGAGCTTGACAATTTAGCTTAATTGGTGAAAGAAGAAAGAGTGAAGGGAAAGAAAGAGGAGAATTGAAAAAGAGAGAGATAGAGAAGAAAGGAAAAAAAAGAGAAAAGGAAGGGGTGGAGAAGAGGATTAAAAAATAGAAAGAAAAAAAGAGAAAAGCAAAGATGAATAGACGTGTGGAAAAGATTTATATATAATCAGGAATAGCTAAAGACAGTAAAGAACAGGAGGAAAAGCAATTGAATACATCCAAAATAAAATACCAAAAAATTCAAGGAAAAAAAAAGTGAGAAAGAGGAAAAAAAAAAAAAAAACAGCTAAAATGAATTTTCCTCTTGCTTTTTTTGACAAGAAACACAAAGAGGAAAACGCCACAGCACCACAAAAGGCTAATATGGAGAGGAAATATGTAGGGGGAATAAACCGTGTGATTTATAAGAAAAAACAAATCTTAAAATGAATTTTTTTTAAAAAAGGAAAACTCCACAGCACCGCAAAAAGCTAATGAGATAGTGGAAATATGTTGGGGGATATGCAGTGTGATTTATAAGAAGAAAGAATCTTAAAATGACATTTTTTTTAATAGCAAGAAAAACAATGAGGAAAACTCCACAGCACCACTAAATGCTAGTGTGAAGGTGGAGATATGTTGAGGGAATAAACAGTGTGATTTATAAGAGAAAAAAATGAAAAAAGAAAAAAAATTTAAAAAGGGTTTTCAAGGCCGTAGTTCTTGGTTGTGGAGTCTGCCACTGTGGACGGGGCTGAGTTGGTGTCCTGTGATGTTTGCCTGGTTGGTGGAGCTTGTGCCTGTGTTCTGATTGATGGAGCTAGATCTCCTCTCTCTGAAGGGCAGTGCAGTGTCCAGTAGTAGGTTTTGGAGTGTCTGTGGGTTCAGTATGCCTTTGGGAAGTTGTTCTAGCTTTCGTGGTGTTAGACGGGTCTATTTCCGCAGCTGCTTCAGAGTGGCTCTCTCAGTGTAACTGCAGTGCCACCAGTCCCCTACTTGTCCCTGGGATCACTGCCAGTGCTTCTGTTCCCCTGTCCCTCCCTGTCTGCTGGCCGAAACTTGCTAGGTAGGTGCTTGTGTGGATCCTTTTGCCTCGCGGTGATGATATGTTGAATTTTAAGTTACCGACCTATGTTCAATTTAACCAGTGTTTACAGAGCTAATGAGAATGTATAGGAGTGACCTTGGCTCCCTCACTCTTCCCCATTCTGGCAATGACAATACCCCCCAATCCCTTCTCAACTCTACAGAGCTTGTTTGATTTAGGACCATAGTGTCCATCTCCACTTGCTCTTTGAAGTAGGGTTCATTTTGAATTGGATTTCAATATTGAATGTAATACACAGGCATGCAACTAATTGTCATTCATGAGTGCAGACATTCTCCCAAAAAGTATCAGATGAAACCTGGTGTGACCAAATAAACTTTCAGGAAAACTCTCCATTCTATTCCTGTCAAAACATTATGCATTATCCTGAGTCTAAAGCATCTCCTTTTCTCCTTTTCTTTTTTTTAAAAAATGCATTATGTTTCATTTTCTTTCTGAAAATACCAGCTAACAGCAGACATATGTACAGATATAACTTCAACTGAAATTTTAAGGTCACCAATTATGACAGTGAAGGCTATCTATAAATTGCTTTGAGTAACTTTGGGTCCCTTGTTATCATTTACAAAGTCAAAGTGATATCTCATGGGTATAATCAGATATGCTAAATTTGCCCAGTTGTATGTTAACTTCATAACAGGCCTTAAAACCAGATTTTAATTCTTAAGTTAAATCAACTTTTCCTGTTACCCCTAAAACAAGAAAAGAATTGTATGTAATTCTTGGAATAAGAAATGGCTATCTCATCTTTTTGGAGCTCTAGTTTCTTATGTCAATTTCCGGACAGTCCACCTCACAACCAGAGCTTCTGTGCTTAAGGAACAGCAGTTCTTTGTACAAGGTCAAAGGAACTCTGAACTGTAAACTTGCATAGACTCATGGTGAGAAATTTAAAAAGGGAGCAAACAAAATGAGTGGAAAGAATTACTGGAGATTGATTAGTTCTTATCTTTGACCATTTCTTTCCAGAATTTAAGCTATCTCTGCTTTCTTTGTTAGATAAACAATAGCCATTGAAAAACTAAGAAAATCTAATGTTGGACAAAAAACTCTGGGATAAAAAAAGAATGAAAAAACTTCTAAATAAATCCTGTGATTTTATTACCTAGTATTACATTCCAGTCTGTAAATTGTGTTCCATGCTCGAAAAAGTAGTGTCAACCACTTAACACACAGTGTAAAGTTGGTTTCTCTTTGTCCTGGGTCATATTGAACTCATGTGAAGCCAAATTTCAGATCCAAGTACAACTGGAAAATTAGAATTTCAGTCTTGCAGGAAAGGCATATCATGAAGTTGGTTTAATTGTCTGCTGTAGTGTTTCTGCAACCATGACAACAAACTGTTAACAACACTAACTGTTACCATTTGGGCTTGTAACCCATCAAGCCACCAGGAATGTATGGAAAAACTGTTCTGAAAGGCCATTCTCTGGTAAAGGAGACCAGGGTGGAAGAAGGAGAATTTCAGAGACAGCAGAACTTTCCTGGCAGAGACTGAATACTTGCTTAGTTTTCTCATTCAGAGAATTCTACCTTCTCTGGAGTTCTGCCATACATTAACTTCATCTACCTGGAATATTTCATGTAGATATTAGCCTTGGATGGTAGATATATAATTTAAATGATGTCCTATAAAATTATGGTTGTGCAAAGTCTATACTCTTTCTTATTTGAGTAAGAAAATTAAAGTTTTTCACCCTAATCCTGCCTGATTAAAAATAATGGATTAAAACGGTGAGTCTGCATTTGGGAGTCATATTAAAGAGCCAAATTCCTCTCATAATTTTCATTTAATTCTCTAAATTCACACATTTCCAACAAAATAAATATTTCTCACCATGATGTAGTGATACTTCATGTTCCAAATTCTTAGGAAAAAAATAGCTTAATGATATAGTAAGAGTAGATAGCTATTACAAGGTGAAATACTTTATTTCATTAATTGATCTAGCATAAAAGTTGAAATCTCTTGTTAGGTTTAATCAGAACATTTAAATATCTTAAGATTCTATATCTTGATGATTACTCAAGTATTCTTAGGTGCTTTAAAATATGACAACGTGGATGCTTAATTTTTTAAAATATCATAAACTCAGGTTATATTTCATTTTTATTTTAATGATTTGAATCTCATGGTATCATGTTTTTGAAATGTCACATAACTACATCAAGAGTAATTATAGTTACCATATATATAAAGGGCAACATACAGAAGTGTTTGCTAATCATATCCAACTTCAGGAATGATGGTCATGACCTCTTAATACAGATATTTTGTCTGAAAATTGAGAGTATCATTGCAGTCTTTGTCTCTTGATCCTTTCTAGGAGAGAGATATCTGAACAGAGATGTAATATAAGCCTTTGGTATTTGGTAGCTTTGCCTAAGATTACAAGCGGAAATAAATATAATATGACATGACTTAAGGTGGTAAGTTGTATCATTATCAGGCACAACAGAAAAGAAATAAGTTCTGTTAGCCCTATGTTATTTATTTTTTATCCTCCCCAGCTCCCCACACACAAATAAACCCACAATGAACAAACAACCCTCTCAGGTAGAAACATTAGGATCTTTGGACATTTCTCCTGTCTCCATGACTACTTTCTGGATGCTATCTAACATATTTTTTAAGGAAAGAGAGTGAAATTTAAGTCAGTTAACATTGATAAATTATCTAAGAATTCAAAAATAAAACCTACTGACTCACATGGCATTTCTAAACAATCACCAAATGGTTCTTATTTCTCTTTTATGGAGGCTTGACTACAGTTGAAGTTTGAAGAAGCACAAAAATTTTAACACTGTCACTGTTAACAGGCAATTTGTGAACAAATGAAAAGAAATACACTTTGATGTGATATATATAATTATGATAGCCAGATATGCAATCCATAATACTGGCCATATCCATTAAGCCATAATGTATGCTTTGACCTACTAAATGCAAAACTCAGAAAAGTTTGGATGTAGTGTCTCCAGTCACATTTTATCCTTTTGATTTGTGTTTCTACCTTCAAAATTCAAAAGAAATTCATCTTCTTATGCCAAATCCATTAGCAGTTCCTGAGTCCTACTTTCTTCATTTCTCCACAGAATCTCTTTTTATTTAATGTTTTTCTTTCACCTCCTCAGTCTTTAACATATGATTATCCCAGTTCCTATTCTCTTGTCTTACTACTCTTTCTCTCCTTTGCAAGTTCTTTGTTTTACTTGGGTTCCAAAAATAATACTCTCTTATTTCTTTAAGCCTACTCTTTCTTCAGAATCACTAATGGACCCTAGGGTCAATTAGTCTCTGCTGTCTGTGTTCCCTCTCAGATCCACAGAAGAATCTCTATCTGGATATTACATAAGAATCTCAAATTCCACCAATCATAAACCTAATATATCTGCCACATCTGAACTGCAAAGACATTCTTGCTCTTTGTTATCCTGGTTGCTCACCTGCCATCTGAACAAATAATTCTGAAAATTTGGAATCACCATTGCCTTTCTCCATGACTCGTGTTTAGTCAGCCCTGATTTATGTCAATTTTTATTACCAAATTTCCCTCAACTTCAGTATTTCCTTTTCATTCATATTTCTCCATGTTAGATTAAATCCTTGTGATAATTTGTCTGAGCCATTGTAATTATTATTTCCTATGGAATTCCAATTGAGCTATTTCAAATTCTGGAAGATGATGCTGTGAAAGTGCTGCAATCAATATGCCAGCGAATTTGGAAAACTCAGCAGTGGCCACAGGACTGGAAAAGTCAGTTTTCATTCCAATCCCAAAGAAAGGCAATGCCAAAGAATGCTCAAACCACCACACAATTGCACTCATCTCACATGCTAGTAGAGAAATGCTCAAAATTCTCCAAGCCAGGCTTCAGCAATACGTGAACCATGAACTTCCAGATGTTCAAGCTTGTTTTAGAAAAGGCAGAGGAACCAGAGATCAAATTGCCAACATCCACTGGATCATGGAAAAAGCAAGAGAGTTCCATAAATATATATCTATTTCTGCTTTATTGACTATGCCAAAGCCTTTGACTGTATGGATCACAATAAACTGGAAAATTCTGAAAGAGATGGGAATACCAGACCACCTGACCTGCCTCTTGAGAAACCTATATGCAGGTCAGGAAGCAATAATTAGAACTGGACATGGAACAACAGACTGGTTCCAAACAGGAAAAGGAGTACACCAAGGCTGTATATTGTCACCCTGCTTATTTAACTTATACGCAGAGTACATCATGAGAAACCCTGGGCTGGAGGAAGCACAAGCTGGAATCAAGATTGCCGGGAGAAATATCAATAACCTCAGATATGTAGATGACACCACCCTTATGGCAGAAAGTGAAGAGGAACTCAAAAGCCTCTTGATGAAAGTGAAAGAGGAGAGTGAAAAAGTTGGCTTAAAGCTCAACATTGAGAAAACTAAGATCGTGGCATCTGGTCCCATCACTTCATGGGAAATAGATGGGGAAACAGTGGAAACAGTGTCAGACTTTATTTTTGGGGCCTTGAAAATCACTGCATATGGTGATTGCAGCCATGAAATTAAAAGACGCTCACTCCTTGGAAGGAAAGTTTTGACCAACCTAGATAGCATATTCAAAAGCAGAGACATTACTTTGCCGACTAAGGTCCATCTAGTCAAGGCTATGGTTTTTCCTGTGGTCATGTATGGATGTGAGAGTTGGACTATGAAGAAGGCTGAGCGCCGAAGAATTGATGCTTTTGAACTGTGGTGTTGGAGAAGACTCTTGAGAGTCCCTTGGACTGCAAGGAGATCCAACCAGTCCATTCTGACGGAGATCAGTTCTGGGTGTTCTTTGGAAGGGCTGATGCTGAAGCTGAAACTCCAGTACTTTGGACACCTCCAGTACTTTGGTTGACTCATTGGAAAAGACTCTGATGCTGGGAGGGATTGGGGGCAGGAGGAGAACGGGACGACAGAGGATGAGATGGCTGGATGGCATCACTGACTCAATGGACGTGAGTTTGGGTGAGCTCTGGGAGTTGGTGATGGACAGGGAGGCCTGGCATGCTGTAATTCATGGGGTCACAAAGAGTCGGACACGACTGAGTGACTGAACTGAACTGAACTGTTCTTTAATATTCTCATCTCTACACTTCAGTAGTTGCTCATAGTATGACAAAAACAGTTTTTTAATAATGTCATTCCCTCTTCAAACAAACTTTAGAGGCTTCCAGGTACATGCTGACTGAGTCAATATATTCTTTAATTTAAGGTCTGTAAGTCAGAATCAACATTATGAGAACTGGCATCTACATACTAATACAGTACATTTAAAAAATTCAATAATGTTTAATTGAGGGTAGCCCAGCTAACAAACGGAGAAAGTGAAGTCACTCAGTCGTGTCCGACTCTTAGCGACCCCATGGACTGTAGCCCACCAGGCTCCTCCGTCCATGGGATTTTCCAGGCAAGAATACCAGAGTGGGTTGCCAAAGTAAACCAAAAAAATAAACTAGAAAATATATAAATATACATGGACCCAGGTTTGATCCCTGAGTCAGAAAGATCCCCTGGAGAAGGAAATGGCAACCCACTCCAGTACTAAAGGCCTATTTCATGAAGTTCCATTTCCCTAGTACACTATGTAGAACTTTTGACAAAAAGTTACAAAACATATTAAGAGGCAAGAAAATCAGTTTGAAAAGACAGAGAAAACATCAGAATTACACTCATATGGTAAGCAAGTTGGAATTAACAGACTGGAATCCTATGGAAAGAGGAGCTTGGTAGGCTACCGTCCATGGGGTCACAAAGAGTCGGACACGACTGAGTGACGTCACTCACTCACTCATGATTAATGTGCTAATGATTCTAATGGATAAAACATAATGGATAGACAGTATGCAAGAACAGATGGGCACATGGGATAATGAATAGAGATAATAATATTGTACTATAATTATGGAATGGGATAATTATAACAGCAACCATCAGTTTCAGTTCAGTTCAGTCATATACAAATCTATCAAAGTAACATGCTATACACCTTTAACTTACACAATGTTTTGTGTCAAATTTATTCAATAACATATAAAAAGAACAGATGGGCAATTAAAGCAGAGAGATAGGAAGTCTAAGAAATAATAAAAAGAGAATGGTAGAGATCAAAACCAATGTAACAGAAATGAAGAACGCCTTTGATAGTCTCAGCAATAAAATGAAAACGGCTATGGAAAAAATCTCTGAGCATGTGGGTATGTTCATAGAAATTTCAAAAACTGAGAGGCAAAGAGAAAAAAGATAAAAAGAGGAAACAGAATATCCAAAAACTGCAGGACAAGTACAAATGCTATAAAATATGCATAACAGGAATACCATGAGGAGAACGAAAGAAAAGGACAGAAAAAAAGTATTTGAAGCAATAGTCACTGAAAATTTCTCCAAATTATTGTTAGACACCAAATCAAGATACAGGAAGCTCAGAGAACAAGCAGAATAAATGCCAAACCACCCCCTCCCACCAAAAAAAAAAAAAAAAAAAAAACTACACTTAGGCATATCATAAGAAAACTTCAGAAAATCAAAGATAAAGAAAAACTCTTGAAAGAAGCCAGAGAGGGAAAATAAATCTTATCTTATAGTAGAACAGAGATAAGAATTGCATCCTACTTCTCCGAAATTATGTGAGTAATATAACTATTTTAAAATGTTAAGAGAAAAAAATCAGCCTGGAATTCTGTATGCTGCAGAGTTATCTTTGAAAGTGAAGAAAATATAAAGACTTTCTCAAAACAAAAACAAACAAACAAAAAAAAAAACGGGGGGTGGGATTTGCTCTCTTGCTTTGCAAGACATGTCAAAAGAAATCAAAAGAAGTTCTTGAGTAATACCTTGATATAGGAAAATGATATAGGTGAGAACCATGGAATTAGAGAAAGAAAGGAAGAACATGGGAGAAAGAATAATGAAGGTAAAATAAAAACTTCATTATCCTTATTCTTAATTTATCTAATATTTTTTCATAGTAACAATGCATTCTATAAGTGATAAGGAAGATCTTCAATCTTCCCCTTTGTCTCCTTTACTCTCACACTACTGTCACACTCACAACACTGACACCAGCTGTGTGTGCGTTTTTCCCACACCCAGCAATTCTGTGACCCCAGCTTAACTTAATTCTGAACCTGTGTACCTGTGGACAGCCTCAGGTTACAGGCTCAGTCCCACAAGCCTGTACCACTTCAGTCACCTATTGCAAGTCTAGGTGTCACCTGTGCTTCTGACTGATCAGCTACAGCTTGAAGTTTCCCACAATCCCCTCCACAAGTTCCATTAATTTTTTAGAACAGTTCATAGTGAATAGTGAAGTCTCTCAGTCGTGTCTGCCTCTTTGCGACCCCATGGACTGTAGCCTACCAGGCTCCTCCCTCCGTGGGATTCTCCAGGCAAGAATACTGGAGTGGGTTGCCGTTTCCTTCTCCAGGAGATCTTCCCAACCCAGGGATCGAACCTGGGTCTCCCTCATTGTAGGCAGACGCTTTACCATCTGAGCCACCAGGGAAGCCCATAGAACTCAGAAAAACAATTTACTTACTGTTTCCCAGTTTATTATAAAAAGATATGCATAAAGATACAGATGGATATCCGGATAGAAGAGATGCAGCGGGCACAGTATATGGGAAGGAGTGCAGAGGCCCCATGTCCTCTCCCGGCACTCCACTCTCCCAGCACCACCATGTTTATAACCCGGAAACTCTCTGAACCGCACCCATACTTTGGAGATTTTAATAGAGGCTTCCTCACAAAAGCACAAGCAATCATTAACTCCATTCCCAGCCCCGCTTCCTACTCTGGAGAATGGGAGGTGGGGCTGAAAATTTCAAGCTTCTAATCAGGGCTTGGTCTTTCTGGTGACCAGCCTCTGTCCAGGAGCCCATCCAGAGTCAACTCCTTAGCACAGAAGACACTTTTATCACGGAGGAAATTCCAAAGGATTTAGGAACTTGGTATCAGAATCAGGGTCAAAGACCAAATATTAGAACAAAAGATGATCTAGTGCTTTCATGACTTGGGAAATTACAAAAGTTCTAGAGCTGTGTGCCAGGAACCAAGGGCAGAGACCGATATATATCTTTTGTATTTTCTCACATTGATATGTATACACATAGACAAAATATGTATATATTCTTATATATGCTTATGTATAAGTAAAATGAATGACAGCAATCATACAAGAGAAAGGTGGGAGGAATTAGGATTATTTTGTTATCATATAGTCCTTTATTGCATTACTTGTGAAGTGGTATAGCATTATTTGAAAGTAGACTTGGATTAGTTGTAAGTCTGTATCGCAAAATTCTGGGGGCAATCACTTTTAAAAGTTCTTTAAAAAATATTTTGTTGAATATATGTATTTCTCATAGTCTGTAGACTTTTCCAGTTTCTTAATGATATGTTCTGATAAGCAGATATTTTAAACTTTTATGAAGTCCAGTTAATTTTTTCTTTTATATTTAGGTGATTTGTTTGTTTTTATTTTTTTATTTTTTGCTTAAAAATATTTAGGCTTATAAATCTATCTCAAGTTAATATTTTGTATGTTCTAAATTAGGTTGGGAACACGTGTACACCCGTGGCGGATTCATGTTGATGTGTGGCAAAATCAATACAATATTGTAAAGTAAAAATAATAATAATAATAATAAAAATTAGGAATCAATTTTAATGCTTTAAAAAAATATGATTATACAGTTGATTTGGCATCGTTTCTTAAAAAGATTGTCCGTTGAATTGTGCTGGTGCTTTTGCTAAGAATTATTTGACCTTGTACATTTAATCTATTTATGAACTTTCTATTCTGGTCCATTGATCTATTTGCCTGTCCTCATATCAATATCATACTATGGCCACTGATGTATGTATAGACAAACTAATGCATATACATTCTTCACAACTGTCAAGAGCAAACTACCCAGAAAAAGGTAAAACTGAGAAAGTAAATAATACTGAAGCTCATCAAATTTTATGAAGCAAGCAGGAGAAAAATCACCAGAAGAAAATAAAGGGTATTCAGAAAGACAGGATGAAGATACAAAGAAAGTATGAATATGGAAATTAAGAAATAGACAGCTTTTAAGAAAAAAATTTTTAAAGGCTTCCAGAGGGTCGGATGCTGCAGAAAGACACACAGATGGTTTAAAAGGTATTTTTTAAGGTTATTTTGAAAAATTACAAGAAATCGTGATTACCCAGGTAAGGGCAGTTTCAGGAGCAGTGAGGGCATATATTTATTCAATGAATACTTATTGATTGCCCAAGCATACTGCAAAGTGTTATGAACAAGATACGCTGCCAGCTTTTTTTGAAATTTATAGTCCTGCAAATCCAATAAGTTAGAGTCCCATGAAGGAAAAAAGGAATGGATCATGTGGAAAATAAAAATGTAAGGCACAAAAATTCTTTATAGGGTGACAGTAAAAGAAAAAAGTAACATTTGGTGGTTTTATGTGAAGACATGTTGAAAAAAGGATTTTGTTTTGAAACTGAGCAGAACCCTGAGGGAACCTTCCCAGGGATCAATCCCACCCCTAGCTGCCCCCTGAATTCTCTGTTCCCTACCTCTTGTTTGTAAAAAAGCTTTAGCCTCCCAGGCATTTTCAGAGTTCCAAAGAACAAATTTAATCAGAGAAATAGAAAAATGCAGAAAAAAAGGAAAAAAGTCAAGCAAGATAAAATTATAATAGTTTAGCCATAAAAAACAAAGTCAGGGACATTTAGTTCCTCTTCAAGGGTTATAGATAAAATTCTGAGCCATATCCTTGAGTTGTTTCACAGATTAAAACACCCACCAGGTAGAAGATGTTAACTACATACTGACACCACCATGGAGATCCCAGACCAGTTGGAACCAGAAGGTTGACGATTGAGGTTCCTGATGGTGTTACCTCACCATCAACCAATCAGAGAACTGAGCATGAGCATGAGTGGGTCATGCACTCCATGTCCCTCTCTCTTACATTGTCTTTAAAAACTCTTTCCTGACAGCCATCAGGGAATTCAGATCTTTTTGAGCATGAGCTGCCAGTTTTCCTTGCTTGGCCCTGTAATAAATACAGTACTTTCCTTCACCACAGCTTGATGTCAATAAATTTACTTTACAACTTGTTGGGCAAGCAGGCCCAACTTTGCTTTGGTATAGGGAAGCAAAGGCAGGGAACATTTCCATTGAGAAAGCTTCAAATTTCCAGATCTGAAGCAAAGTGGAGGGTAAGAATATGGTGAAATTCAAAAGGATTCTGAGGAAACTATAGTAATGATGGATTAAGACATGTAAAGAAAATAAGATGTGATTCCCTCAAAAAAAGAAGAAAAAAAAAAAGTAAAGATTGGTGGCTCAGCAGTAAAGAATCCGCCTGCCAATGTTGGATACCTGGGTTTGATCCCTGGGTTGGGAAGACTCCCTGGAGAAGGAAATGGCAACCCACTTCAGTATTCTTGCCTGGGAAATCCAATGGACAGAGGAGCCTGGTGGGCTACAGTTCATAGGGTCACAAAAGAGTCAGACATGACTTAGCAACTAAACAATAATAACAAAGATTATGTTTTAGAAAGAATCAGAGTATTTATTTCTCAAAAAGACTGATGGAAAGTAGGGAGAGAAGAGTAGGAACAAAGTAAAATTGAGAGGACTATGCAATGTAATTCATGAGCTCTATGTTCTTGGAGGGGGATTTGCGGGAAGAATGGAATTAAAGCAAGAGCCCCAGAGTGAGTAATGAACTGCTATAAGAGCTGTTCTGAGGAGTAATAGAAGGAACCAATTGAGGTAAATAACAGGAATAATAAAAACACTACAAAATCTCCACAATTTAGCAATTGTGAATTAAGATACAATTTTAATGTACAGATTCACAATTTTCTCCAGACTCCATTACTGCCAGGGAAAGGAGTGGACATATGTGGGAAAAAAACAAACAAACAAAAAAACCCCTAGGTTTCACCTGGGTTAACTTTGATGGGCATGTATAATATAAAAGAAAGAGCTGAAGAACATTATTATTTTAGGATTTTGTTTCAATGGATTGAGATTAAGTTTTAATACAGAAGAAAAAAAAATCAGGATGACCAACCTAGTGAAATAGCAATAGCTAAGATATTTAAAGTTAGAAAAACAGGGATAGGAGGGCAAAGACATGAGAAAGGTAGAAATATGAATCTATGATCCAGTGATGTGTTGGAGGCAGCTATTTCCAGCTAAAGAGAGTTGACTATGAGCGTTTCTTCCCAACTCTGTATTCACAGAAATCATGGTGGTAACTTGCAGTCAGCCACAGTGGAAATATTTACACCGAGGAGAAGACTCTTGAGAGTCCCTTGGACTGCAAAGAGATCCAACCAGTCCATTCTAAAGGAGATCAGCCCTGGGATTTCTTTGGAAGGAATGATGCTAAAGCTGAAACTCCAATACTTTGGCCACCTCATGTGAAGAGTTGACTTATTGGAAAAGACTCTGATGCTGGGAGGGATTGGGGGCAGGAGGAGAAGGGGACGACAGAGGATGAGATGGCTGGATGGTATCACTGATTAGATGGACATGAGTTTGGGTGAACTCCAGGAGTTAGTGATGGACAGGGAGGCCTGGCGTGCTGGGAATCATGGGGTCGCAAAGAGTCAGACACAACTGAGCGACTGAACTGAACTGAACTGAATCAGCAACAACTACAAGTCGGATCCTTTCTTTTCTTTTTTTCTTTGATATCTGATTGTTAAGTATTTACCAGCACACCACTGCTGGGGTAGATAGTAAGATGTCCAATTTCTTTTTTTCTTTTCTTGAAACATAAAATTGAGTTTACTATCAAGTAGTTATGTGCTTGTAGTAAATAAGATCTATTAATAGTGCAAAGAAATAGAGGAATACAACAGAATGGGAAAGACTAGAGATCTCTTCAAGAAAATTACAGATAGCAAGGGAACATTTCATGCAAAGATGGGCACAATAAAGGACAGAAATGGTAGGGACCTAACAGAAGCAGAAGATATTAAGAGGAGGTGGCAATAATACACAGAAGAACTGTACAAAAGAGATTATGACCCAGATAATCATGATGATGTGATCACTCACCTAGACCCAGACATCCTGAAATACGAAGTCAAGTGGGCCTTAGGAAGCATCACTATAAACAAAGCTGGTGGAGGTGATGGAATTCCAAGCAAGGTATTTCAAATCCTAAAAGATGATGCTGTGAAAGGGCTGCACTCAATACGCAAGCAAATTTGGAAATCACAGCAGTGGCCACAGGACTGGAAAAGGTCAGTTTTCATTCCAGTCCCAAAGAAAGGCAATGCCAAAGAATGCTCAAACTACCACACGATTACACTCATCTCACACACAAGCTTCCCTGGTGGCTCAGAGGTTAAAGCATCTGCCTGGAATGCCGGAGACCCAGGTTCGATCCCTGGGTCGGGAAGATCCCCTGGAGAAGGAAATGGCAACCCACTCCAGTACTCTTGCCTGGAGAATCCCGTGGAGGGAGGAGCCTGGTAGGCTACAGTCCATGGGGTTGCAAAGAGTCAGACACGACTGAGCGATAAACTACTACTAACTACTACACACACTAGTAAAGAAAGAAAAGAAAGTGAAGCCACTCAGTCGTGTCCAACTCTTTGCGACCCCATAGACTGTAGCCTAACAGGCTCCTCTTTCGATGGGATTTTCCAGGCAACAATACTGGAGTGGCTTGCCATTTCCACTAAAGTAATGGTCAAAATTCTCCAAGCAAGGCTTCAACAGTATGTGAACCATGAATTTCCAGATGTTCAAACTGGATTTAGAAAAGGCAGAGGAACCAGAGATCAAATTGCCAACATCCTTTGGATTATCAAAAAAGCAAAATAGTTCCAGAAAAACATATTCTTCTGCTTTATTGACCATGCCAAAGCCTTTGACTGTATGGATCACAATAAACTCTGGAAAATTCTTCAAGAGATGAGGATACCAGATGACCTGATCTGCCTCTTGAGAAATCTGTATGCAGGTCAGGAAGCAATAGTTAGAACTGGACATGGAACAACAGACTGGTGCCAAATTGGGAAAGTTCAGTTCAATTCAGTCACTCAGTCATGTCCGACTCTTTGCGACCCCATGAATCGCAGCATGCCAGGCCTCCCTGTTCACCACCATCTCTTGGAGTTCACTCAAACTCACATCCATCGAGTCCGTGATGGCATCCAGCCATCTCATCCTCGGTCGTCCCCTTCTCCTCCTGCCCCCAATCCCTCCCAGCATCACAGTCTTTCCCAATGAGTCAACTCTTCACATGAGGTGGCCAAAGTACTGGAGTTTCAGCTTTAGCATCATTCATTCCAAAGAAATCCCAGGGCTGATCTCCTTTAGAATGGACTGATCGGATCTCCTTGCAGTCCAAGGGACTCTCAAGAGTCTTCTCCAACACCACAGTTCAAAAGCATCAATTCTTCAGCGTTCAGTCTTCTTCACAGTCCAACTCTCACATCCATACATGACCACAGGAAAAACCTTAGCCTTGACTAGATGGACCTTAGTCGGCAAAGTAATGTCTCTGCTTTTGAATATGCTATCTAGGTTGGACATAACTTTTCTTCCAAGGAGTAAGCGTCTTCTAATTTCATGGCTGCAGTCACCATCAGCAGTGATTTTGGAGCGCAAAAAAATAAAGTCTGACACTGACACTGTTTCCACTGTTTCCCCATCTATTTCCCATGAAGTGATGGGACCAGATGCCATGATCTTCGTTTTCTGAATGTTGAGCTTTAAGCTAACTTTTTCGCTCTCCTCTTTCATCAAGAGGCTTTTTAGCTCCTCTTCACTTTCTGCCATAAGGGTGGTGTCATCTGCATATCTGAGGTGATTGATATTTCTCCCGGCAATCTTGATTCCAGCTTGTGTTTCTTCCAGTCCAGCGTTTCTCATGATGTACTCTGCATAGAAGTTAAATAAGCAGGGTGACAATATACAGCCTTGACGGACT
>SJYT01037265.1:591864-645024 GCA_006410635.1 Cephalophus harveyi | reverse complement strand
TCAGGTCCATGAATCAAGGCAAATTGGAAGTGGTCAAACAAGAGATGACAAGGGTGAACGTCGACATTCTAGGAATCAGCGAACTAAAATGGACTGGAATGGGTGAATTTAACTCAGATGACCATTATATCTACTACTGTGGGCAGGAATCCCTCAGAAGAAATGGAGTAGCCATCATGGTCAACAAAAGAGTCCAAAATGCAGTACTTGGATGCAATCTCAAAAATGACAGAATGATCTCTGTTCGTCTCCAAGGCAAACCATTCAATATCACAGTTATCCAAGTCCATGCCCCAACCAGTAATGCTGAAGAAGCTGAAGTTGAATGGTTTTATGAAGACCTACATGACCTTTTAGAACTAACACCCAAAAAAGATGTCCTTCTCATTATAGGGGACTGGAATGCTAAAGTAGGAAGTCAAGAAACACCTGGAGTAACAGGCAAATTTGGCCTTGGAATGCGGAATGAAGCAGGGCAAGGACTAATAGAGTTTTGCCAAGAAAATGCACTAGTCATAGCAAACACCCTCTTCCAAGAACACAAGAGAAGACTCTACACATGGACATCGTCAGATGGTCAACACCGAAATCAGATTGATTATATTCTTTGCAGCCAAAGATGGAGAAGCTCTATACAGTCAACAAAAACAAGACCAGGAGCTGACTGTGGCTCAGATCATGAACTCCTTATTACCAAATTCAGACTCAAATTGAAGAAAGTAGGGAAAACCGCTAGACCATTCAGGTATGACCTAAATCAAATCCCTTATGATTATACAGTGGAAGTGAGGAATAGATTTAAGGTCCTAGATCTGATAGATAGAGTTCCTGATGAACTATGGAATGAGGTTCGTGACATTGTATGGGAGACAGGGATCAAGATCATCCCCATGGAAAAGAAATTGGGAAAGGAGTACATCAAAGCAATATATTGGAATCCTACTTATTTAACTTATACACAGAGTACATAATGAAAAATGCTGGGACTGGATGAAGCACAAGCTGGAATCAAGATTCCTGGGAGATATTTTAATAACCTCAGATATGCAGATAACATCACCCTTATGGCAGAAAGTGAAGAAGACCTAAAGAGCCTCTTGATGAAATTGAAAGAAGAGAGTGAAAATGTTGGCCTAAAACTCAACATTCAGAAAACTAAGAACATGGCCTCTGATCCCATCACTTCATGGCAAATAGATGGGGAAACAGTGGAAACACTGACAGACTTTATTTTGGGGGGCTCCACCATCACTTCAGATGGTGACTGCAGCCATGAAATTAAAAGATGCTTGCTTCTTGGAAGAAATGCTATGACCAAACTAGAGAGCATATTACAAAGCAGAGACATTACTTTGCCAACAAAGGTCTATCTAGTCAAAGCTATAGTTTTTCCAGCAGTCATGTATGGATGTGAGAGTTGGACTATAAAGAAAGCTGAGTGCTGAAGAACTGATGCTTTTGAACTGTAGTGTTGGAGAAGACTCTTGAGAGTCTCTTGGATGTCAAGGAGATCCAACCAGTCCATCCTAAATGAAATCAGTTCTGAATATTCATTGGAAGGACTGATGCTGAAGCTGAAACTCCAATACTTTTGCCAACTGATGTGAAGAACTGACTCATCTGAAAAGACCCTGATGCGGGGAAAGATTGAAGGCAGGAGGAGAAGGGGATGACAGAGGATGAGATCATTGGATGGCATCACTGACTGAATGGACATGAGTTTGAGTAAACTCCAGGAGTTGACAATGGACAGGGAGGCCTGGCATGCTGCAGTCCATGGGGTTGCAAAGAGTTGGACACGACTGAGCAACTGAACTGAACTGAATAGTGACACTAAAGTTATCTAAGATGAGATCAGGAGAGGGTTGTGATGAATTGGGAGTAAAAAAAATAGTCACAATTATGGAGGAAAGAACATGGTGTCCTTGAATAACACTGAAGACAATGAAGAGAAAATAGCGGACTTGGAAAATGTGAAGATAATAAAAAGTAGGGTTTGGGAAGAGTTGTCAGTGAAACAATAACAATTTCTAAGTATTAACTGACTAGGTAACTCACAGTGCCTGGCATGTAGTAGGTTTTAGATAAATGTTTTGTTGTTTTTATTTAAATTCTGCATGAAATTATTTTGCCAGAAATTTAAATGATTGAGAAAAGGAATTGTAACTTGGAACCCAAGAGTATTCTTTCCACTCAAACAAGATTTCTTTCTATCTTTAGTTGTAAACACTTTCATTGCTAGTTGTAAAATCTTCCCAATACTTGAAATATTTACTCAGATAGCACCTCCCAGCAAAAAACAACTCAATTCCCATGCTTACTTCTGTTTTCAGAAAGTATGTGATACTTAGCAATTGGTACATTCTGCTTAATATTGAAAATACTTTAAATATTTAGGATTATCATGTGTCTGTCCATAGGCCTAGCAGTTAAACACAAAGTAATTATTATCTGAAAACTAAAAAAGATGTTTAAAAATCTAAACTTTAGAGCCATAATATGCACTCTCTTCCTGTTATATTATTTTTTGGAGGGGAAAGTTTCCTCCAATTTTATGTCTCATGTTAAAATGTAATTTACTGAATAATGGGAGAGAATGATTTGGAAATTAACTACATACCGGATTTGCTTGTGGAAAGGGAAACAGACACTCGTTTTCCCAAATACATAATTAGAATCTTAATAAAAACAATGGGGAAAATAATAAACAAACTCCAGCACATCTTAAACATAAAAGAACTAAAGAGGAGTTCACACACATCCCCATATGAATTATACTTCCTGGAAGATAGTTGAAACACCTGGAAAATTGGCTTTAAAGGGGCCATTAATGTAGGAAATGCTGTTTGGAATGTGATCTCAAGAAACCTCAAAAAAATGCACTTGGGAAGGCTTTGTGTACTTTTTAACTATCTTGTGAAACTCACATAAATAAGACTCATTCAGTGAAGTACCTAGTATAATTATCCAAAGTCCACTTGGACTTCTGTCTTTCTGAAGGCCTCAGTCCCTTGAACCAAATGTTCTTAATAATCTTTCCAGTGTACCAAGTACAAACATGTGTGTATCATTAGAATAAAACTATACTTGTTCAAGACTCATTTCAAAATACTGAAGAAAAAAAAACCAACAAAATCAATTCCTGAACTTTAACTCACATTTAATAAAAGAATGTGCTTTTATATACTCTACCTCATATATTACTCTTTTCTCTCTTCACTTCAGGGACTATGAATTCTCAAGCACAAAGGGTAAAGAAACCTCCCATCTTCTGTTCCTGAGCCAAGATTCTACTCAGCACCAAAAGCAATGAGTCGTTTCAGCCAGAAAACATTCAATGGCTCCCACCTCTGAACTTTCATTTGTAGACCTTAGAGTGGCTCAGAAATTTCCCAAGTTTTAATGACTGCTTAAACATCTTTAAAACTTGCTACCAGTGGGATGATTTGAGTTGGGGAAAAAAAAAAAAAAAAAAGACCTTGGATTTTTGCCAAACCTTATACCCAACTGGGCTTCCCAGGTAACGCTAGTGGTTAAAAAAAAAAAAAAAAAAAACCCCATCTGCCAATGCAGGAATGCAGGAGATGTAAAAGACCTGGGTTTGATCCTTGTGTCAGGAAGATTCCCCTAGAAGGCATAGCAACCCACTCCAGTATTCCTGCCTGGAGCATCCCATGGACAGAGGAGCCTGGAGGGCTATGGCCCATAGGATCACAAAGAGTTGGACATGACTGAAGCGACTTAGCACTCATGCACACATACCCAACATTCATGTCTCTTCTACCCTACTGTTCGCCAATCAAGAATCCTAACTCACAAACTTTGTAAGTTTAGCCTGAAGATGAGAAGCTTCTCTGTCCAGCAGCAGAGGTGGCAGATCTCAATACAGAGATCCAGGAGAATTCACCTGACATCAACTTGCAAATACAGTTGGGTCTTACCCACCTCAACAACAGAAGAATGGTGTATGTGGAGTTCTCCAGGACCCTAGGTCTGCAGACAGTATTAAAATAAATATGGAAGCTGAAATCTGAAAGTCCAGTATATCTGCCTCTCACTCTTCATGTAACCATGGAGAAGTTACTTGGACCCTGTGCCTTATGCAAAAGATATGAATTCCACAATTAAAGATAACCACTAATTTTAGATTCCAGGTTCTAGGGGTTCCCAAAGCTGCTCCTGTTCATGCTCACTGCAACTCCATGGACTACAGCACAGCAAGCTTCCTTGTCCTTCACCATCTACCAAAACTTGCTCAAACTCATGTCCATTGAGTTGGTGATGTCATCCAAACATTACACCCTCTGTCATCCCCTTCTCCTGCCCTCAATCTTTCCCAGCATCAGGGTCTTTTCCAATGAGTCAGCTCTTCGCATCAGATGGTCAAAGTGTTGGAGCTTAAGCTTCAACATCAGTTCTTCCAATGAATATTCAGAACTGACTTCATTTAGGATGGACTGGTTGGATTTCCTTCCCATCCAAGGGACTCTCAAGAGTCTTCTCCAACACCACTGTTCAAAAGCATCAATTCTTCGGCATTCAACCTTCTTTATGGTCCAACTCTCACATCCATACGTGACTTCTGGAAAAAACCATAGCTTTGACTTGATGGACCTTGTTGGCAAAGTAAAGTCTCTCCTTTGTAATATGCTGTCTATGTTGGTCATAACTTTTCTTCCAAGGAGCAAGCATCTTTTAATTTCATGGCTGCAGTCACCATCTGAAGTGATTTTGGAGCCCAAGAAAATAAAGTCTCTCACTGTTTCCATTGTTTCCCCATCTATTTGCCATGAAGTGATGGAATCGGATGCCATGATCTTCATTTTTTCAATGTTGAGTTTTAAGCCAGCTTTTTCACTCTTCTTTTTCACCTTCATCAAGAGGCTCTTTAGTTCCTCTTCACTTTCTGCCATAAGGGTGGTGTCATCTGCATATCTGAGGTTATTGAAATTTCTCCCAGTAATCTTGATTTCAGCTTGTGCTTCCTTCACCCTGGTATTTCGCATGATGTACTCTGCATAGAAGTTAAATAAGCAGGGTGACAATATACAGCCTTGGCGTACTCCTTTCCCAGTTTGGAACCAGTTCATTGTCCCGTGTCTCGTTCTAACAGTTGCTTCTTGACCTGTATAAATATTTCTCAGGAGGCAGGTCAGGTGGTCTGGTATTTCCATCTCTTGAAGAATTTTCCACATTTCTTCTGATCCACACAGTCAAAGGCTTTAGCGCAGTCAATGAAGCAGAAGTAGATGTTTTTCTAGAATTCTCTTGCTTTTTCTATGATCCAATGGATGTTGGCAATTTGATCTCTGGTTCCTCTGCCTTTTCTAAATCCAGCTTGAACATCTGGAAGTTCATGGCTCACATACTGTTGAAGCCTGGCTTGGAGAATTTTAGCCTAGCCAGCATATGAGATGAGTGCAATTGTGTGGTAGTTTGATCATTCTTTGGCATTGCCTTTCTTCGGGATGGGAATGAAAACTGACCTTTTCCAGTCCTGTGGCCACTGCTGAGTTTTCCAAATTTGTTGGCATATTGAGTGCAGCACTTCCCCAGCAATATCTTTTAGGATTTGAAATATATTTGCTGGAATTCCATCATCTCCAATAACTTTGCTTGTAGTGATGCTTCCTAAGGGCCACTTGACTTCACACTCTAGGATGTCTGGCTCTACCTGAGTGTTAACCCCGTATTGGTTATCTGTGTCATTAAGATCTTTTTTGTACAGTTCTTCTGTGTATTCTTTGGAGAAGGAAATGGCAACCCACTCCAGTATTCTTGCCTGGAGAATCCCATGGACGGAGGAGCCTGGTGGGCTACAGTCCATGGGGTTGCAAAGAGTTGGACACGACTGAGCGACTTCACTTTCTTTCACTTTTCTGTGTATTCTTGCCACGTCTTCTTAATATCTTCTGCTCCTGTTAAGTCCACACCTTTTCTGTCCTTTATTGTGCCCATCTTTGCATGAAGTGTTTCCTTGGTGGTTGGTAGTTTAGTTGCCAAGTCGTATCCAACTCTTGTGACCCCATAGACTGTAGCTGCCAGGCCCCTCTGTCCATGTGATTCTCCAGGTAAGAATACTAGAGTGGGTTTCCATTTCCTTCTCCAGGGGATCTTCTTGAACCAGGGATTGAATCTGGGTCTCCTGCATTGTAGGCAGATTCTTTACCAACTGAGCTATGAGGGAAAGTTTCCCTTGGTATCTCTAATTTTCTTAAAGAAATCTCTTCTCTTCCCCATTCTATTGTTTTCCTCTATTTCTTTGCATTGTTCACTTACAATGCTTTCTTATCTCTCCTTGCTATTCTTTGGAACTCTGCATTCAGACGGATATATCTTTCTGTTTCTCCTTTGCCTTTAGCTTTTCTTCTTTTCTCAGCTATTTTAAGGTCTCAGACAACCATTTTGCCTTTTTGCATTTTTTTTCCCCTTGTGAATGGTTTTGATCATTGTCTCTTGTACAATGTTATGAACCTCTCTCCATAGTTCTTCAGGGACTCTGTCTATCTAATCTCAGATCTAATCCCTTGAATCTATTTTTCATTTCCACTGTGTAGTCAGAGGGGATTTGATTTAGGTCATACCTGAATGACCTAGTGGTTTCCACTACTTTCTTCAGTTTAAGTCTGTATTTTGCAATAAGGAGTTCACGATCTGGGCCACTGTCAGCTGCCAGTCTTGTTTTTGCTGACTGTATAGAGCTTCTCCATCTTTTGGCTGTAAAATAATATAATCAATCTGATTTCAGTATTGACCATCTGGTGATGTCCATGTGTAGCATCATCTCTTGTGCTGTTGGAAGAGGGTGTTTGCTATGACCAGTGTGTTCTCTTGGCAAATTTCTGTTAGCCTTTGACCTGCTTCATTTTGTACTCCAAGGCCAAACTTGCTTGTTACTCCAGGTATCTCTTAACTTCCTACTTTTGCATTCTAGTCCCCTATGATAAAAAGGACATCTTTTTTTTTTTTTTTTTTTGGTGTTAGTTCTACAAGGTCTTGTAGGTCTTCATAGAACCATTCAACTTCAGCTTCTTCAGCATTACTGGTCAGGGCATAGACTTGGATTACTGTGATATTGAATCGTTTGCCTTGGAAACAAACAGAGATCATTCTGTCATTTTTGAGATTGTACCTAAGAAGTGCATTTTGGACTCTTTTGTTGACTATGAGGGCTACTCAACTTCTTCTAAGGGATTCTTGTCCACAGTAGTAGATATAATGGTCATCTGAATTAAATTTACACATTCCAGTCCATTTTAGTTCATTGATTCCTAAAATATCAATGTTCACTCTTGCCATCTCCTGTTTGACTGTTTCCAATTTACCTTGATTCATCGGCCCAATACTCCATGGACTCTAGCTCACCAGGATCCACTATCCATGGGATTCTCCAAGCAAGCATACTGGACTGGGTTGCCATTACCTCCTCCAAGGGATCTTCCTAATCCAGGGATCAAACTCAAATCTCCTGTATCTCCTGCATTGGTAGGTGGATTTCTTACCACTAAGCCACCTAGGAAGCCTACTGGCTATTAAGCTCTATGTCCCAATGCATAAATCTAGATGTGTTTATGTAAATTAAAGTAAGTATACATTTGTGTTCAGCTGCTTCCAATGCTCTTTTCCCTAGTTTTCTTTTTATAAGCCAATCTCTAGATTATATAATCTAAGACTCACTGCTTATAATGTCTCAAATTGACCCTTACACTCTGCACAATAACCTGACAATTTTTTCACAGCAGTAATTAACACAAGGGATGATTTGATCCATAGGGCATTATGAATGCTTTTTGTTCCTCAGAGGTTTTAAATTCAGAATAGAAAACAATATCAATATTACCTGGCATAAATACCACTTTTTATACCATAGATCCATAATCTGGAAACAGGCTAGAAAATTTAGTTCTGTCAGAGGGTAGAGAATTATCCAGGTATCTTCAAGTAGGGACACATCTTCAGCTCAAGTATCCATATAATTAAGTACATTTTAATCTACATTTTTAAGAGATTACTACTCTCTTAAGACACTACTTTGCTGAGACATTACTTCACTGACAAAGGTCCATCTGGTCAAAGCTATGGTTTTTCCAGTAGTCATGTATGGATGTAAGAGTTGGACTATAAAGAAAGCTGAGCACCGAAGAATTGATGCCTTTGAACTGTGGTGTTGGAGAATACTCTTGAGAGTCCCTTGGACAGCAAGATCAAACCAGTCAATCCTAAAGGAAATCAGTCCTGAATATTCATTGGAAGGACTGATGCTGAAGTTGAAACTCCAGTACTTTGGCCACCTCATGCAAAGAACTGACTCATTGGAAAAGACCCTGATGCTGGGAAAGATTGAAGGCAGGAGAAGGGGACAACAGAGGCTGAGATGGTTGGATGGCATCACTGACTCAATGGACATGAATTTGAGCAATCTCCGGGAGATAGTGATGGACAGGGAAGCCTGACGTGCTGCAGTCCATAGGGTCGCAAACAGTCGGACATGACTGAGCAACTGAACTGAACTGAAGAGTTTCATATTTATATATAAAGCAGTTTATGTGTTAATGTGAAATCATCCCACTTTCACCCTTA
Source organism: Cephalophus harveyi (assembly GCA_006410635.1). Taxonomy (NCBI): domain Eukaryota; kingdom Metazoa; phylum Chordata; class Mammalia; order Artiodactyla; family Bovidae; genus Cephalophus; species Cephalophus harveyi. The sequence continues at coordinate 636,444 of SJYT01037265.1, read as the reverse complement.
CTCTTGAATGATTTATTCCTTTATTTAACAAACTTAGTAAGCTACATGTTGGGCATTATTTTATATGCCAGAATTCTGTGATAAAGATAGGAAAAGTTTTGCTCTCATGACCTAAACTTTTCTTACTCTAGAGAATTATCATTGAGTTCTCCAAGTAAAACTAACTGACTACTCATTCTGAACAATTCTAGCCTTGTATATCTCTGTTAGTTATTTTCTTAATGCGCAGTCCGTGAACCCAATGCTAAACAGACTTCTTGTCACATGATAGGGACACAACACCTATTTATGAAATGAAAAATGAATGAATGAGTATATCAAAGCTACTAAAAGTATAGAATTATTGCATCCATATTTAGAGTTTTATTCTAAATGCTACAAAATGAGAAATATTTAATTAAATTCCTAAATATCTTCTACTATCAAGTTAAGCACGGAGACAAAGCAGTGAACAAGATTAGCAAAGTCTCTGTCTTCACAGAACAAGTAGTTAATATGCCCAATAGCCAAGATATATGGCAATGGAAATACAGTGCCTTCAAAGATGAAGAATTAAGAGGGAACTGAAACTTGAATTTGGTAATCAGGAAAGACTTCCTGGAAGTGGGCACTGTCTCAGCTGAGGTCTGAAGGATCAGTAGAAATTAGTCAGACATGAAGAGGAAAGAAAAGGGGAAAAAAAAAAAAAATCTGAGGGCAAAGGTCTGAAGATAAACCTACCTTGACCAAAGAACTCAGCATGGTTCAGGGCAACCAAATGTATTCAATAGTAGAGAATGAGAGAGATAGAAGCATGAAGCCCTTTGTGCAAAGAGGACAAACGAACACACAAGGATAGCAGAGCAGAGAGACAAAAGGAATGAGAATGTGGACAGGAAACACCAGCTCTAGTAGGTCTTTCTGTGTGTATTTATTTCGGCTACTATTTGAAGGATTTTTGTTATCGTGATGAGACAATGTTCGAATTCACACACAAATGGTATTTAAATGTGGAAGAATTATTTAATTAGGAATGTGAAATAACCAGAACCACCCCATATATGCCTATATTGACTGAATGTACTTTCTTGGGGTTTTCCAGATATATTGTTCATGAATTCTCAGAATCTTAGGATAATCATTTAATACAACTGTAACCTAAATCTAGGATATGATGACATATTTTGAAGCAAATTTTGTAATTTCCTTGGGTGCATTAAAATTTTTAGAAGAGTGAAAGGGCTTATCTTCTACTGCTTTTACTAAAATTTTTATATATTCCAACCATATAAGCAAATTGATTATGTGGTGGGGGTGAGGGGGTGGAAATCAAAAGTGATCATTTAATAGTCAACAGGAAAAATATGTATCATGTTAAACATCTCAATTTTTTAAAAACAATCTCAAATTCCTGAGTTAATAACCATTACACACAAAGAAAAAGTATCACAAGATGAACAACATTCCATTTATTTTTTAAAAACTTAAGCAATGGTCAATTGAAATTATAATCCAAATTATGTTGAAATGAGCCATTTGTAGTTTGGATTCAGCATGTAAGTTTTGATTGAGTATACCTTATATCTGATATGAATTTAGAAACTCTAAAATTCCCCTAGGTTATCCTATCCACTTATAATAGTTTTCATTTAGGCAAAGAATGACTTTTTAAAAAGGAAGAATTGATATTTAAATATTTTCTTTCTCCCTTTACTCAAAGCATGAAAATAATGATTAGTTTTTTTGGGTTAAAGAACACTAAAAGATGAGGGTGACAAATTTAGGGCTTTAGACATTAAGTATAAAATGCATGCAGTTATGCATATTTTATTCACCCAACCTGCAACTTACGTAACTGAGGAGCAAAGATAAAACCAAATCATAATTTTGTATTATCTGGGGTCAATTTCAACACTTCAAAATTTGAATTGAATTCAGAACCAACTCTTTTCATTTCTCAGGGATGATGACCAAGTATAAGAACTTTCAACAAATACAATGGGATAATATTGAATATATTTTTGAAATTTCTTTATTTAGTTTGTTGTCTGGCATGAATACTAATAGGAAAGCATTTGGTGATTTAATTTCTTATTAAACAAGTATCAGAGATTGATTGAATTCCAAAATCACTCATGCATTTACTTAATTTTTTGACTTGTTTACTCAATAATCAAACTGAGTACCTACTATGTGCAAGCACAAAATGAAGCACTGAGAAAATGAAAACACATATCCCTTAGTTGCTGCTCTCAACAAAAGACATAAATGCTGAACAGAGACTGAAGCAAAAATGGAAGCTATTCTAGAACTTCTCTATTTGAACCAATATTAAATAACAAAGCATACTTAATTGTATATTTATTATATCCTCTTGCCATATGACACACAGAATCAAATTTTCCCAAGCCTTTCATAAGACATTATAAAACCCTCCAAACATGTGGCAGATTGGTTTTTACTTGTTTGTGATGTAATGCATCTGAATGGTCAATGGACCAAGAAGTTCTGCTTAAACCTCTCTGCAGCTGCTGATTGAGGAAAGACTGGTGGAAAAGGGGAACAAAGCCAAAAACTGTTTCAGAAATTTTATTCTTACAGTTTGTTGGAGCTACTCATTACTCCCCATTCTACACACACAGACACACACACACACACACACCCCTACACAAATATTAGCATCATAATGTCATGTTACTATTAACACCATATATTTTCTTTTATTTAAAATATATAGAAATGGTGGCAATATGTAAATTCTTTATATACTTTGAATTCTCATTTACGTATATTAAAGACTTTTATTTAAATGCTAATAATGAATTGTGTTTTACAATTAAACCTCAAAGTCTATCACATTGTGTTCTAATAATCAAATGTAATCCTTGGAAAAAATCAAGAATAATTTAGTCTGGAAGTCATTTTGCCAGAAAAAAATTATTCACAAGAGCAAAACACAAACACCAAGTATTCTGGGAGCCTAGAGCACCAGCACCTAAACCTGCCCTGGAACTTCAAGGAAGGCTTATATATATATATATTTTTTAATAGAAGTCACTGCAGGAAATCTTCAAAGAGCCACAGTAATCAGTTAGGCATTGTGGTGATAGGATGACCCTGGTAGGAGTGGAGGGAGGGATGAGGGCATTCCAGGCAGACTGACAGAATGAGAAAAGGCACATACATGAGAAAAAAAAACAAAAACCCAAGAGTGTGGGTAACTTTCATTTCCTGTAGATGTGAGAGCAGCACATGAGAAGCTGGAAAAGGAGGCTGGATGCTCCAACAGAGATAGAAAACTTTATCCCAGAGCAGCCACGCAGAGCCTCTGACAGGCTTTTGTTTGCAGAGATCTCTCTAGCAGCTGGGAGGCAGATGGATTCGGGGGTTAAGGCAGCTGGCAGGGAGCCTGGTTGGGTGGCTGGGAGCACTGGCCATTTGAGGAATGATGAGAAACTCTACCAGGACAGTGATACTATGAACAAAAAAGGGTCCAAGGTTGAAAAGTGTTCGAAATAAAATGGGCAGAGCTTAGAATGGGTGATTGGAGTCGGGTGGGGGTGGGTGAGGAAGAAGGAAGTGACAAGGAAAACGTCTAGATCTGCAGAGTGAGGGACCCGGTGAAGGAGGGTGCCACCTAGAAGAGCATAGAGAATGCAGGCACAGCAAGTGGAAGGAGAACAGAGCCCACTTTGGGACTTGAACTCCCAATTCTCACAATTTGCTGGAGCTAATGAATTCCATTAAAAAGAGACATACTTTCCAAAGGTAAAGCTGTGCATCAACTTTCTTACCTGACGTGGAAAGGTGATGTCTTTTTTTTGATGAGATTTCAATCCAGGGTTATCATTCACTTAGATGTTTAAAAATCAGAATTGAAGTCTAAGAAAAAAAGATAATACATATCAGCCATTAAAAAGAATTCATTTGAATCAGTTCTAATGAGATGGAGGAAACTGGAGCCTATTATACAGAGTGAAGTAAGCCAGAAAGAAAAACACCAATACAGTATACTGACACATATATATGGAATTTAGAAAGATGGTAATGATGACCCTGTATGCAAGACAGCAAAAGAGACACAGATGTATAGAACAGACTTTTGGACTCTGAGGGAGAGAGAGAGGGTGGGATGATTTGGGAGAATGGCATTGAAATATGTATACTATCATGTAAGAACGAAGCACCAGCCTATGTTCGATACAGGATACAGGATGCTTGGGGCTGGTGCATGGGGATGATCCAGAGAGAGGATATGGGGTGGGAGGTGGGATGGGGGTTCAGGATTGGGAGCTCGTATACACCCGTGGCAGATTCATGTCAATGTATTGCAAAACCAATACGGTATTGTAAAGTAAAGTAAAAATAAAATTTAAAAAAAAATTGAATATAAGAGCTGGCAAATAAGCATTTCATGTTATAGCCACTTTCTCAAAAGCTTGACCTATTTGGATGCTTCATATATAGAGGATGGACAAACTTTTTCAGTAATAACAAACTTTACATAGTTTTTGCTGGGGGCTGACTTCTCAGTGAATACTTATTTTATACTCACACAACTCTATGCTGTAGGCATTGCTATTATTTATATATTAAAAAGGTTGAAACTGAGGCCTAGAATCACACACTAGAAGTGACAGAGCTAAGATTCGATCCTGGACAATCTAATTCCCCAGTCTGTGCTCTTTGCCGTCACACTAGGCTGTATTTCTCACAATGTGAAGAGGTCTTAATAAGAATGTTCACCTTGCTTTGACATCTTCTTAAAACAGAATCCAATTTCAGTTGCAAAAATGTTACAGTAATACTGGATTATTTTATGTTTTAAAAATTGCAAACTTGAGGACTTCTCTGGTGGTCCAGTGGCTAAGACTCTGAGCTCCCAAAGCAGGTGTTCCAGGTTTGACCCCTGGTCAGGGAACTAGATTCCACATACAGCAACCAAGACTTGAGATGCTGATGGCCCATGAGCTTAGATAAGAGGAGTTAAGCTGTGGCGCCTCACCAGATGAGTGGTCCCCTCACTGCCCCTCACTGAGCCTGGAGTCTTAGCCCTCTGGCCTTATACAGAATTAGCTTTCTGCGGCCAGAGATTCAGTTCCACCTCCCTGCCAGGGGTTTCCTGCCTACACAAACCTCTTACAATTCCTGTTTGTTGCTGGGTCACAGAAACTTCTCTTTTGTTTTGAATATTTTCTTTCATTTATTTAACTCTTGGTACTTAAATATTTTATCTATCAATCTAATAGGTTTGAAACTGAAAAAAATTATTATGCATGGCCTTGTTCTTTGAAAGAAGTAATGGTTTCTTACTTTTGTAACCAAAGTGATACATACTCACACATTTAAATAAATTCTAAATTAAATAGATTTAAATATAGTTCATCTTAACAGATGTAATCTTCATATTTCAAAGGATTAACACTCAACAAACTCATCATAGCGGGTCAGGAAATATATTTAAGAAACCAACAAAGAAATCACTCAAGTTCTTTGAGAATCTAATAGTTCTAGCCATTGAGAATCTAGAGATGTATAAAAGTTCTAAACTCAAATATTTTAAGGATACAGAAGGCAATGACACCCCACTCCAGTACCCTTGCCTGGAAAATCCCACGGGTGGAGGAGCCTGGTAGGCTGCAGTCCATGAGGTCGCTAAGAGTCAGACATGACTGAGTGACTTAACTTTCACTTCTCACTTACATGCATTGGAGAAGGAAATGGCAACCCACTCCAGTGTTCTTGGCTGGAGAATCCCAGGGACGGGGGAGCCTGGTGGGCTGCCGTCTATGGGATCACACAGACTCGGACACGACTGAAGTGACTTAGCAGCAGCAGCAGCAATATAGGGATGGTCTTGACAGACATCCACAGATAAGAACGCAAGAAAGGGTTTCTGAACACATTTCTTTACACATACTTTTGTTCTTCTCAATAAAGACTTATGTATCACTATCATATACATATGTGTGTGTGTGCTAAGTCACTTTAGTCGGGTCTAACTCTTTGGAGTTGGTGATGGACAGGGAGGCCTGGCATGCTGCAATTCATGGGGTCGTAAAGAGTCGGACATGACTGAGTGACTGAACTGAACTGAACTGAACTCTTTGTGACTCTATAGACTGTAGCCCACCAGGCTCCTCTGTCCATGGGATTCTCCAGGCAAGAATACTGGAGTGGGTTGCCATTTCTTACTTTGGGGGATCTTCCTGACCCAGGAATTGAACCCATATCTCTTACATCTCCTGCATTGGCAGGCAGGTTCTTTACCACTAGCACCACCTGGGAAGCCTATATATATATATATATATATATATATAGAGAGAGAGAGAGAGAGAGAGAGAGACCTTTAGAAATAATAAAAACTAATATTGAGTAATTACTATATGAGATGTGTATAAGAGTTATATATATATATATATATATATATATATATAGAGAGAGAGAGAGAGACCTTTAGAAATAATAAAAACTAATATTGAGTAATTACTATATGACCAGCACTTTTCAAGTACTTTATATGTTTTAATTTCCTTAATTCTCCAAAAGTGTGTACAGAAGTATTATTTTCATTTCACAGATGCCAACATAGAAAAGTAGTTTATATAAGGCCACAGAGTTGGTAAAAATGGAATATTTTCAAAATATTTAACTGAACCTTCTTTTTTACAGTGCATTTTCATTAATTTAAAAGCATAAGGTTATTTATTTTTCAAAAATGTAACAAAGTACAATTTAAACTGTGACCAGCGTAACTTATTTGAATAAAGACCATGACATGCTACAAATATGACAAGATGCTGTTGGAGAAGTTAATATCTGGAAAAATTTTATGAGAAATTTTTCTGCTGGAAATACAGTGATTGAATTCTTTTTCAATAAGGAATAAAAACACATGGCCTGAATTTACAACATTAAAACAGAAACTGATCTAATTTTTTTGAGATATGTATTCATTACAAACTAAAGCAACAAAATTATGAAGCACACAACTTCTAGGGTATTCTAGAAACAGTTCTAGGGTGTTTAATCATGTTTGCATTTTGGAGAAATAAAAATCCTATTTACTGTTTTCTTTTTCTATAAATTGCCCAAGGATGGTTAAGTTATTTATCATACTCGAGTATTTTAAAGGTAGTGATGACAAATTTATTTCTGCCCCTCCACAGTATACAGGAGACAAATTCAATACCATGGTAGAAGATAGTGTAGTATTAAAAGAGAAAGGCAAGAGTGTTCTTTTACTCCTAACTTAAGTAACTCATGATATTCATTGATTTTATTAATGTCCATGAAAATGGAAATCTCTATCTGCTTTATTATACATGAAAGAAGAAAAATGACACAACCAATTTGGAAAACAGCTTCAGTCAGTGTCATACAGAGTTAAACAGATGCCTTCCATTCACACAACAAAGAGAAAAGGAAATATTTGTTTATACCAAATTCATGCATGAATGATCGTAGAAGCTTTATTTGTAATAACTCCAAACTGGGAAAAAAAGTGCCCATCAACAAATGAATAAATAAACATATTGTGGTATACCCAAACTTGAAAATATTACTCAGCAATATAAATGAATGAGCTACTGACACATTCAACAATGTAGATGAGTCTCAAAATAATTATTTTGAATGAAAGAAGTCGGCCACCTGCAAAAAAAAAAAAACAACAACAACTTCATACTGGATGAATCCATACAAAAATGAAAACTAAGTTATGGTGGCAAGAAACAGATTATTGGTCATGGGCTGGGATGGGGGTATGGACAGCAGAGAAGGGAGGGAAGGAGACGAGGAAACTTTTAAAGGAGGGAAGTATGTTCACAATCTTTTCAACATGATGCTTTCCTGTGTGTGTGTGAAAACTTATTGAATTCTAAAATTTGAGTTTACACAGTATATTTATGTTAATTATTCCTTAATAAAGCTTTTAAACATTTTTTAAAAAATAAATTCAACATAAAAAGAATGACTGTGAAGGCAGTAATCTAAAATCTTTCTTAAAAGGCTTATCTGTATCATCAGTATGGAAAGTTATTCACTTATTATTTTAGAATAGCTACTAGAGTATAACTGTACTGCATTTAAATTTTTTCCTGGAATCCACTTAACAGATTGCAATTGCTTGTTGAAGATAATCTAAGTAATCTTTTTAAATGGGTTTCTCTTTTCTGCCCTGTAACTAATACATTTTAGAGTGTGTTCTTATTATAATTTTCTTGCAAAATTTTTAAAAGTGGACATTTGATGCTCACTAATATGAGAAAACTGCCTTTCCATAAATATTCCCCATAGCAACTTTCTTTGCTATAATATTATCCAATTATTGATTATTCTTTTCCAGAAAATCAGTTTAAATTACTCCTAATTTCCAGAAATGGACTGATAGCACATTCTTTTATGTACTTGTTCAGAAAGAAAAGTGGAATGACCATCTTCAAATTGCCCATTTCCTAACTGCAGTAGCTAAAAGACTATCCAGTATATCAGCCTAATGACAGTCCCCAACAACAGTGTGATTCAACAGCTAGAAAACACTTATCACCAGATTGGTTGAGGACATTTACCCTAAATCGTAGAAACCATGGGCTCCACCTAGTGGCATTTCTCCCAGTTGCTATTATAGTTTTACTTAGCTTTTTGTTCATGACATTATTATTTTTATTTAAATTGTTTTATTAATAATAAATAATAACATATATAACTTTTTATACACTGTAATGTTAGTATTCAGTAGAGTTGTAGTCTTCATCATTTTTGTAATTACATCTTACTACCTAGTATTAAATACTTAATATCATATTTTGATTTGATTTATGCTAAATGGAAAGAAAATGGGATCTTTTTTTAATGGTAAGGAAATGCAGAGCTGTATATGATAACATTTTCTAAAAAGGGAGTCCATTAACCAGTCTGTATAATATGCAATATTATGTTCAAGGAAATGAATCTAATGATTCCATAATATAAATTATACAAAGCAATGAGCTCATGATCAGGGTTTTAATGTCTCTACAGCCTTTTATCTGCAAATGGGTGCTCCTTGAGACATCTAATTTCTTCAGCACAGTATCTTATTTTTTTACTTGAAAGGTTGTAACCACATGTGGTTCACATTGAGATTAATTAAACAGGCACTTGCTGCATGCCAATTAGGAATTCTGAAATGATCACCCATTTTGCTCACCTGATAAAGATACTTTGGTTCAGACTGAGCAGCCTGTTGAGAAAGCATGTTCCATTGCCACTAGGTCAGACCCTGAGGAAAATGTGGGTTACCCGACATGCTAGGGAGGGCTTCTAAATACAAAACTTTTGAGAAGCATATCTTGAGCTGAGAGTCAGATCCTTGTCCTTGATTCCTTTTATCTGTACTTTCACTTCCCTCTTTGACATCCCTTCCATTCATTCACCAACCCACTTACATATGCGTAAGGATACACACATAAGGTTTTCACAGCATTTGCAATTATAACTAGAAGAGAGCCTTTTAGCTCACACTAAAGGGAGGTATTGATGGGAAGAACATTCGAGGACAACCAAGGTTGGAGGCCAGGTCAAACCTGATAGGGGCATTCCTTAGCCCTTCCAGAGCTGGGTTGAGGTCCACAGCCTACTAGGGCTTCCCAGACCCATCCAACTCTTGCAGTGAGACTCTGAGTAGGCAGAGGGTTCAGCAGTCTACCCTGCCAGAGCACTGGAGATCCTGCTGTGGCCTAAGTTGCACAGTACACGTATATGTGTGCTTGCTGACTAAGTCACTTTGGTCCTGTCCAACTCTTTGTGACTCTATGGACTGTAGCCTGCCAGGCTCCTCTGTCAGTGGGATTCTCCAGGCAAGAATACTGTAGTGGGTTGCCATGTCCTCCTCCAGGGGATCTTCCCCCCAGAGATAGAACCCAGGTCTCTTATGTCCCCTGCACTGGCAGGCGGATTCTTTACCACTAGCGCTGCCTGGGAAGCCCCCTGTATAGGTGTAGTTCCTGGCATATCACGGATGATCAGTGAAGATGGCAGTAAAAAAAAAAAAAATTAAAGACTCAGCCCTTAGCCTCTGCTCTACCGTTGAGTTCCTATGTAACACTGCACCTTTTTCATTTAGAGTTAATACAAAAAAATATATATATATCTATATATTTAATAAATATATTATATGTGTATATATATATCCACTGAACTAACCTGTATTAAAAAAAATACATGACAGCACTGATCACCAATAGCTTAGGAGGGGCATCCCCTTCTCAGAATCTGTTCAGGAGTATGCTGTCCTTATGGAGGTGAGGAACTTCCCTCTACCTTTAGGAAAATCTCTTATGTTTCACACACATGCTCAGTTGCTCAGCTGTGTCTTACTCTTTTGTGACCCCAGTGACGAAAGCCCTCCAGGCTCTTTTGTCCATTGGATTCTCTAGGCAAGAATACTGGAGTGGGTTGCCATTTCCTCCTCTAGGGGATCTTCCCAACTCAGGGATTGAACCTGTGTCTGCTGCATTGCCTGTGGATTCTTTACCGCTGAGCCATTGGGGAAGTCCAGGTTCCACACTATTCCATTACAAAACTTTGGAATACATTCATGATTTAGAAAGAGGAGGACAGTGCCTACCTTCTTCCCTTCCTCCCTCTTACAACTAAGAAATCAGATGTAAAAGCAGAGTTCTCAATATGGGACATTGGTCTGACAAAGAGGTTAGGAGTCACATATAAAATGTAATCACATGCACATGTTTGGTGGGACACACAGGAGCCATGTGGCTCTTTTAGTTAGTGGTGATTTCAAATGAAAGTCTAGAAGCACAGGGCTTTGCATATGGTTGCCATAGAGACAAATAAGCAATTTATAGAATCTCAAACATAGAGGATTAATTTTAATAACTTCCATCAAGAAGCAATGTGACATTGTAGTTGATAGCACAAGCTCTGGTGCCAAGTTGCCGGGGTGCAAATCCCTACTTCATGACAGATGACGTGTATGTCCTTGAGCAAGGTAATTAATTTCCCCCTACCTTAATGTTATTATCTATAAAACAAATACAATAACAGTATAAACATGGTCAGGTTATTACATGATTTAGGTGAATTCAGATACCATATATACACATATATGCCACTTGGGCTTCCCAGGTGGCGCTAGTGGTACAGAACCAGACTGCCAATGCAGGAGACATGAGTCACCAGTTCAATCCCTGGGTCAGTAAGATCCCCTGTAGGAGGGCAGGGCGACCACTCCAGTATCCTTGCCTGGAGAATCCTATGGACAGAGCAGCCTGGGGGGCTATAGTCCAGAGGATCACAAAAAGTTGAACACAACCATGGTGACTTAGCACACACACACACATATATATATATACACACACAGAGAGACACATAAAACAGCATCCTACACCCTTAAGTGCACGACATATACTGTTTATTAGTTTATGTCATTATGAAGACATGTAACTTCCGGTTACCTGCTCTGCAGAAGACATTTGTGCGTCTGAATGAGATTTTTCTTCGGAGAGCCTGGTCTGACCTCTCTGTGCACACTACCATTATCTTCTCAATATGAAAAAATTCTTTTCTTTGAGTCTACATTTTCTCAAAATTAAGACTGCTTCTTTGTCCCCCTCTCCAAATTTTTGGCTCAAATAATTACTAATTTATATGATTCTCCCTGTTCTATGTAAACTCTGAACTGCTGAGGACAAGATGGTTTAAGCTCTTCTGATCATGAGATACCTCACATAATGGTAGCTTATTGTAAGAATATGTGTGGAACTTCACCCTCTCATCAACAGAACTTTTAGAAGTGAGCTATGGCGTGACTCTTGACTCTTGATCTCTTCTTCTATTTAAGTGTTCCCTCTGCTTTTTTCTGCTAACAGCTGGTTGATATCTTCCAGGTTTCTCATGCCAATTCAGGAAGCTCTAGCTTTGTTCATAGCACTACGTCTAGAACAAGTTCAGCGATGCCAATCCTTCTCTGGCCAGTCTCCAGATTGGCTATGCCGGGTCAAAGGCCAGCTCCCGTACAGAGATTCTCAAACTCTACTGTGAATTAAAGCACCTGGGAGCTCAGGAAAACACAGGCTGCTGGGCCCTACCCAGTTTCCAGTCTGTAGGTCTGTAGGTGGGGCCTGAGTATCTGCATCTGTGAAAGGCCCCCAGGTGACCGCACTTTAGAACACCCATCAGAGAGCAGTGATCGTCTTTGTCTCAAGAAATAATTTGGGCCATGTCCCACTGCAGTGGATATAAAAGAAGCAGTTTCTTTAGAAGTCAGAATTACATAGCCTCAAGTAAATTATACCTCAATAAAGCTGATTAAAAATTAAAAGTTAGGTTAAAGCCAGGAACTCCAGCCAGACATCCACTGAGAATTGCTTTCAATCAGAATCTTTACCTCCTTCAATGCATTCCCTGGTCTCTGAACCAAGGTTAGTTAACCTACAGTTTTCTGATTTTTTTTTTTTTTTTTCTGTAAAATGGCTCCATTTCCTCTACACTCCACAATGATGGAGGTGGTTCAGTCCTGTCTGACACTTGTGACCCCACGGACTGTAGCCCACCAGGCTCCTCTGTCCCTGGGATTCTCCAGGCAAGAATACTGAAGTGAGTTTCCATTGATCTTCTTGACTCAGGGATAGAACTCAGATCTCCTGCACTGCAGGCGGATTCTTTATTGCTGAGCCACCAGGGAAGCCCACACTCCAGAGTAGTCTTTTTCTATTAGCTCTCTCTCAGACATATACGGACATCTCTCTTTCAGTATTTCAGAGTCCCGTATATTGACCTTAAAAACATAGAAACACAGATAGGAAAACAATTTCCTATTAATCACTTGTCAATAAATACCTGGAGAAAAAGGCCCCCAAATAAGTTTAAATGTAGTGTTATGGAGAGTTTGCGATGTCCAGAAGTGGTGCTATTTTTCTTTATGACTCTCTAGTTTTCTCATTCATGAGCTTCAGAGTTCGTTTTTTACAGTGCAAAACCTTGCAAAATAAGCTTTAAGTAGTGGACACCATTTTCCTGGGTAATAATTTTAAGTGTACACAGTAAGAAAAAAATTAAAGGCAGAACTGCTCTGCTTGAAATGAACACAGGGAACCAACGTCCTGTCAAGCAGCCCTTTTTCTCCACACTTTCCCCACAGTGTGGTGGCCAAGGTGTCTCCCCTTGTCCCTGGGCTCTGGGAACCCAATCAGGAAACCTCCGGCAGAGCGGAAATGGTGTGAATATTGAAGCAAAGGGATCAGTCTTCTGTTTCCACCCATCACTCAGCAGTGTGAATTTCAACAAACGTCCCTTCTGAGAGTCAGTTTCCTCGTCCAAAGATGGAGATCCTTTGCTCGATGTTTTGTTGTGATAAACTTGAGAATACTCAAGTCCCTGCAATATAGAAAGTTTCATACATATCATTTCCCTCTATTCCCTTTTGGATTTTGAATTGGAAAAACTGTGACCCACAGAAACATCAAGAGTTCATGTTTTATTCTTTCCCAGGCATACGAAGTCCAAGATAAAGCAATGGAGATGTGAGACCTACAGCTAGAATTCTCAGAATTAGGTTTTAGGTCAAAAAGATTTTATTTTTAACCTCCATAGTATCAAAGTATGAAAACCACTAAATAAATAGAAATAAAGTTCCCTCTTCTATGCCCCATCACAGAAGAGATAATCAGAGCATGTGCCTTCCAGGCCACTTCAACTGCTGTACTTATAACACTGTCTAATATTTGCTCAGATTCATTGTGGATTTAAAGTTATTTAAATTTCTAAAATTTTAATTAACAAAAAGTCAGAAGGAAAACTCAGAATTGAATAATCTTTCTTGATCAGGTAAGTAATACAGTTTTTAAGGAAATTCTTCCTGAGCTACTCCCTGAAGTTTCCCCAAGCCAGCATTTCTCTCAGAATGAAGAATAAATACATAGATTTGCCTGCTTTAGACATTCAGTTTAAATCAAGAGAAGACATCTGAAAATGGGTAAAGGTTTCAAGAAATTAAAAAATATATCAATTTTTTATTGGTATGTTTGTGCAGTTATTTGCACAGCTAATTGGCTCTACTGAAGTGCATATTATGGGTAAGAGATACATTCTATTATTTGAACATGTCTGCCTTATATAATGATAAGGAGCCATTTTTCCTAGCCAAGTTAGGAAAGTGAATGTGTCAACACTGAAGGCAGACCATGGCTTATGAAGGGCAAAATTATTTTTCCTGCCAGTCCAAGAAGAACACTCTTGTGTACAATGTCTGTGCACCATCATATCTGAAATTTCTGAATTACACTTTGAGGCACAGGCTGGGGCAAAGTCAATGTGTAAAGTAAATGGACATTTTCTCTGGTGCATATCAGCTACTTCTGCATTCCTAGTCTCCTGCATTAGAAAGCCATTTTTAACCAGAGAAAGCATGTGTCCAGGCTCAACGCTCTGCTCTCCAGATGGGAAATGGCAGCCAAACAACATGACTTTGCGAGGGGAGGAAATAATGTTATCATGGACGTTCCGGTCACATGCCTCCAGCTTCCACTGTGCATTGCCCTTTCAGAAGCCCCTTAGGCTCCTTGCACGCCACCTACGCTCATCCTAGTCTCTTCTCCAGCAGCCACCCCCACCTCCACGTCCAGCCTGTCTCATAAAACTGCTCTTTAGGAAGTGGTGCAGCTGTGCACCTAGCAGCTCGGCCTGAGGTTGCCCTGGCAACCCTCTCTTCCTCTCATCAAGCCTATCATCACTCCCATCTCCTACATCCCTCATTAGAGTCGGTCCATTTCTCTTCATCTTCAGGGCCACCACCTGTGAGCAGCTTCCCAACTTCTCCCCTGTAGTCACTCTACCATCAGAGTAACTGTTTATAATACAAATTACTAGCAGTTTTCAGGGCTTGACCGTTGCCTTGAAGATAGAATCCAATTTCTCTAGACCTTCCATAGTATGGACTCTTGCTGTCTTTTGTCATTCCTTTCTTTTCTTCCCTGTCTTTCACTCTCTGTCAATATAGAAATCTTTCATTTATCTGAAAGCACACAATTCTCTCTTTGAGTGTTTTAAACTGGCATTTTAACTTTTTCACCTTTAACAAGGAGAATCTAAGTCAATTCATATGGATAGTTCCACTGAAGCTTTAAAGCCCAGCAAGAGGCTATTCCCTTCAGGACTTGGTCACTCAACCACCACCAGGCAACTACTTGCCGGGCCACCTTCCCAGAACAGGGGCCCAGCCCTTGGGGTCCCAGGAAAACCTCATAAGCATTAGTACTGGAGGACTCTATGCAACTGATGGCCCCAGTTGGGAGCAACTGGGGAACATAGAGGGTCAGAAAGTTCTCCAAGGGGAGAAAAAGACCAGAACCAGGGTCCACTTCCTGAACTGTACATCCCTACTGATCCAAGTGCTGGAGGGAGATCCAGAATTTTTGAGGAAGCACTCAAAAGGTCATACCTAGATTAGAGTTTCTACTTACCTAGAATCTAAGGGACTGAGGGAAGTCCACCTTTTCAAATTTCATCTTTCTGACTCAAATCACTAAATTTAGACAGTGTAGGGGCAAAATTACCATATGGTTAAGAACCTTTGTGCATGTGACAGATTTTCACAGAGGCTTTCTTAAGTTGAACAGGGATATATTTACAGGGATGAAGTGGAGAAGTGTGTGTGCTCAGTCATGTCTGACTCTTTGTGACCTCATAGGCCATAGCCCGCCAGGCTCTTCTGTCCATGGAATTTCCAGGCAAGAATACTGGAGTGGGTTGCCATTTCCTCCTCCAGGGCATCTTCCCGACACTGGGATTGAACCTGTATCTGCTGCGTTGGCAGGCAGATTCTTCACCACTGCAGCACCTGGGAAGCCCTATGACCAGGATACAGAGGTATCTAAGGAAAGCTGAGGGCAGATGTATGGATGGCCATAAAAAGGAATTAGAACAAATAATTTTAAACTTTTCAGATATTTCTTTTACTAGTTCTCATCTCTGCTCTTCCTGTACATTGTTTCCCTTCGTCCCTCTGAAGACTGACGAAGTCTTTTTGCTTTGTGCACAAGCAAATTACAGATGAAGCACAGCTCTCTAGCTAATATGCTGGAAGTCTATAGTCTTGCAGCCTCAGGTCCAAGTTGGAAGTGGTCCCAACTCTAAGTTTCTGAAAGAGAGAACCTGATGGGTTCACAGTGTTGCTTAGCTGTCCACATCTGACCTAATAAGCCGTATCCACATAACCCTCAGGGCCACATTTCTGTGTGACAATGGGAGGTTGACACAGAAGTTTCTGGGGTCCCAGTGTCCCACCACCCGAGGCTTACTCCACAGTGCCACCTGCCTTCCTAGTTCCTGCCCTACACATCTATGTCCCCACAACTATCTAAAGAACTCAGTTTACTCTTGCAGGCCCCAAATCCATGTAATAGTGTAAAATTTTTCCATCTTGCCTGCTCCATGAAATAATCTTTTCTTTTTCATCTCAAAAGGCGATAACTAGGAAAAGGTAGGGTAGGGGGAGTTATCTTTGTTCCTGCCAGCAGGACACCAACCTATTAGGTCTCAGAAAATGTTCTTTCCTTTTCACAAATGCTAGAAGTCCCAGTTCTCTTTCCTATTTATTATCACCCCTTTGTGCAAGATGGGCACTATTCCAAATGAACTGGGTCAGGATCTAATCTATCTATCCTTATGACTGCCGCCCAAGAATCCTATCCCAAACCAAGGTCCCTTCCCTTGTCAGCTGATACGCTGCACATTTTTTTTAACATGCTGAGAATTATTAGCATAATCGACTTGGCTATACTAAAAGTTTTAAACCCTCCAACTGCCTTTTTTCCTCTTAACCTCTTTGTTCTTCATGACAGTAGAGCCCTGTCGAAAGCTACCCACTGACAGGTCCTGCGAGGACTGAACTGGCTGAAGGATTCCCCTCCAGGGAATGAGTCTCCACAAGATGCAACAAGAGATGACTTGCCAGTCTTCCTTTCGGTGGTACTATTTCGTTTTAACAAGGCAATACAAATGGTTAGCATCCAGTTTACTGAAAGGTCTCCTTTAGTTATACTCTTACCCCCTGGCTTCCTCCCACCAAAACCCTGTAACTTATAGGTGAAATACAGGAAAACCGCCCTCAGCAGCGGTGCTCTCGCCGGGCTGCGGCGCTGCAGGAAGCCTCGGACACGCTGTACTCATTTTCAGCAGCTGTTCTTCATCTGCTCTTTCCTCCCTCTTCCCAGACACTGGAACTTCTTCCAAAAGACATTTTTTCCTCTTTGCCAAACTTTCCATGTGTTAAAGAATTATTCCTTGAACCCTGGGGACTTCCAGTTTTAAACTTCAAAAATTTTCTAAACAGTGCTTCTTTCTTATTTGTTTCCTCTTTAAACAATGCGATAAAGAGATCAATTTCTCTCTCCTTCCTGTCTCTTTCTCTCTCACACACTTTTTCTTGCTCTGGCTCCCTGATCTTCCTTATATGAAAACATTTATTTGGCACTGTACACTTTTTAGCTTTTATCCTGGAATCCCTAAATTCCATTTTTTAAAAACACTTTCTGAAAACTATATTATCCATTGCACACACAAATCCTCATAATATCTTCCAAAAGCAATAAGGAGAGCAGGTGTTACTTTGCTAAAGAAAAATTCAGCATTTTGGTAAAACAATGCAACTCTTTACCAAACACTTTTCCGTTTCTCAGTATGTCCATTAGATGGCAGAGTAGTTCACCATTTTATTTCTATTCCTATGGAAAGGGCTCCTTACTGCTAAGTGTTTCCTTTAGGTAGAGCACATTGTGTTGCTCCATTTATTTTCAAATTCTAGACTTCTGATTTTTTATAAAGTCTTTATAAACAAGGACAGCGAAAGTGCCCATCGACTGAATATGTACTATAACCAGATAGCTTGCTAAGGATCTGCTTTATGATTATAGACGCGCGTGCGTGCTGTTTTAATCGTGTCCGACTCTTTGTGACCCCACAGACTGTGGCCCTCCAGGCTCCCCAGTTTATGGGATTCTCCAGGGAAGAACACTGGAGTGGGTTGCCATTTCCTCCTCCAGGGGATCTTCCCGACCCGGATCGAACCTGTGTTTCTTGCCTCACTTGCGTTGACAGGTGGATTCTTTACCACTAGTGCCACCTGGGAAGCCACGATTACAGGCACATACACAATTAATATATTTTTATAAAATTGATAATATTTTATGATATAATAATGGTGATAAGATCAATAAGAAGTAAAACACTATTCCACTAGATATTCCTATTTTATGTAACTGACAAAGAAACTTTAATAAACTTTGACTGAAAGTTCAGAAAGGGCTACAAGCACTTTAATATTTCTGTTTCTACTCAAAGGTAAAGAATGTGCCAAACCAATATGTGGAGAGTATAATGCTATTCCTGGGTCATATTACCATTCAGCAGAACCTTCTGTTCTCCTCATTGACAAAAGGAATTATTTGGATTTTTAGAAATATAGCTTTTTAAAATGTTAAGTACTTCAAAATGAAATGTCTTGATTACACCCATAAGCAATGGTAAGGTGAGTAATGGTCTGAATTTTCTGGTAAATGGTACTTAAGTATTTTGTAACATATCCAAAGCTAAACACATGTTCTTTTTAATAAAGCCTTGCCAGTGTTTTTTATATGTTTTGGTTTGCTTTTTTAATGTATCACACTAGATACTGAACCAGAGAAATATAGGCAAATCACTGATAGAAATTTCACTACTTTGATTTAAATCTCTATTCCAGTCGATTTAAGAAAGCATCCTACAAAGTTCTGGGGGCTCTGAGGGACCAGATAAGACAGCAGGAGAGGGGTCTGACTCTACACACACTCTCCATTCTAACCAGAGTGTGTACACATTCATCCACACTCACTCTCCATTCTAACCAGTGTGTACACATTCATCCATACTCACTCTCCCTTTCTAACCAGAGGGTGTACACATTCATCTACATACACTCTCCATTCTAGCCAGAGGGTGTACACATTCATCTACAAACACTCTCCATTCTCACCGGAAGGTGTACACATTCATCTACATATTCTCCTGTTCTATCCAGAGTGTGTACGCATTCATCCCTTTCTCATACCGGTCAACCCCTTTGATTGAAACAAAAGTTTTGGCAGCTAATAAAAGCCATTTGAATGTTTCTTATTAAATTTTTGCCAATAAAAAAAGACTTAGTCTGAATAATTCAGTAAAAATAAAAATTCAGTGCCAAAAGACTGAAACTAGAAAGCACCTATCATATAAAAAATCAAATTTGTTTAACCAGATGTGTTATTTTAGTCATTTTGTTTTCATAGCTTGTGGCCTAATCAAATGCACTCAAGGCGAAGAAAACTAAGGAAAACAAGAGCTCCACGAAGCACAACTGTGCCGTTCTGCCTGACTCTGGGCCTGGTTCTGTTACAGGGGACTCAGGGTAGGGGTGACCTGCTCTAGCGCACATGTGCACAGAGATGCGTTGATAAGAACATGTCCTGTAGAGCGAGAGAGACAGCTTGTAAGTACTGAGGGCTGCAGGACATCGTCTTGAAGTGAACAATTGGGGTTGTTTAAGTGCCCATGCACCTCTCTTATATGTATTTTACATGAGTCTTAAATTAGCCAAGAGACACAAGATGTCATTTGAAGGAAAACAGTTCTGGCCTGTTAATGAGTTAATGAATGTTATATCTCAAAAGATAGGCAATTGTTGTGAAAAGATGAAGAAAACTCTATTGCCTACGAAACAGCATTTATTGATTTAGCTTAGTTCCTGAAAAAAACCTCCAAGCTTTACTAACCATTCAAGGCTAATGTCTTGGTCAGAGTTTTTACATCTGTGACTCTGCCATCCCCCTAGGGCTGTGGGATCCACCAAACTCTGGTGGTAGAAGAGAAAAGATGGGGAGTGGAGGCAGCACATAAGCTTCTTTAAAAATGTTCTCCCTTGAAGTGGCATTTATTGGTGAGACCTTGTCACATGGTCACACCAACAGCAAAGTCTATGGGTGGCCGCTTCCCAACACTAACACTGTGAGAGGTAAAATAAGAGTTATAGGGAGCTAGTTATAACTGCCATGGCCATAAAAAAAAAAAAATCAAGGGATAAAATAAGCTACTTGATTAAATAGAGAATACAAAATACCCGAAAAAGTGATTGCTTGCACTTTGTAAAAAGTTTAAATAACTAATGAGTCCAAAATATGTTAGAATCTGATCACAGCTTTCCTCAAGTAAGACTGCAAGACTGTTGTGGATGTCCATCCAACTTAACAAATATTTATGATTCTTCTGTGGAAAGATATTTTAAAAAGTACACACCTATGCGTACACAGACTCTAACTACCAGCAGCTTAAAATCAACTCAGAGGATAAGACAAAACACAATTATTGAACAGAGTGGGGTGGCAAGAAATGATCAAATATGCACTAGAGGATGAGTTGGCATAATTTTTTGTAAAAGAACAGACAGTATATATTTTAAGTATTGTGCAACTACTCAAGACTGGTATTGTAGTGTGAACACAGTGTCATAAACAGATGGGTATGGCTGTGCCCTGAACAACTGTATTTACAAAACTAGGTAGATGGGAGTTGGCCCTCAGCCTATAGCCTGCTGACCCTGGCTCTAGAGGATCAATTAACAAAAATGTCATAGAGGGTTGCAGAAGACAGTCTTATAAGCCAGTTGAGGCTGAAGTGCAAGCTTTAGTAGAATATACATGCAGTGTGGCACTCCACTCATCTATAGAGACAACTAACATTATCACGGGCTTCCCTGGTGGCTCAGTAGTAAGGAATCTGCTGCAGTGCAGGGGATGCAGGTTCGATCCCAGGGTTGGGAAGATACCCTGGGAGAGGAAATGGCAATCCACTCCAGCATTCCTGCCTGGAAAATCCCCTGGACAGAGGAGACTGGTGGGCTACAGCCCATGGGGTTGCAAAGTGTCAGACATCACTGAAGAGACTAAACACACACACAACATCATCACAGTACCAAGAAGAGTGGACAACTAGCAATAGGAGGTGTGTCTTACCAGGATCTTCTAATCTTGACTTCCCAATTTTATTTATTTCAAGATTTACTTACTTTTCATTTTTGCATTTAGCCTGTGTATTGTTAGTCTTGCACCTTATGTTTCTAACCTCAGGCTAAAATTGTTATTTTTGACGAGAATATGTCAGTATCTCTTATTCAGTTCAGTTCAGTTCAATTCAGTCACTCAGTCCTGTCTGACTCTTTGCAACCCCATGAATCGCAGCACACCAGGCCTTCCTGTCCATTACCAACTGCCAGAGTTTACCCAAACTCATGTCCATCGAGTCAGTGATGCCATCTAGCCATCTCATCCTCTGTCGTCCCCTTATCCTCCTGCCCCCAATCCCTCCCAGCATCAGGGTCTTTTCCAATGAGTCTATTACTACTCAATCAATTAACTTCTCTTTCTTTAAAGACAGCCTATATATCTGGTCTATAGGCTGACATATCTAAGGAAGAATGTGTATGCTAATCACTTCAGTCATGTCCAATTCTTTGCGACCCAATGGACCATAGCCCACCAGGCTGGGATTCTCCAGGCAAGAATACTGGAGTGGGTTGCCTTACCACTCTCCAGGAGATCTTCTTGACCTATGGATCTAAGGAAGAATGTAGTTTATCAAATAAAGAGTTCTCTATACAGAGCTGATATTTCCAATGTTTGATCTCCTTTTTTTTTTTTTTTTTAACAAGCTTTAAAAGAAAGATGTAGAGGGACAGATGCAGACTTATCTAAACAAAGATATTGGAGAACCAGGGAATGACTGCCATAGATTCAATCCAAAACCTCAGAATGTTTAGAAATATAATTTTATTTTTCTGTAAGTGAGCTTAATTCCCACTTCATATATATTTGACTTTTAGTTCACTTAATGTGGGAACCTTGGGCCCTATAAACTCTGATATACTATAAACTCTGAAGGCTTGCCACCTCCACCAGGCTATGTGGATTAGATGCATTACTGAGTAATAATCCCATAAAACTAGAATAGAAATGCAATAGAGATACATTTGTTTCTTTTCCACGTCATCTTTTCATGTGCATTGAGGAGCCTGATATGGGTTCCATCTAGTGGGGGATTCCAGGCTCCATTGTAACTAAGCAATGAAGGGCAAGGAGACCAGGAAAGACACTGGCTGTCCCTCCTTCAGTGAGAAGGCCAACAGGTATCACACACTACTCCTACTCACACTCCATTGGAGAGAACTAATCTTATAATCCCCCCTGACTTGAAAGGGAGTTAGGAAACTGTCCAGAAAAAGAAGAAACTAGTCTGATGACCACAGACTAGAGCTGCCTTTGCCCTAAAACTTGTCCACTTCACTTTCAAATTCTGCAAAGCTATCAAGGAAATTTTACCTGTTGATCTAACTGTGGGTTTTTGCTGGGAGAGGAGCACAACTGTACCAAACCCAGCAATCTTAGCTAGTCATCTCTCAGGAAAACTGGCTTTGACTCAGTCATTCAAGCAACCAGAGCCTTCTAACTGTGATTACAGAAGTGCATCTGGCTTCTGCCCCAGAAATTTATTAATTCGTTCACCAGACCATGACTGACCCTCAATGTTCTCTGTTCTGGATGTTTGGGTTGTATCAGTGAGGCGAGGGGAGTGGGACCGAGTAACTCAGCTCTTGTAGAGCTTTAGACATAAACAGTAGAAAAAATCAGATATTATATTGCATATTAGATGGTGTTAAACATCATGCAAAATGTAGGGTACAGGGGCTTGAGGTGCCAGGAGAATGACTGGCCACCATTTTTAAAATCGTGTCCAGGTTTAAGACTTGTTGAGAAGATGACAACTAAGCAAAGCCACGAATAGATGAGGGAGTTGGCCATGAAAAATATATAAGGGGGAAGCATGCCGAGCCAAGGGTCTGAGGAAGGAACACATCTGACGTGTTTGAGGAGGAACAAGCAAGGCATCATGGCAGGAGTAGAGTGAGCAAGGAAGAGACTGTGTCTGAGGTCAGAGAGATGAGAAGGCTCTGTGTGTGTGGGGCCCTGCAGTTTCCTTCTGATTCCCCTCTCTGGGCAGTGAGGAGGCAGACTACCCCTGGCTTCTTAGATTCCACTGTAACCCCCTGCCAGTTGCTGTTGCTTTTTCTCTCCTCTTCCTATTTTTCTGGTAATCACGCTTTAATCAGCCTGCATCCAACAACCCTCCACATGTCCTGTCATCTCTCTCAGCTCGAGTCTCCTCCTCCTTTGTGCAAGTTAACAATTAATCTCCCTTATCAGTAGCACATAGGGCTTCCCTGGTGGCTCAGGCAGTAAAGAATCCACTCGCAGTGCAGGAGACCTGGGTTCGATCCCTGGGTTGGGGAGATCCCCTGGAGGAGGGCAGGGCAACCCACTCCAGTATTCTTGCCTGGAGAATCCCATGGACAGAGGAGGCTGACGAGCTGAGTCCATGGGGTCGCAAAGAGTTGGACATGACTGAGTGACTAAGCACAGCACACTGTAGCCCATATGAAGAATTCTGATACCCTTACAAGTAAAAAGCATTATCACCCTGGGTGCTGAGGTCCTCACTAATTTCAACCATAATCAGAAATCTTGTTTGAATGGGATGTACTGATAAGTCCAGACCTCCGTTTCAAAGCATCTTGCTCAAGATGCACTTTGTTTCTTTCTCTCTCTGCACACAATCCCTATTTTTTTTTTTTTTATCAACTCCTTGCAGTTATCGGTTTACATGGGAACTGAGGAATCACTATGGAAAATAAGTAGGACCATACCCCAAGGTGAGTTGAGATATGAAGACCAAAAGTGCAGGAGACACAGTAGCAAAAGTGGACATGTGGAGCCTCTGAGAGGATTCACCAAGGGGGAAGGACCCAGAATGCTAATGTGGATCCAGGAAGAGGAGCTGAAGGTGAAAGGAGAGCATGTTACTGTTATAATAGGATAGTGGTTAGCCCATATCTTTCCATCTAAGCACCTGATGACAAAGAGTTGTAGGTGGGAAGCAAAAACTATAATCTAATCAAAATGGATAAAATCTTGGAGAACAAATAACACAGAAGGGAGAAAACTGTTCTCCTCCACATTTCAGGGCAGACAGTTGTCTCCAGAGCCAGAAAACATCCCCAGGAAACTGTCGTCAGGAGCGGACACCCTGAGGAGAGAGTCCAAAGGAGCATCTGGAGCCCAGAGGCTCCCTTGGGTAGCTCATGAACGCATGTGAAATACCCTTGAAGATTCCAGCGGTTACTCACAGTAAGACCCCACATCCACAAAGGTGCGAGTCAGTGAACTGATGGAAGCCTGGTAGCAATGTCAATGTGTTCTTACAGCCTTAGGAGGAAGATTCCTCACTGCTCTTTACAGAGTGTGTGGAAGAACATTTTGGAGTGTGTTTTCAGAAAGCAACTGGAATGCCACAGGCCGTTGGTCTCTGATGAACAGGAGGTGCTAACTGATGGTGACCACAGAACCAATTCCTCTGGGCTATGTAGAGCAAGTAGACATCAGCACAATAAGCATCCTTTAACTTAAGACTGACGGTGAGTCTCTCTGGTCTCCTCAGAGACATTTGTAGGGCACTTACCTAAAGTCACTTAGGATTTCAATAGAGCAATGTTTCTATGATGAGAGGCATGCTCCTGTCAACTGTTGAATATAGAAAGCTGCTAGATATTTGTGGGTGTAAATATGTGTGTGTGTGTGTGTGTGAAACAATGAGATTGCCACAAATACATTGTACTCAAACTATTTTGAAAGTGAAAGTGTTAGTCACTCAGTCATGTCTGACTCTTTGTGACTCCATGGACTGTAGCCCTCCAGGCTCCTCTGTCCATGGAATTCTCCAGGCAAGAGTACTGGAATGGGTAGCCTTTTCTTTTCCAGGGGATTTTCCCAACCCAGGGATTGAACCCAGGTCTCCTGCATTACAGGCAGATTTTTTACCATCTGGACCACCAGGGACTCCTCAAACTAGTTTAAGTAATCACAACTGTGTTCCCTAGGCATCCTCTACTTTAGTTACTACAGCAATTGTCACACATATCAAGACTCATTTGGTTTAATATTTTTGCTTCTCCAGCTGAAATCTAATTTACATAAAGTCAACATCTTTACCCAGAGAAGGCAATGGCATCCCACTCCAGTACTCTTGCCTGGAAACTCCCATGGACGGAGGAGCCTGGTAGGCTGCAGTCCATGGGGTCGCTGAGTCAGACATGACTGAGCGACTTCACTTTAACTTTTCACTTTCATGCATTGGAGAAGGAAATGGCAACCCACTCCAGTGTTCTTGCCTGGAGAATCCCAGGGATGGCGGAGCTCAACGGGCTGCCATCTGTGGGGTCGCACAGAGTCGGACACGACTGAAGCGACTTAGCAGCAGCAGCAGCAGCAACATCTTTACCAAACAGCCCCCAATATTTAATATGACATATAACTTCTGAGTATGTATTTATTAAATGAATGAATGAATGGAGTATTCATTATAGGTTTCTTCTATTGTATCCAGTAAGATTCTTAGCCATAGGTATTATATAAATCACCAGTCTCACCCACAGACAAGCAAATAGAAACACACACACACACCCCACTCTCTCTCTCAAAGCAGATTTTTCCTATTTCCATGCATTTCTCTTTTTACTAATTCTGATTAATCAAGAACTTAGCTCTGTCATGTACGAGCTGTGTGACTTTGTTTATTTCTCTGATTCAGTTTCCTCTTGTATAAGATGTTTGTAACAATGGTTTCATGCAATGTCATTTTGAGGACTGATCAACAGAATCCTTGTTAGGTACCTAGGCATAACCCCATCACTCTAAATGACAGGACAGTTAGGAGAAAATGAAGAGTTTCAAAGGTGGTTTTTCCTGTCCACCAACTTTGAAGCAAGGCTTATACTAGTATATATTGGTTCCAGCTCTGTGGTTTTCCTTCTTAAGTAGAAGGAGCATTTTTTAAAAGTAGATCTGGTAGTAATACAAAAAATAATTTAATTCCATATTTAGAAGGTTAGTAGTTTATGACAGCAAGAGCTCCCTGGAGAGAGATTCTTGATTAATTTTGAGGGCAAAGTGCCTGAAGGGAACAGCTGATGACAAAGCATTTAATTATAGACTTCCTCTTTTACAGGTGACCTTAGTGTCACACATAAACCTGTCAGAATTTCTTTAAGACACATAATGTGATGATGAGATGAATGTCCTAGACCTAGAAAAAAATATCTTTTTTCCAGAATTATCGATCAAATTCTTAAGGTAAGAATTTAGGTCTGGACTGATCTCTGAGGTTCACAGCTACTTTGAATTGTCATTTGATCTGACGTACTCTTTACACACATCACTTGCAAACTTTTATAAACTGTTTCCACAAGCTGCTCCAGGTTGAGGGTGAATTAGTTACTTGGAAAGAGACAGCAAACATAATTTTTCCATGATCACGACTTAGGTATTAAATAATCCACTGTGTGTGTGTGTTTGTCTTCTGAATCTAAACATGAATGACTGAGTTGAAATTATACCTGACTTTGGATCATGTAGTTTAAAGATTTCTCCACTAATCTATTTCCAAGGTGCATCCTTGGGGACAATGAAGGCATGGGATAGTGTGAAAGAAGCTAACAGGGCAGGAATATGGGTTGACAAATGCTTCCTCAACACTTACTGCATTTCTACCTCAGCTTTCATTTATAAAGAGAAATCAGTTGCCAGAATTGTCTGAAAAAATCAGTTTCAGTTAACCAGTGCTTCAATTTATAGATGAGAGCCCAACTTTAATTCACTGTGGTATGCCTTGCCCAAGGGCAGAAAGCTGTCCTTTTTAGTCATTCGTGAACTAGAAGGAACATTTTTAGTCATCCATGAAAAAAGAACACTTTAATAATAAGTAGTCTCAGATGTTTAATTTTAATTTCATGACAAAGTAATTGAATGTATTAATCCTGATGTCATAGATGAGAAAATATTTGAACCGTTCTCAGTAGTAGCAGTCTTAAAGTCCAGATTTCTGCTAATAGTCTGCTGGAGGACATTCAAGCTTTCCCTATTACTCTCCTCAGAAATTCTTCCAGCTTCCACCCAGTGCCCGGTTCCAAAACAAATCTCACAATTTTCAGTTCAGCTTGTTCCAGGAGCATCATGCTTCCAGGCACTAAATTTGCATGAGTTACCAATTGCTATATAACAATATTTCCACAAATTTAACTACTTAAAATTATATACATTTATTATATCACAAATCTCCCATGTGTCAAGTATCTGGGCATGCCTTTGTTGGTCCCAAGCCACAATGCAAGACATTGGTCACAATTTCTTAGTTGGGATCAAAGTGTTGATTGTGCCTGAGATCTCATCTGTGGTTTACTAAGGAAAGATTTGCTTCCAAGCTCATTCAGGTTGTTGGCAGAATTCATTTACTTTTGGTTGTGAGACTGAAGATTTCAATTTCTTGCCAGTTGTTGGCTAGAGACCCAAGGCTACCAGAGGCCACCTGTAGCTTGCTGAAGTGTTCCTCTTCAAAGCCACCTGCAGAGGGACTCCAGTCTGACAGGTACTGCAGTCTTATATAACAAAGTCACATAATAATGTGTGCATAATCACATACATTCATCACTTTTGCCTTAATTTGTTGGTCAGATGCAAGTCACAGGTCCCATCTATACTCAAGGAGAAGGAATTATATCAAGGCATAAATATATCTATATCCATATCTATCTATACAGAGAGAGACATGCATGTGAGTATATGTATATGCATATAAAATATACATAATATGTATACTAATATTAATTATAATATTATAATTATATAATAAAATAATTATAATTATATCCAGGGGATATTCCCAACTCAGGGATTGAACCTGGGTCTCCTGCATTTCAGGCTGATTCTTTACCATCTGAGCCACCAGGGAAGCCCTTAACCTAATATATACAACTGCAAAAACATAATATAGAGTCAGGATATGACACAATTCATTGTTAATTCATCATGTTGACCACCTAGAAATAATTGAAGGTAAGTGACCCAATTTAGAAAAAACTTTTTTGGCCAGTAGATGATACTTAATATCCTAATTAGAGAGTCTAAAGTAAAAGAGTAGTATAATTGAAGTTACTGAAACTAAAGCCAAGAAAATCAGTCTCTTCATTTCAAGAGCATGAGAAGAGGTTGAATCAGGGACTTAAAGGAATGTTTACTAATTGGATGACCAAATAACTGGCACTTATTTTTTCCTCTATTTTTTCACTACCACGTTGGTTAAAAGATTTCAAACATGGAATGTGTGACTATTGTGCTGCCAGTAACTATCCTGGAAATATTTATCTCCCTAATGAACTGGCAGCTAATCAGCTTTGCTTTTATTTATCTACTTTAACTGTACATTCAAGACATGGCAACCCACTCCAGTACTCTTGCCTGGAGAATCCCACGGTGGGAGGAGCCTGGTAGGCTACAGTCCATGGGGTCGCAAAGAGTCGGACACGACTGAGTGACTTCACTCTCACTCTCAATGAACTGGCAGCTAATCAGGTTTGCTTTCATTTATCTACTTTAACTGTACATTCAAGACACCCATTACTACTTAGCCTGTGAGTTCCCTTTCAATATTTAATGGTGGGGGCAGGTATGCAGGGAGTGTTTGTCCTATGGTCTATCATTTATGATTGGATCAGGACATATTAAGTGTGTTAGATTATGGATAAAGCCACAGTTTTCAATCTAAGTGTAATAACACTCACATGTATGAAAATACAATTGAGGTGGGTCAAGAGAAGAATATTTGAGAAACACATGTTTGATTATACATTCTAAAGTTGACTTTTGTAATAGCGGATGATATGGTCTGAATGCTTGTGTCACACAACATGAATGAGTGTGCCAGTTTTTCCATATCTTTGCTAACTCTTGATATTGTCTTTTTGATTAGGATCATTCTAAGTGTATGGAGTGGTCTGACTGTAATTTTAATTTACATTTCTATAGTGACTAATGAGGTTGAGCAACTTTTCATATGCATGTTAACTTTCAATATATCTTCACTGGTAAAATCTCTATTCAAGCTTTGCTCATTTTTTTTTTTAACTAAAAACTTTTTTTTTAAGTTATTTATTTTTTGATTATGCCAAGAGGCATGTGGGATCTTGGTTTCCTGACCAGGAATAAAACCTGCATTCCCCACATTAGAAGTGCAGAGTCGTAACCACTGGAAAACTAAGGAAGTCCTAGCTTTGCCCATTTTTAAATTAGTAGTTTGTCTTATTATTGAGTTACAAGAATTCTTTATATATGCTGAATACAAGCTATTATAAATGATTTGCAAATATTTTATCCAATTTGTACTTTGTCTTTTTATTTTTTGCTTTTTCAAGTGCAATTTTAGTTTCAAAAAAATCTAGTTATTCAATTGTTCGGTCTTCTGTGGCTCTCACTTTTGGTGTTGTGTATAAGAACTCTATGTTACACAAAATCTCAATAATTTTCTTCAACACTTTTATCTATGAATGCTATAATTTTAACTCTTACATTTAAATCTATAATCCATGTTGATTTCATTTTTCCTTATAGTGTGAAGAAATGGTCTTAGTTAATATTTTTGGATATGGATATATAACTAATTTATTGTGATACGTTTTTACATTTTCGTTTGAATTCAGTTAAGGCTAATGTACTTGAAATTCACTTAAACTAGGAGAATTGTCCTGAGAAAGATAGTCTAAGAATGAACTGTGGCTTTGGGTCATACCTTACTTATCCTTCTGACTAACTCATAGGAGGGAAAGAGATCTTCCATCTGTTTGATACCAGTCAAAACCAAAACAGAACTTCCCTCTTTCTTACTGTCTTAAAGAAGTTTCTACTGATTGCTTCTTTTCAGTGGAATTCTCTGCTAAAGACAAAATAAAAACTTTCTGAGTTTCTATAGGAATGTTTAAAGGATTTGCTGTCAAAACAGTTACAGGAAGAAAAACATGGGGGTTGAGTAATAAGTATAATTGCTAATTAAAATATGTTGAAAATACACCAGTGCCTATCATCTAACATAAAGTCGCCCTAGATGTGGAATCACAAATGCTGAGTTATTTCCCCTTGTTGGTCTCCCCTGGAGAAGGCCACACCAGTACTGGAAAATTTAAGATGTATTTTTTTCTTTTCAACTTAAGACGTTCTTATTGCTTCTCTGCATAAATAATTGTCTTTTCTCATTTTTTTCTCTATATGTAGAGAGAAATGTTGTCAGAATCAGTCTGAAGAGTCAATTGTCCCACTGTACACAACAGAAAGGAGTGATTAGTAGATGAATTGATTGTGCTTACCTTTGTAACATGAAAGCTAATCGCTTTGGGACTGATGTGAATAAAGCCATTTTTGTTCATGAATAAAAGTAAGCAATTTGAATGCCAATGATATATTAGATTCACAGTAGTTACAAAGTGGTAATAACACCTCAACCAATATTTTCATTGCTACCACTCATAAAATATAATTTCTTTTAACCTACAAAACATTTGGATATGTACTTATAATCACAAGTTTAACTCATGAATTTCTGCATTTTTACTTCTAAATATTAACTAGAGTTAAAATTTTGTTTAAGAACACAACAATTAATCCTATTACCCCCTGAGTGGATGAATAGGGCTTGCATGGCTAAGTTGCTTCAGTCGTGTTGTGTCCAACTCTGTGGGACTTCATGGACTGTAGCCCATCAGGTTTCAAGTGTGTATTTCCTAAAGACCTCACTTTCTTATTCAATACAACTTTTGGATAACAATTTGTCCATTCATAGCCACTGAAAAACAGTTTGTACCTTTGAGTGTTCTGCTACTAAATCCAAGAGATAGCGATAAAAGCAAGTTTTGGGGATGTAGTTCAGTCTTCTGTTAGAGCAATGGTTCTCAAAATGTGGTCCCCAGACATCAGTCTCATCACTGAATAAGATTAGAAACAATGAAGGTGGCAACTAGCAGTCAGTGTTTTGAAAAGCTCTCCAAGTCCTCCAGGTGATTCTGAGGTACATTCAAGTTTTAATAGCCACTAAAGTTAGTAAGTACTGATAAACTATAATTAGGCAGATTCCTATTCTATGAGCTAGTCTGTGTTCCCTTAGTCCTTCTAAATGAGCTTACCTCCAGTTCCCTTTAGAAGTGACTGTATCTGAATCTACATGCTCCATGGCTACTGACATAGAAAAGCTCAGGGATGGGAAGGAGGACCAGAACTCAGCTAAGGTTGAAAGCTGTGATGAAGGAAGGATGGCCAGGTTCTGAAAGGATGGCTCAGTTGAACATGCTTGTGTTGGACACCCTAACTATGAGCGCAAGGTACAAGGTAGCACATTTCAGACACAGGAAACAGATGAGAAGAAACTGGTGCTGGAGTAAGCGAAGTGTCTAAGTAAATTAGGTCAAGTATACTTTTCCTGAGGCCACATAGGATTCTTCCCAGGATGGGGGCCTAGTTGTAAATCCCTGTTATCAAGACTTGTTCTTGGTATAATAACCCACAATAACTAAGGGGAATGTTGCTACTTTTTTATTTTTTATAAAAAATAGATGTTTCTTGAATATTTTGTTTACTATTTTAAATGAAGTTTTTAAAAATTGTTGTATTTTTATAGTATTCCATTTTTTTATTTTTATTTTTTCCAATGGGGCTTCCCAGGGGGCTCAGTGGTAAAGAACCTGCCACCAATGCAGGAGATCTGACTTCAATCTCTGGATCGGGAGGATTCCTTGGAGAAAGAAATGACAACCCACTCCAGTATTCTTGCCTGGAGAATCCCCACAGACAGAGCAGCCTGGTGGGCTCCAGTTCATGGGGTCGCAAAGAGTTGGAAATGACTGAGCGACTAAACATCTAAGGGAAATAAGTGACACCTTTAACTTCCAATCCCTCTCTTCACTGGTTTTAAACATTTCCTCTCCAACCCATCAAGCATATGCTGCCTTTGTTTACCTTCTAAATGCTTCTAAAGAAGAGTTGGAGTTATGTCCTTTCACTATCTGAATGTTCGCAGAACTCCTATGTGCTTCCACAGCTAGGCCTATCCTTGTCAACCTGATATTTGGTCCTCAAATATGGATGTCAATTATGCCTCCATTCTCACTTGTAACCGTTTCCCAATGTGTATGCTATTTCCACCAAACTGGACTATTTACTCTTCCCTGAATACTCCCAATGTTCTCTCCAATCTTATCCCTTCTCATTTTGTTCCCTCCAACTCTAGTGATGCCTGCTACATAATACCTTTGCTGGATGTGATCTCATTCTCTCCCTACTTGTCCTACAGCATTCTTCTATAAACCTTAATTATTTCTGCACAGTGTGATAAGTATGGTAGGGTGAAAACTGAACCTTGGTTTTCTCAGCACTCAAAATTAGAATTATAATATAGACCTCACAGATCTTTTTCAGTAAGGTATAGAATAAATGTAATTTTGATTATATTTATTAACTTTTAATATTATTATTCACTTAAATATAAGGTCAGTGATACAGAAAGTTACTGAAACATTAATTCCAAGGTCTCTCTGTAGTGATTTATTTATTCATTACATTTTTTATTATTCATCTTCAACATGTTAAATTTCTTATTAGATCATAAGATAGAATAAGTTGCTGCTTTTGTGGAAGATTTGCTAAAGAAGGAGAAACAGCCAGTAATAAATTAAAAAATACAAGGAGAAACAATATAATGCTTATAGTAATAAGCATTATACAAAAATAAATAGGACAAGAGATAAAAAGTGGGGGTGGCACTGTAATTATAGATAAAGTGGTCAGAGGACATCCTTTAGGAAGTCAGCCATTTTAGCAGAGAAATAATGACAAGCAAGAGTCAAGTCTCTGATAATCTGGTAAAATACACTGCAGTAGGCAGACATTGAAAAATAAAGAAAATTCCCACAAAGATCAGGAAATCGTCTAAGGAAGTCTGCTGAACAAATGTTCCTGCCCAGTTGGGCAAGCTTTTAGCTCTCTTGGCTCCGTTTCCAAGGTTCTGAAGGTTTAAGCTAACCAACCCTCCCAGATTTGGGGGTTTTGCTTGCCACATGTTGAAGGTCAGAGGATGTGAGTGTGGGAAAGCTTCCCTCCTGAGTAAGAACACTCTGATCAGTATCTGATGAATTCCTCTTCTGATGTGAACAAATGCTTCCTTTACTCTGTGTGCTTTAAACTGATGCCAGAGTCCTCAAACGACGTGTGTTTCTTGCTATTTTTTCCCTCCTTTTTCCTTGTCTGCAAATCTTGAGCATATTCACATACATCATTTAACTAAACAAACAGGCATTACAGGAACCTGTTCTAACTCTGTTGTTTCTGTGGCTAGACAGTTTTCTTACTTGAGTTTCCTGACATATTTCCTAAAAAGAAGACATTATGTACTTCTGAGTACATGTTCCTTATAAAAGATTTTAGTTTTTAATTCACATAATTTTAATTAAAATAAAACCAAGCCTTCACTCCATTTTTTGGCTCAGAGGTTAAAGCGTCTGCCTGCAATGTGGGAGACCTGGGTTTGATCCCTGGATCGGGAAGATCCCCTGGAGAAAGAAATGGCAACCCACTCCAGTATTCTTGCCTGGAGAATCCCATGGATGGAGGAGCCTGGAGGGCTATAGTCCACGGGGTTGCGAAGATTCGGACACGACTGAGCGACTTCACTTTCACTCCATTTTACATTGTTTACAAGTAATTGTTTTTACATTGTTTACAAGATCAAGAAATTGACATTTAACATAGCAAATTAATGTTAATCAATTAAAATGTGACTGATATTTAATTCTTTCACCATTTAAAAAAATTTTTTTAATTGAAGGATAATTGTTTTACAATGCTGTATTGGTTTCTCTTTCACCATTTTGAAGTATATTGACCAGGTGTCCATGCTGAATATGTTAAAAGATAAAAAGCAAAATATAAAAATATTTTTAAGCCTACTCAATATGTAAATGCATTCATAAGTAAATTGTATTTACATATAGATTTTTTTTCGATATAAATTTTTTTATTTTAATTGGAGGCTAATTACTTTACAATATTGTATTGGTTTTGCCATACATCAACATGAATCCACCACGGGTGTACACATGTTCACCATCCTGAACCCCCCTCCCTTCATTCTGTCATTTTTGAGATTGCATCCAAGTACTGCATTTCGGACTCTTTCATTGACCATGATGGCTAGTCCATTTCTTCTGAGGGATTCCTGCCCACAGTAGTAGATATAATGGTCATCTGAGTTAAATTCACCCAATTCAGTCCGTTTCAGTTTGCTGATTCCTAGAATGTCGACATTCACTCTTGCCATCTCTTGTTGACCACTTCTAATTTGCCTTGATTCATGGACCTGACATTCCAGGTTCCTATGCAATATTGCTCTTTACAGCATCGGACCTTGCTTCTATCACCAGTCACATCCACAGCTGGGTATTGTTTTTGCTTTGGCTCCATCCCTTCATTCTTTCTGGAGTTATTTCTCCACTGATCTCCATTAGCGTGTTGGGCACCTACTGACCTGGGGAGTTACTCTTTCAGTATCCTATCATTTTGCCTTTTCATACTGTTCATGGGGTTCTCAAGGCAAGAATACTGAAGTGGTTTGCCATCCCCTTCTCCAGTGGACCACATTCTGTCAGACCTCTCCACCATGACCCGCCCGTCTTGGGTTGCCCCACATGGCATGGCTTAGTTTCATTGAGTTAGACAAGGCTGTGGTCCTAGTGTGATTAGATTGACTAGTTTTCTGTGAGTATGGTTTCAGTGTGTCTGCCCTCTCGTGCCCTCTTGCAGCACCTACCATCTTACTTGGGTTTCTCTTACCTTGGGCATGGGGTATCTCTTCACGGCTGCTCCAGCAAAGCGCAGCCACTGCTCCTTACCTTTGATGAAGGGTATCTCCTCACCGCCGCCCTTCCTGACCTTCAGTGTGGGATAACTTCTCTAGGCCCTCCTGTGCCTGCTCAGCCACAGCTCCTTGGCTGCCACCCCGGGACTCGGGCACAGGGTAGCTCCTCCCGGCCGCTGCCCCTGACCTTGGATGTGGGGTAGCTCCTCTCGGCTGTTACTGCGCCGTTGCAGCCTGACACTCTCGGTCGCTGCCCCTGACCTCGGACGTGGGGTAACTCCTCTTGCCCGCTGCCCTTCGGGCATGGGGTCCTCCCAGCTTCTGCCCCTGACCTCAGACATGGAGTAGCTCCTCTCGGCCGCACTTAGTGGAAAAGTAGGAAGTGAAGAAACACCTGGAGTAATAGGCAAATTTGGCCTTGGAATGTGGAATGAAGCAGGACAAAGACTAATAGAGTTTTGACAAGAAAATGCACTGGTCATAGCAAACAGCCTCTTCCAACAACACAAGAGAAGACTCTTACTAAGAGATTAAATTTTAATTAAAAATTTCCCATAAAAAAACATAAAGCCCAAGTCATTTTACAAAGGAATCCTATTAAATATTTAAGAAAGAAAAATTGCTGATTTTACATAAAAATTCTTCAAGATAATTATATATGTTTAACATAACCTAGACAAACTTGACATGGTATAAATAATTAAACATTGGTTACACAGTTTGTTAATAACTAAGGAAGGCTTTCCCTGGAGAAAAAAATGGCAGGCTACTCCAGTATTCTTGCCTGGAAAATCCCATGGATGGTGGAGCCTGGTAGGCTACCGTCCATGGGGTTGCAAAGAGTTGGATATGACTGAGCAACTTCACTTTTTCACTTTAGGAAGGCTTTTGTTCTCAATTTCTTCTGATTCCCAAACTTTTTAATCCCTTTGCTATACTGTCTCCCCTAGACTGTAGTGTGGATTCATGGAGAAATACACAGACACTTTTCTTTTAAATGTGACCTTATTTCCAATGACATCACCAGATGGTCAACACCAAAATCAGATTGATTATATTCTTTGCAGCCAAAGATGGAGAAGCTCTATACAGTCAGCAAAAACAAGAACGGGAGCTGACTGTGGCTCAGATCATGACTCCTTATTGCCAAATTCAGACTTAAATATCAGAAAGTGGGGAAAACCACTAGACCATTCAGGTATGACCTAAATCAAATCCCTTATGATTATACAGTGGAAGTGAGAAATAGATTTAAGGGCCTAGGTCTGATACAGTGCTTGATGAACTATGGACAGAAGTTCCTGACATTGTACAGGAGACAGGGATCAAGACCATCCCCATGGAAAAGAAATGCAAAAAAGCAAAATGGCTGTCTGGTGGGCCTTACAAACAGGTGTGAAAAGAAGAGAAGCAAAAAGCAAAGGAGAAAGAAAGATATAAGCATCTGAATGCACAGTTCCAAAGAACAGCAAGGAGAGATAAGAAAGCCAATGCAAAGAAACAGAGGAAAAGAACAGAATGGGAAAGACTAGAGATCTCTTTAAGAAAAGTAGAGATACCAAGGGACCATTTCATGCAAAGATGGGCTGAATAAAGGACAGAAATGGTATGGACCTAACAGAAGCAGAAGATATTAAGAAGAGGTGGCAAGAATACACAGAAGAACTGTACAAAAAAGATCTTTGCAACCAAGATAATCACAATGGTGTGATCACTCACCTAGAGCCAGACATCCTGGAATGTGAAGTCAAGTGGGACTTAGAAAGGATCACTATGAACAAAGCTAGTGGAGGTGATGGAATTCCAGTTGAGCTATTTCAAATCCTGAAAGATGATGCTGTGAAAGTGCTGCACTCAATATGCCAACAAATTTGGAAAACTCAGCAGTGGCCACAGGACTGGAAAAGGTGTAAAGAATCTGCCTACAATGTGAGAGACCTGGGTTCAATCCCTGGGCTGTGAAGACCCTCTGGAGGAGGGCATGGCAACCGACTCCAGTATTCTTGCCTGGAGCATCCCCATGGATACAGTCCGCAGAGTCAGATACGACCTGTCTCTTATACACATCTGACAGTTTTCATTCCAATCCCAAAGAAAGGCAATGCCAAAGAATGCTCAAACTACCACACAATTGCACTCATCTCACATGCTAGTAAAGTAATGCTCAAAATTCTCCAAGCCAGGCTTCAGCAATACGTGAACCATGAACTCCCTGATGTTCAAGCTGGCTTTAGAAAAGGCAAAGGAACTGGAGATCAAATTGCCAACATCTGCTGGATCACGGAAAAGCCTCTTGATGAGAGTGAAAGAGGAGAGTGAAAAAGTTGACTTCAAGCTCAACATTCAGAAAACAAAGATCATGGCATCTAGTCCCATCTATTGATGGGGAAACAGTGGAAACAGTGTCAGACTTTCTTTTTGGGGGCTTGAATATCACTGCAGATGGTGATTGCAGCCATGAAATTAAAAGATGCTTACTCCTTGGAAAAAAAGTTATGACCAATCTAGATAATATATTGAAAAGTAGAGATATTACTTTGCCAACAAAGGTCCATCTAGCCAAGGCTATGGTTTTTCCAGTAGTCATGTATGGATGTGAGAGTTGGACTGTGAAGAAGGCTGAGCGCCGAAGAATTGATGCTTTTGAACTGTGGTGTTGGAGAAGACTCTTGAGAGTCCCTTGGACTACAAAGAGATCCAACCAGTCCATTCTAAAGGAGATCAGTCCTGGGTGTTCATTGGAAGGACTGATGTTGAAGCTGAAACTCCAATACTTTGGCCACCTCATGTGAAGAGTTGACTCATTAGAAAAGACTCTGATGCTGGGAGGGATTGGGGACAGGAGGACAAGGGGATGACAGAGGATGAGATGGCTGGATGGCATCACCAACTTGATGGACATGAGTTTGAGTGAACTCCGGGAGTTGATGATGGACAGGGAGGTCTGGCGTGCTGTGATTCATGGGGTTGCAAACAGTCGACACGACTGACCAACCGAACTGAACTGAACTTATTTCCAATCTAGTCTTATTTCAAAAGTCTACGAACAAAGCTAGTGCAGGTGATGGAATTCCAGTTGAGCTTTTTCAAATCCTCAAAGATAATGCTGTCAAAGTGCTTCACTCAATATGGCAGCAAATTTGGAAAACTCAGCAGTGGCCACAGAGCTGGAAAATATCAGTTTGCATTCTAATCTCAAAGAAAGTCAATGCCAAAGAATGTTCAAACTACCGACAATTGCACCCATCTCACATGCTAACAAAATAATACTAAAAATTCTCTAAGCCAGGATTCAATAGTACATGAACCATGAACTTCCAGATATTCAAGTTGGATTTAGAAAAGGCAGAGGAACCAGAGATCAAATTGCCAACATCCAATGGATCATCAAAAAAAGAACAAGAAAGTTCCAGAAAACATTTACTTCTGCTTTATTGGCTATGCCAAAGACTTTGACTATGTGAATTACAATAAACTGTGGAACATTCTTCAAGAAATTGGAATACTAGACCACCTGACCTGCCTCCTGAGAAATTTGCATGCAGGTCAAGAAGCAAGAGTTAGAACTTCATATAGAACAACAAACTTGTTCCAAATTGGGAAAGGAATACATCAAAGCTGTATATTGTCACCCTGTTTATTTAACTTATATGCAGAGTACATCATGCAAAATGCAGAGTGGATGAAGCACAAGCTGGAATCCAGTTTGCTGGGAGAAATATCAATAATCTCAGATATGCAAATGGCACCACCCTATGTCAGAAAGCAAAGAACTAAAGAGCCTCTAGATGAAAGTGAAAGAGGAGGATGAAAAATTTGGCTTAAAAGTCAACATTCAGAAAACTAAAATCATGGCATCTGGTACCATCACTTCATAGCATCTAGATGGGTAAACAACGGAAACAGTGAGAGACTTTATTTTTTTGGCTCTAAAATCACTCAGATGGTGACTGCAGCCATGAAATTAAAAGATACTTGCTTCTTGGAAGAAAAGCTATGACCAACCTAGACAGTATATTAAAAAGCAAAGACGTTACTTTACCAATAAATGTCCATTTAGTCAAAGCTGTGGTTTTTCCAGTAGTCATGTGTGGATGTGAGAGTTGGACTATAAAGAAAACTGAGTGCTGAAGAACTGATTGTTTTGAACTGTGGTGTTGGAGAAAATTCTTGAGAGTCCCTGCGATTAAAAGGAGATCAAACCAGTC
Source organism: Cephalophus harveyi (assembly GCA_006410635.1). Taxonomy (NCBI): domain Eukaryota; kingdom Metazoa; phylum Chordata; class Mammalia; order Artiodactyla; family Bovidae; genus Cephalophus; species Cephalophus harveyi. The sequence goes on along the minus strand of SJYT01037265.1, from coordinate 597,418 downwards.
AATCCTAAAGGGAATAAGTCATGAATATTCATTTGAAGGACTGATGCTGAAGCTGAAACTCCAATCCTTTGGGCACCTGATGCAAAGAACTGACTCATTGGAAAAGACCCTGATGCTGGAAAAGATTGAAGGAGGGAGGAGAAGGGGATGACAGAGGATGAAATGGTTAGAAGGCATCACCAACTCAATGAACATGAGTTTGAGTAAGCTCCAGGAGTTGGTGGTGGACAGGAAATCCTGGCATGCTGCAGTCCATGGAGTTGCAAAGAGTTGGACCTGACTGAGCAACTGAAATGAACTGAGAAGGCTAATGGATCTCCAAGCTGTAGAATATCATGGAAACAATTACAGAGGCCCTTATCATAGAAAGTACATGTGTTTAGTTCCTCATCTTTCACTGTCTAAAGTCAGGAATGGCTAAGTGACTTTGCTGTTAAGTAGCAGCTTCAGTGATTCCTACTAATTAGGTCATAAGGACTTTCTTTCAACACTAAAGGCCTTGTCCTAATGAGACCTTGCACCTGGGAAATCTTGACGTCTAAGGGAATACTGTGGGAAAGAAAGTATTTCCATAGGCTTTTGTTCAAAATAAATCTTATCTCAGGTACATTAACAGCAAGAATAGTTGATGATGAGAACCTTTCTCTCTTGATATGTCCAGTTCCCATTCATATGTAGCCATCACTCAACAGTTTGTCTCTTTAGGGAAGTAAGTAGCTCCTCCTGTCTGACTGGAATGATGCAAAGTCAGGCTGTTCTCTGTTGGTACATGTTCCAGAGGCTGGAGTGCTGACATTGTTCAGATTTGATCGTTTGCACTGACATAAGCACTTTCAATTAGATGTATACTTTTATGGAGAAATAATGGATTTGAAATAAAAGGAGACTTTAATAGACATGCATGCTCTGAATATTGTAGTCCTCCTTCATTTATATTTTTATTATCTTTTTAGTATGTATGGCTCTATATCTGTAGTCCAGATTTTCTTTAAAATTAAGTTAAGGGAGGGTTTTTATATTCCTTATTTTCCAGTTTTATATTAGATTTTGTGGTTTTACATACAATTACATTACAAAACTGAAATTAAAAAAGCTCAGATCCTGCCGAGGTTTTGTATGGAAGCAAGAGATGCCTATTTTCACGAGTTCTCTAAATGTAACTGCAATTAAATACAAAAACTCTTTGCTTTTTGTAAATATATGTCTAATGGGAAGATAGATCCACACTGAGATTCAAAAGAGATTTGAGGAGACACCTTGAAAAGATTTCAGAAAAAATTAACTTATGTTTTAATACATTTCTCCTCCAAATGAATTGAGTTTCTTATAAACTCAGAATTGTGAAACCAACTTCTCATAAAGCAGGAAGAGCTATGCTTTTCATCTTAATTAAAAAATGAATGAGTATAAGAAAAACAGGTTGCTTTACCATGGTTACCTCAACAATACCTTCAGGGAATTGGTACCAGTAAAATCATGAATCGGATATTTAATATCTGGTATTGCCAGCCAACATGTCCTGCCTTGGGCAGTATTTAATAACTGTGCCATCAATGCTTGGTTCTACTTTTGTGGTAGGGAGGAAAAATAGTATGAAGATCCTGAATCCTTTAATATGGCTTTGTTAATTATTCCCATATAGATTCAAAGCAAGAAATACAGACAGTAGAGCTGGTGGATTCTCAGAAGTGTAAAAATGATGAATGTGATGGGAAAGTGGGCATTTTGCTCCACTGATATGGTAATTAGAAGGGACTCTGGAGGTGGCTAGTAACACCCCATCTAATTTCCTGTGCAGGTCACCTGTGAGTGTGCCTTATTTGGCTTGCAGGATTGAGTCTTGACTGTCAGTTTTCTAGTCACCTCTACAATTCAGCTCCATGCATTAAGTATCAGAAGCCCAATGAACTAGGAAATTTTTTTTCAAATGATGAAGAAATGGGCAGACTGAGGACATAAAAATTAGCTGTAAGTGTAATATTTGGGGGGCTTCCTTGGTGGCTCAGACAGTAAAGAATCTGCCTACAATGTGAGAGACCTGGGTTCAATCCCTGGGCTGTGAAGACCCTCTGGAGGAGGGCATGGCAACCGACTCCAGTATTCTTGCCTGGAGCATCCCCATGGATACAGTCCGCAGAGTCAGATACGACTGAATGACTAAGCACAGCACAGACCATGATAATTTTTAATTTAATTTTTAAAGTTCGTTGCTTTTAAATGAGAAGCCTCCAAAAAGTTAAAAGACCTGTTCAACCAGATGATACAGATATTTCAGACCTTTCAAAAAGCAGGAATTTTATCTTCCAGTTTTATATTTCAAATAGGAAACTTTGTTATTTAAAATATCAAAATACCCAATAAACCAAAATGGTACTTCCTAAGGAGAAGACAGAGGCACTTTCTAGCAGATTAGTCACATGACCAGGTACCACACTGCTTTTCTCAAAGCACTGTCTTCTTTCAGAAGTCAGTAAAAGTTATCATAACAAAGATCAAACAAACTGTCCTGGTCTGCTCAGGTTACTATAACAAATTGCTATCGAATGGGTGGCTTAAACAACAAGGATTTATTTCTCACAGTTCTGAAGGCTGGCAATTCCAAGATCAAGGTTCAGGCAGATTCAGTTCCCACTGAGAGCTCTCTTCCTGTTTGCAGATAGACATCTCATTTTTATCTTCACGTGACAGAGAGGGAGGGCTCTAGTTTTTCTTTTCTTATAAGGACACTGATCCCATCATGGAAGCTTTACTCTCACGACTTAACGACCTCTAAAATGCCCTATCTCTAACTTCTATCATATTGGGGGATTATAGTTTCAACATATGAATTTGGGGGCAAAACAAACAGTCTATAACAAGTATTTCATTTTATTACGGGTATCGAACATTTGAAAAACTATATGCAAACTTTTTTTCTAATGGAGAACGTATTCGATATATACAAAGAATAAAAACCAAAACTTTCAGGAATTCTAAAATTCTCTAATGTCTTTCAATTCAATATAATTTACCTTACTAAATGCAGTAAATAGGTATAACTCAAAACTGTAAACTGTCCGTTCTGATCTTAATTTAGAGTTAATGCCCACCAGACTCCAGATGGTGGGAGGCATCTAGTTTCACTCACTGTAAAAACACTGCACATCAATCAACCTTACAGAGATTCATGTTCACACATGGTGGACCTATGGGCTCATCTCCAGTATTCCATCTGTGAATATAAAATCTTCAGAAAACTAGGCTGTGCTGTGTTTTTATAGCACCAAAGAAAGTTATTTATCTCTTAGAATAGATGCTGACCTGATTCAATATTGTTCTCCCAGAAAAGGAAATGCCTCAACCATTCTTGGGTATATCTGCCAACATGTGTTTTGGCTCTGATGGCAAGCCTGAAGAACTCTTAGGAGAGAGAAGAGGCTCAGCAGTTCCTTTATCAACACTCACCTGAAGGTACTTTCCTGTTGAGAGTAATGCACTCACAGAAACTCGTGCAAATCATTTGCTCTTAAGTGTGGTGGTGCAACGTGTGTAACTACCTACTCCCAACCCTCCGAGGCATCTCCCCTCTTCTCTTCCCTCCTCCTGTTTGAGCCCCCAAGCTCTTTCCTCTGTATTCACTACTCCGGAAAATGAAAGAGCAGTGAATCTGGCTCATAAATCAGCCTCCACAAGGGAGAGCTATTGTAGAGGACTCAGACTGTGCACCCACTGGAAACAAACAGGCTAAAAGAAACCTTAGGGTCCGAAATTGAAAACCACAAAGAACTCCAGATATCTTGTAGAATAGGCCATCATGATATAAACCATAAAAGTAGAGTTCAAACAAGGTTGAATGTAGCTAAAGGTCACGCATTGAAGTAGCAGAGACAGGTCTAGAACCTCCTCTTCCTGCTTTTTATGTGACAAGGTTTGTCTTGAGTTCTGTCCCATGAAAAGAGTTTTACCCAGAGATTTGTTCATGATCACATATTTGGAGGAAGAGCAAGTGGATTTAAAGTCTAGTGTTAATGCTTTGGTTGGTAAATCATTCTTTGAGCCAATTGTTCCTTGAATGTTTTGCAGATAGTTCCTTTTAGCTACTTCTTCACTGATTTTTAAAGTTTAACAGCAGTTTTGCTGACAGAGTCAAGTGGAGAACCAAGATTGGTGGCAGAAATTTATTTAAGCAATCTCATCACTCTACAAATAACTAGCAAAAGAGAGATAGGTCACCACTTTGACACACCAAATTTTATACACACACACACACACACACACACACACACACATATATATAATATATATATAGAAAGCCCAGAAATAAATCCATGCATCTATGAACACCTTATCTTTGACAAAGGAGGCAAGAACATACAATGGAGAGAAGACAATCTCTTTAACAAGTGGTGCTGGGAAAACTGGTCAACCACTTGTAAAAGAATGAAACTAGAACCCTTTCTAACACCATACACAAAAATAAACTCAAAATGGATTAAAGATCTAAATGTAAGACTAGAAACTATAAAACTCCTAGAGGAGAATATAGGCAAAACACTCTCCGACATAAATCACAGCAGGATACTCTATGACCCACCTCCCAGAATATTGGAAATAAAAGAAAAAATATACTAATGGGACTTAATTAAATTTAAAAGCTTCTGCACAACAAAGGAAACTATAAGCAAGGTGAAAATACAGCCTTCAGAATGGGAGAAAATAATAGCAAATGAAGCAACTGAAACACAACTAATCTCAAAAATATACAAGCAACTCCTGCAGCTCAATTCCAGAAAAATAAATGACCCAATTAAAAAATGGGCCAAAGAACTAAATAGACATTTCTCCAAAGAAGACATACAGATGGCTAACAAACACATGAAAAGATGCTCAACATCACTCATTATCAGAGAAATGAAAATCAAAACCACAATGAGTTACCATTACATGCCACTCAAAATGGCTGCTCTCCAAAAGTCTGCTGCTGCTGCTGCTACTAAGTCGCTTCAGTCGTGTCCAAATCCGTGCGACCCCATAGTGCAGCCCATCAGGCTCTGCTGTCCCTGGGATTCTCCAGGCAAGAACACTGGAGTGGGTTGCCATTTCCTTCTCCAATGCATGAAAGTGAAAAGTGAAAGTGAAGTCACTCAGTCGTGTCCAACTCTTAGCAACCCCATGGACTGCAGCCTACCAGGCTCCTCCATTCATGGGATTTTCCCAGGCAAGAGTGCTGGAGTGGGGTGCCATTGCCTTCTACTCCAAAAGTCTTAGTTCAGTTCAGTTCAGTTCAGTTGCTCAGTCCAGTCCGACTCTTTGCGACCCCATGAATTGCAGCACGCCAGGCCTCCCTGTCCATCACCAACTCCCAGAGTTCACTCAGACTCACACCCATCGAGTCAGTGGTGCCATCTAGCCATCTCATCCTCAGTTGTCCCCTTGTCCTCCTGCCCCCAATCCCTCCCAGTATCAGAGTCTTTTCCAAAGAGTCAACTCTTCGCATGAAGTGGCCAAAGTACGGGAGTTTCAGCTTTAGCATCATTCCTTCCAAAGAAATCCCAGGGTTGATCTCCTTCAGAAT
>SJYT01037265.1:570993-590268 GCA_006410635.1 Cephalophus harveyi | reverse complement strand
AACTCCAGTACTTTGGCCACCTCATGCGAAGAGTTGACTCATTGGAAAAGACTCTGATGCTGGGAGGGATTGGGGGCAGGAGGAGAAGGGGACGACCGAGGATGAGATGGCTGGATGGCATCACTGACTCGATGAACGTGAGTCTGAGTGAACTCCGGGAGTTGGTGATGGACAGGGAGGCCTGGAGTGCTGTGATTCATGGGGTCACAAAGAGTCGGACACGACTGAGCAACTGAACTGAACTGAACTGAATTGAATCATTAATGTAGGAAATCAGATTCTTTGTCATTTTTCCATTGAGTGCAGATCTGCTGATTTCTGATCTTCATTTGGACGCTGTCTTGCTCACATGGTCCCCCTGCAGTTGGATGTTCTCTTGCCCATGGTCTGCCTGCAGATGTGCCAAGGGCAAGATAAGGTAGAGTCAGTCATTCTTTAAGTATTAATACTTAATTCTTCACTCTTACTCCTTTTAATTAAGGAAAGGAATCAACAGGTTAGGTCAAACATTGTGTACATCCAGTAAAGCAAAAATCAGGAACTAGCTTAAATGTTGTCTAGCGATCTCATGTTTATGGTTAAGGTCTGAGGAAAACAGGGATGAACAAGTGGAAACGAACGGGGCGGAAGAGCTGCTTGCACCATCCTGGGTCACGTTCCTGTGCAGTCTCCTCCACAGCAAATCAGGCCAGTCTTTATGACTGGTGAAACGTGGCAGAAGTGATGATGACTTCTGGGGCTTGAATCATAAAGGGGATTGTGGTTTCTGCCTTTCTCTCTTGGATCACTCTCTCTGGAGGAGACAGCTGCTATGTCATGAGGAAGAGCAAGCAGTTCTGAGGAATGTGCTGAGGACTTGGGCCCCCAGACAACAGGCAGCATCAGCTTGCCATTGATCTCAGCAAGGCAGCAGTGAGTGGTGGTGTGAAGCAAGATCTTAATTCCATGCCTGGGAATTGAACCCAGGTAGTCTGAATGAAAACCAGGAATCCTAGCCATCAGACCAGCAAGGGCTAGAGGTTAGAAGCTGTTTTTCCCTGGATCTTTGAACCTGGTGAAAAAGAAAATACTTTTATCACAGAGGCAAAAACTATAGGTGTAGGTACAAAGTTAATTATTTGAGACATAGCAAAACAAGTGGGGGAGCACACAAAGAAACTGTTTAGTTAAGATAGAAGCAAGGCAGAGATGCACACCCAGAGAGAAAGGGTGTGGGTCTCCTCCCTAGTGAGGAGGAGCATAGTAAAGAGGCAGATGTAATTTATATAGGTCAGTTCCAGGTTTTTATCTTCCTTCAGGTCAATTACCTGACCTATGCTGGAACCCTCCCTGGGTGAGCACACACCTCTAAGCCAAGATGGATCTCAAAGTGAAGGCTTCTGGAAGGAGCAAGACTCACTATGGCCTGGACTTATCCCCTGACTTTTGACCCCCAAGGAGCCTTTCTGTGCGTGTGTAGTGTCTCCCTTGTCCCAAAAAGGGGGAGCAGAGATCTCAAACAGGATTTTGCCCCTCTTTGTCCTTGCTATGACCATTACCTTAAAGGGTTTACAAGAGACAAAGACTGGCTATTTACCCTGTTTATATTGTTACTTCCAGTTCGGAGGGGCAACAGGAGGCTGATTGTTAATGTCTTAACTGGAGCCTATCTATCTCTTGTCTCAGGAAATGCTAACAGTTTTACGTATCCAGCCTGAAGCCCACCTCGTCATGCCCCATGAAATGCAAACAGAAGGCCAGTTGTAAATGTCTAACCTGGAGCCCTTCTGTCTCCTGCCTCACCATGAAGAAGTCCCTGGCTCCAGTTAAGACTTCAGGTGAAGGCCTGGCTAACATCTGACTGCAGCCTCAAGAGAGATCCAGAAGGACTTCCCTGGTCGTTGAATGTCTTGACTCCATGCTCCCAAAGCTGGGGACCCAGGTGTGATCCCTGATCAGGAAACTAGATCCCACATGCCACAATTAAAAGTTTGAATGCCACAACAAAGATGGAAGACCCCATGTGCTGCAACTAGGACCGGGCCCAGTGAAATAAATATTAAAAAAAAAAAAAAAAGAAAGAGATCCAGAGACAGAGCCACCCTGCCAAGCCTCACCTGAAACTGTGAGAGATACTAAGCGATGATTATTGTTTTGAGCAGAAGGGGAAGGTCAGATGGTGACAGGCAAAATACATAGGGTCCAGGCAGGCCAGGTAGCTGAGAGCTGACAGTATGAGAGTTATGAGCTAGGGCAGGGAGAATGGAGATCTGCTCTGATTTATAAATTTTAAGAGTAATCCCCTGCACGCACAAAAGCCAACTCATCGGGAAAGACCCCGATGATGGGAAAGATTGAAGGCAGGAGGAGAAGTGGGTGATAGAGGATGAGATGGCTACTGACTCAATAGACATGAGTTTGAGCAAACTCTGGGAGATGGTGAAGGACGGGGAAGACTGGCGCACTGCAGTTCATGGGGTTGCAAGAAGTTGGACTTGACTTAGTGACTTAGCAACAACACACAAAAGTATTGAAGGAAGAGTCTCAAAGAGACTTTGAACGCTGTTCAAAGCAGCATTATTCACTGCAGCCAAAAGGTGGAAGCAACCCAAGGGTCCACTGAGGGATAAATAGATAAGCAAATATGGCATATGCCTAAGATGGGAGTACTATCCAGCCTTAAAAAGGAGGAGATTCTGACACATGGTACAGCATAGATGAACCTTAAAGACGTTATGCTAAGAGTGACACTATAATTTATAATGAGAAATATACATTTGATTTTCATCCTGGTTCCCTGCACAGAGTTTCTAAAAACATTTGAAATTTCCCAAGTGGTTAGGTAGCCAAAATTCAGCCTCTGTATCCTGATACTGAATTGAATATCAGAAACAGAGTTTTGGGTGAAGTAGAAAAAAATAGCTTTATTACTTTGCCAGCCAAAAGGGACCACAGCAAGCTAATGCCCTCAAAACTGTGCCTCAACCTGGAGGGGACAGAGTGTCTTACAGTAATGGTTCAAAGAGGAGGGCAGGATCCGTTCATGGACATTCTTCTGATTGGTTGGTAGTGAAGCAACTGGAAGTCAGCATTACTAACCTTCTGATTCTAACCAGTTTAACCACAGGTCTATGTGCTTGTGGGCAGTATAGAGTTAACTTCTCCCACTTGGTGGGGGTTTCAGTATCTGCAAAGCAGCTCAAACATATTGTGAATATCCATTGAGGGGGAACCAGGATCATTGGTTCTTGACTGGTCCTCCGTTGTCTCCACAATCCCTCCCTTCCTTGATTAGCAATTCTTTGAATCTGCCCTTTGGAATGCAGGGAAGGTCATGGAGGCTGAACGAAGCCTATTTTCTTGTAAGCAAGTAATGAGGGATACAGAAAGACTTATGTGCCCAGGAGCCCCACAGGGTCCTGCTTGGTTTCAGTAAGAGAAACCTTTTTATTATATTTTTATATTTTATATTGTTATATTTAGATAATTTCTGGAAAGCCCCTAGGTCACTGAAGGATGGAGGTTGGTTGCCAGGGGGACCAACATTGTAACTGTTGTTGTTGAGTCGCTAAGTAATATCCAGCTCTTGGAGACCCCATGGACTGCAGCATGCCAGGCTTCCCTGTCCTTCACTATCTCCCAGAATTTGTTCAAACTCATGTCCATTGAGTCAGTGATGCCACCCAACCATCTCATCCTCTGCTGTCCCCTTCTCCTTCTGCCTTCAATCTTTCCCAGCATCAGGGTCTTTTCCATTGAGTCAGCTCATCCCATCAGGTGGCCAAAGTATTGGAGCTTCAGCATCAGTCCTTACAATGAATATTCAGGGTTGATTTCCTTTCATCCCAACCATCTCATCCTCTGCTGTCCCCTTCTCCTTCTGCCTTCAATCTTTCCCAGCATCAGGGTCTTTTCCATTGAGTCAGCTCATCCCATCAGGTGGCCAAAGTATTGGAGCTTCAGCATCAGTCCTTACAATGAATATTCAGGGTTGATTTCCTTTCAGATTGACTGATTTGACCTCCTTGCTGTCCTGGGGACTCGCAAGAGACTTCTCCAGCACCACAGTTCAAAAGCATCGATTCTTCAGCATTCAGCCTTGCTTATGGTCCAAATCTAACAGGACTACTAGAAAAACTATAGCTTTGGTAGCTCAGTGGATAAAGAATCTGCCTGCAGTGCAGGAGACCCAAGTTCAATCCCTAGGTAGGGAAGATCCCTTGGAGAAGAAAATAGTAACCCACTCCAATATTCTTGCCTGGAAAATCCCATGGACAGAGGGATGGCTACAGTCCATGGGGTTGCAAGAGTTGGACACAACTTAGCAACTAAACCACCAATACAGACCTTTGTCAGCAAAGTGATATCTCTGCTTTTCAATATGCTGTCTAGGTTTGTCAGTTTTTCTTCCAGGGAGCAACCATCTTTTAATTTCATGACTGCAGTCACCATCCACAGTAATTTTGGAGCCCAAGAAAATAAAATCTGCTACTGTTTTCATTTTCCCCCCATTTATTTGCCATGAAGTGATGGGAACAGATGCCATGGTCTTAGTTTTTTGAATGTTGAGTTTTGAGCCAGCTTTCTCACTCTCCTGTTTCACCTTCATCAAGAAGTTCTTTAGTTCCTCTTCACTTTCTGCCATTAGGGTGATATCATCTGCATATCTGAGATTGTTGATATTTCTCCCACCAATCTTGATTCCAGCTTGTGATTCATCCAGCACAGCATTTCACATGATGTACTCGGCATAGAAGTTAAATAAGCCAGGGTGACAATATACAGCCTTGATGTACTCCTTTCCCAATTTTGAACCAGTCCATTGTTCCATGTCTGGTTCTGACTGTTGCCTCTTGATCTGCATACAGGTTTCTCAGGAGGTATGTAAGGTGATCTGGTATTCCTTTCTTTTGAAGAATTCTCCACAGTTTGTTGTGATCCACACAGTTAAAGCCTTTGGTTAGAGGTGGTTAAATCAATATATAGGACAGTCCTTCCTAGTCTTTGTTCTCCTCTGGCCAATTATCTCACCTCTTTTCCCATATCTGACCTTTCTTAGAACCCTCCCTGTTATGCACGCACAGCTTTTTGCCAAGATGGATTCTAGCACAAAGGCTAAAGGAAGGTTTGACAATACCTACTGTGGGATAATGCCCCTTCTCTTTTAACCCCCAAGGACCTTCCCTGTGCAGATTCGTTCAGGGAGGTTTCCTTGACCTCATGTGGTTGTCTTATCTCTTTAGCAGAGCCCAGTCTTGCCATTAACTTTGTCCTCTGGAGTAGGGAAAGGCAACCCACTCCAGTATTCTTGCCTGGAGAATTCCATGGACCAAGGAGCTTGGCGGGCTACAGTCCGTGGGGTTGCAAAGAGTCAGTCATGACTGAGCTACTAACACTTTCACTAGAGTTTCTAGGGCAAACAAAGATTCAATTTGTTCCACTTGACAAACTCCAGCTGCTCAGCTCGGAGACCCATCTACCTCCTACTTCAAAATAAGCTAGTCACAAAAGAACAAATAATGTGTGATTAAACTTATGTGGCGTCCCTAGAGCAGAGACATCACTTTGCCAACAAAGGTCCGTCTAGTCAAGGCTATGGTTTTTCCTGCAGTCATGTATGGATGTGAGAGTTGGACTGAGAAACTGAGCACCAAAGAATTGATGCTTTTGAACTGTGGTGTTGGAGAAGACTCTTGAGAGTCCCTTGGACTGCAAAGAGTATCGAGTCAGTGATGCCATCCAGCCATCTCATCCTTGGTCATCCCCTTCTCCTCCTGCCCCCAATCCCTCCCAGTATCAAAGTCCTTTAGACAGTAAATTTTATGTTATGTATCATTTACCACAATTAAAAATTTAAAAAGCAGAGTAACCCTCTGGTTATGGGAGCTGACCCTGGGGCGGGCGATGGGGCATGAATGCAGGAAGGGAGACCAAGCGGTGGCCAGGAGGGTGCTTCTGTGATGGTCCAGGTGAGAGGGGAGGAGGCCGGAGCCAGGGTAGTGGGTGTGGAGGTAGGGGGACGGGGTATATTCCAGTTAAAATTTGAGGTTGAAGCAAAAGGACTGCTGTAGGATTGGATATGGGGTCTGAGAGAAAGTGGGGCCAGGGTTTTTGGCCTGGGGAAGGGGATGGAGAGAGGTAGAAGGGTAGACGGGACAGTTCCTTGGCACACTGAGTTCAAGAAGTGTGAGCATATCTAAATGTCAGGATGGTCTCGGCCATGTAGCAGTGAACGGTGGCTCAAAGTGAGATCTGAATTCCACGCCCGGGAATTGAACCTGGGTAGTCTGGATGACCACTGGGAAAACCATAGCCTTGACCAGACGGACCTTTGTTGGCAAAGTAATGTCTCTGCTTTTTAATATGCTGTCTAGGTTGGTCATAACTTTCCTTCCAAGGAGTAAGGTCCGTCTAGTCAAGGCTATGGTTTTTCCAGTGGTCATGTATGGATGTGAGAGTTGGACTGTAAAGAAAGCTGAGCGCCGACAAATTGATGCTTTTGAACTGTGTTGTTGGAGAAGACTCTTGAGAGTCCCCTGGACTGCAAGGAGATCCAACCAGTCCATCCTAAAGGAGATCAGTCCTGGGTGTTCATTGGAAGGACTGATGTTGAAACTGAAACTCAAATACTTTGGCCACCTGATGCGAAGAGTTGACTCATTTGAAAAGACCCTGATGCTGGGAAAGATTGAGGGCAGGAGAAGGGGATTACAGAGGATAAGATGGTTGGATGGCATCATGGACATGGGTTTGGGTGGACTCTGGGAGGTGGTGATGGACAGGGAGGCCTGGCGTGCTGCGCTTCATGTGGTCGCAAAGAGTCGGACATGACTGAGCGATTGAACTCAACTGAACTGAGTCTGGATGAAAACCAGGAATCCTAGCCACCAGACCAGCAAGGGCTAGAGGCTAGAAGCTATTTTTCCCTGGATCTTTGCCCCCAGTGAAAACTACATTTCTCACTGAAGGAAGAATTGTAAATGCAGATAAAAAGTTTATTTAGAGACATAGCACAACAAGTGGGAGAGCAGGTAGAGAAACTGTTTAGTTACAATAGAAGCAAGGCAGAGACACACACCCAGAGAAAAAGTGTGTGGGCATTCCCGCTAGTGAGGAGGAGCACAGAAAAGAGGTGGTTAAGTCATTTATATAGGACAGTTCTTCCAGCATTTTGTTTACCTTTAACCAATTATCTGGTTTCTTTTTCCACACCTGACCAATCTTAGGACCCTCCCCAAGATGTATGTGCAACTTTTTTTCCAAGATGGGTTCCAGCCCAACGGTCTGTGTGATCCACATATTAACATCACATATTATGGGGTGATGCCCCCTCCTTTTGACCCCCAAGGAGCCTTTCTGCATGTGAAATGTCTCCCTTGCCCCAAGGATGGGAAATTCATGATGTCCTGACCTTTTAAGAGGTTTTAGTCCCACTGTCCCTGCCATAAAAATGCCCAATGTCTGGTTATTTACTCTATTCCTGTGCTGGTTTTTATATAGAGGTATAGATCTCAAAATATAGGCAGGAATCTAGTCATAAATATGTCATCCTGGAACCCATTTGTCTCTTGCTTTAGCAAATGTAAACAGGGTCTGGTTATGAATATCCTACCCAGAACTCATCGTCTTCTCACCCCAGGAGGTGTGAATAGGAGGCCAGTTATAAATACCTATCCTGGAGCCCATCTATCGCTGCCTCAGGACTGCTTGGCAATAGTCTGGGCCCACACCATAGGAAACCAGCAGCCCCCACTTCCCACTTCTGGGACATCTACCCTTGAATCCCAGCCCCCACCCCTAAAGAATACTCAGGCCATGTGTGGTGTTTCTACCCAGAGCCCCAGCTGAGGTCCCCAACAACTAGTGTCAACTAAACTATGAGTGAACACCTTTAGGAGATCTCAGCCTTGGACTCTGCTAACTGCAGCAGTCGGCATGCCTGCAAGAACCCACAGCACTGAGAGAGATGACAACTTGGCGGCTGCGGTCTACAGCCACCGAGTTTGGGGATGACTCACCATCCAGCGGTGCATAAATGTGACACACAGCTAACCAAATTATTGAGGAATCAATATGAGGCACAGTTTTGTTTTTTCCCCAGCTGCTGGGGAATAAAGTCTCCCTTGGGTCATCATAGCCTGATTCTTCACAGCTACTTCTGGTACCAAGAATGGTACTGCTCCAGTATTTAGGGCTGGCTGGTGTTTCTCTGATAAAATACCTGTCACAGCAACTGAACACCATGGATCTTGTTGGCACCAAATGATAAACAGCTGATGCAGGATGCCATGGTAACCCTGGTGGGACTCTAGCCTGTACCTGTTCCCTCTCCTTCTGCACGCCCAGGAGAGTCACCCTGCTGGCCCCTGAGGTCAGTCTGGTTGACATGTCCTACACAGAAGTGAGGTGTGTCCCCTCCACTGCTGGTGAAAGAGGCTCTAGCATCCCTTCTCGTTCCTGGAGATTGTGGAGGTGAAAGTCGGAAGGGGCTGCTCCACTAGGTGAGAGCCCTACAATCCGCTGAGCACAGCCCCTGCTGATTGAACTGGACACAGTCTGAACAAGAGTGAGTGATGTTGTTTGAGCCCCTGAGACTTAGGGGGTTGTTATGAACTGAGTGTTTTTTCCCTTCAGTCCATATACTGAAGCCCTAATTCCCACTGTGGCTATGCATCACAGGTGGGCCTTTAAGGAGGCACTTAGGGTAAAACGGGGTCTTAACGGTGTGGTTCTGACCCCATAGGACGAGTAGCCTAAGAAGAGACATCAGAAAGTACTCTCTCCCGCTCTCTGGACACACTCCAAGGCTACGTGAGGACACAGCAAGAAGGGGGCCACCTGCAAGCCCCTAAGAGAGCCCTCAACAGAAAACAAATCAGCCAGCACTTAGTTCTCGCCTCCAAGACCGTGTGATATAAATCTATTGTTTAAATTGCCCCTTCTGTGGTATTTGTTAGAGGTGCCTGAGCTGACTGAAGCAGGGGCTGTCAGTTTCAGCAGCATAGTCTTGCCCATCCTGATATAAAAAGTGGCTACTGTTTCTTGAGCCAAGAAGGCAAGTGTGGCAGTGGGCCATGTGGCCTGTAAGGGCAGTGTTGGAGGCAGAGGGGACAGCAAGTACTGAGGCCCGTCCATGGGGGGTAAGCCTGGTAAGCAAGAAAAGGTGTTCACTCCTCTTTCTTCCCAGGACAAGTTGGAATCGGTTTTCGGGGAGATTTGGGGCTGGCTCCCCTTCCGCTTCTCCTCTGTTGCTGAGTGAAGCCCTCTGCTCTAAAACGCTTGTGACAGAATGCTGCTCTCTTCCTCCTCCTTGGCAAGCTTGTCTCCCAATCCAGCTGAGACTCCTGGCCATGGTGTAGACGGGTCAGGGCCCAGCGTGCTGCATCACAAAGGCCTCACGCCCCTCTAGCTCTCCTGAGCAATGGCTCTGATGTCCAGCCAGCACTCTCCAGCCGGGCACCACGTCACTTCCTTCCCACCCTGCAGCACCCTGGGGCCATCTGGACACCTGTTCCCGTAACTCTCAGCTGTTGGGAGCTGGAGCAGGGTGGCGCCATCCTCCTGGCTCCATTTCACCCCGTCCCTCCAGTCCTCTGCTCTAGTAGCCCAGGGTCCAGACACGGGGGACAAAGCACCCACTTCCTGTTGAAGGTTAAGGTTAAGTCGCTCAGTCGTGTCCGACTCTTTGCGACCCCGTGGACTGTAACCTACTAGGCTTCTCCGTCCATGGGATTCTCCAGGCAAGAATACTGGAGTGGATGTTGAAGGCACCCCCTCAAACCCTCATGGTGGCTTCTCACCACCTCACTCTGATAAGGACATGGAGAGGGCCTGGTGGAGTTAGCATTTGTGACCGAACTCCGAGCCTTGCACAGAGCTGCTGAAGCCCCCCATGAGGGGCCTGGTTTCAGACAGCATCCATGTGCCCTGACATCACACTCGGCAGGATCAGGGTGGACCCTCCACTCCTGCCTGGCCCCACAAAGTTGAGCCCACAGGACCCTGGGAGGCACACAGCCGAGGGCGACTACTTGCCCCTCCCAGAAAAGCTGGAGAGGGCCTGAGTCTACCAGGGACCCCACAGCATGAATGCTGCACTCTCTGGTCAAGGACTGGATCTGGGCTTGCCCCCCAGTGCCCCCTGCATGACCTTCCCCTCACTGGAGAACCACACACACCTTCTGGCCTCAGAATTCCTCACTGGAACCCACTTGATGGAATAGCATCCCAGACCAGAAAGGATGCTGGCAGCAATGTAGCAGCTGAAAATGTGGAACCACCCAAGTGCCCCCTGCTGGAGGCTTTCCACATGAATCAGGACAGATGGACTGCCCCGTATAACATGTATCAAGATGTGTTTGTTAGTAACGGAAACTGTGACAAATGTGGCTTCAGGGTAGCACAGGCTCTTTCAGGACCACCAGCTCTTCTTCGTCAGGCTCTTCTCCTTACAGCCTAAGCGTGACTGCAGGGCCTCCAGGAAACAGGAAAGTTCAGACAGCAAACACCAGTGAGGTTCCTCAATGGCCAGACAGATCACACCCCAAATCTCAGAAGGCTAGAAGTCAGATTTCAACTGGTTCAGAGAGAAGTGGAGTCCAGGTACCTCCCCTCATTGAATGAAACACAGAAGTAGTGACCGAGGATGATTTCAGAGGCCCTGAAAGGTAAGGTCTGTACTTGGGACTCTCACTGCGGAAACCAGCTGCCATGATGTGAGGGGGTCTGGCCACTCGAGGTGGTCACCACTTCATGGGTCTCTGCTGACTCCTGGCAGCAACCCAGCCGACCAGAAGCACATGGGAGACGCCGCTGTGAGCACCGGCCAGCAGAGCCCAGCGGTCCTGGAATCCCAAGCTGTAATAACGAGAAACTACAGTTTTATGCTGCTACACTTGAGGCTCTGTGACACAGGGATTGAAAACTGAGACAGTAATTCTTACCTTTATTGTTTTTCAAAGAATTGTTTATTTCATACCTCTTACCACAACTCTACAGATAATGGATGCAGCATCCCAGCTGGGTCTCTGCTTGTAGGTACAAGGCAGCCAGCTGTAACTGTGAGGAGTCTGCTGCCATCTCCTCCACTCTGCTATGCAAAACTAGACGTGCCTAAAATGTCCTCCAGTCTCTTCAAAGGGGCCTCACTAGAGGGAGGCTGCAGCTGGTTTTGTGAACCTCAGTGGTGGTTTCAAGGAGCCCTGTCTATAAAAACAACTATGGCTGGGCTCCCCTGAGACAGGTCACCCCCTGAAAGGGTCCCCAACTCAATGCCCTGAGGGATCTCTAAGCCCGGAGGCTGATTTCACTGACCAGTCTTGAGCTGGACACATGTCGAGGTGCAGGTGTCAGTGGGTAGGGCGTCCTGGCCTCTGTTTTGGTCACCCTGGGACATAGGCTGCAGGCTGTCTGAGCATCACAGTTGGCCTGGAGGGAGGCAGGATCTGCCCTGGGCTTGCTGTATGCACCATCACCTGGGCGTGCGGTGAGCTGGTGGGGCCACTGGCGGTCCAGAAGTCCTTGTCCACGCCTCGGGCCATGCTGGTCAGCTCTCTGGTACCCTCGCCAAGGTCTCTGCAGGAAGAGGAAGGGTGAGTTTGGGGGAAGAGTGAGGACTCCATTTAACTCCAACTTTGCACCCATGCTGGGTACCCGGGCCCTGGTCTGCAATGGGTCTGGGATAGATTGCTGCCCCAAGGTGAGGGCCTCTGTTTCCTCTTGCCTTGTACCCAAGGAGGCCCCTCCATAGGCACCTCTTCCTGAGCCTCAAGTCCCTCCTTCATACAAGAGGGATGACTCAAGGAGCAGCACACCCACCTTCCTAGGGCTTTCTAGAGAAAGGAAGCTTATTCAGAGTGAGTGTAAACTATGTGGAAACAGCATGCCCTAGGCAGAGAAGGGACACTGGGGTCCCAGGAACATTCTGGAGGACACCCTCGATCTTGCCAGGCTCTCCTCTGGCACTCTGGGGCCAGATCTCCTACCTTCTAGATCTTCAGTTCCCTTGTGGCCTCCTCTGGCCCCCAAGCCACAAACCCACCCATTTTCCAAGCTGAGCAAACCCTGGCCCCCACCTTTGTCCACTTGGTCCTGCTCCTACCCACTTACACTGGATTCTGCTGCCTGAGGCTGCCTGGCTACTTCTTCCCCTTAAGATGCTCTCTCTTTCTTTCTCTCCAATACAGGCTCTCCCAATCTATTCACCTCAGGCACCACTTCTTCCAGGAAGCTTCCCCAGATTTCTGTTCCCACCCACATCTAGTCCTCAGGAAAGCTCTAGGAAGTAGTAGGAATTACGTTATCTGTTGGTTCAATGAATACGTGAGTGAATAATTAATTAGCAGAAAGGAATATCAGCTTAGTAAGCAAGTCCACTGACTCTGGAGCTAGACTTTGGAGCTGACTTCAAACCTAGCTTCATGCTTAGCAGTTGTGTTATTCTGGACAAGTTTCTCAAAATGGGATAAAAAAATAGTTCCTACTCCTTTGGTTAGAACAAGTAATATTTGGAAAAGCTCAGAACAGTGCCTGGCACAATGTGAATGCTGGGAAGCATTTATGAAAGAAAAGTAAGGTCAAGAGGCAAACTTCACCTTACTAAAGATGATTTCACCATCAATCAGTAGGAGAACTGGGGCATCTAGGCCTTGCCTAAGATGGTACATCCTGAAATGCAGCAAGTCCTTCCCTTATTCCATTGGGGCTCTTCCCAACTGAGACACCAGACAGTGTGTCACAGGTCTATAATGGGGAGAGGGTGTCACAGGGCAGGGGG
This sequence comes from Cephalophus harveyi, assembly GCA_006410635.1. Taxonomy (NCBI): domain Eukaryota; kingdom Metazoa; phylum Chordata; class Mammalia; order Artiodactyla; family Bovidae; genus Cephalophus; species Cephalophus harveyi. The sequence continues at coordinate 577,514 of SJYT01037265.1, read as the reverse complement.
CAATGGAGAAGCTCCAAAACCTGCCAAGGAAATATGACTATATGAAAAGGATGTGCACTACCAACATATCCTGTACATAATCTGAAAATAACTAAAATAAAAAGGAAAGTACTTGCAGCTGGCTGATGGGTAAGAATCTCTTCTACAATGTACACAAAGCTTCCAGTATCGATGAGAAAAAACATCAGGCAATTCGGCAGAGCAAACCAAAAATGACTAAAACCAGCAATGCTACTGGTAAGCAAAGGCAGGAGAAAATGCTCTTTCTCAATGTTAATCAAATAAATGCTGATGAAAACCACCGATGTAACTCCCACTTGCCAAGGAAGTGATGGAAAACAAATCATTAACGTTTGGCAATGGTTAGCTATAAAAATGGCTCAACTGGTGCTGGGTTCCTGGAGAAAGAATTTGGTAATAAAAATATTCAGACTTATTTGACCTAAACAATCTGTTCCTAGGATCGTCCCAAAATGCCATCTTAAAAAAGAAAAACAGCTCTAAGTACAGGCATTTACCTAAATCCGAGCACAGCACTTGAAGTGTTCGGAGTGAAGCTCCAGGGGCCTCAGACCACCATGGCAACACAATGTGTCAGGTCAGGTGGAAAGGGTGCAAGGTGGCATTCCCACCACGGCCACCACGATGTAGGCCTAATGTGTGTCCGAAGTTCAAGGGAAGGAGTAGGAAGTCAGTTCCTTCCCAGAGGCCTTACCACTCCAGGAGTCAGCCAGCCCCAGCACTGTGAGTGTGGACGTGGGATCAGACAGGCCCTGGCTACTCCTGCACAGGCCACCACCTCTAGCACCTCAGTTTCCTCACGTGCGTACCAGGGACAAGAGCAGAATTAACAACAACGGCTGGCACTCACTGAAACTGTACTCCGGGCCCAGTCGAGCCCACTGACTCGTATCACCTCAACAGGGCCAAGAAGTGAGGCCCACCATAATCCTCACTGTACAGGGGTGGAAAATGAGGCACGGGCAGTTGTCACACAGAGAGGTGTCAGGCTCAAGCAACCGGCTCCCTGGGAGGTTCCTGTGGGGATGGACTGAGGAAATGAGCAGAAACTGACCCTGTGATGCCAGGGCAGGGCAGAGAAAGCACTCAATGGGCCAGAACATCCTGTGCGAGAGAGGAGGTGATGCAGCTACCGAAGCCAGCAAGCCGAGAGCCCACGCTCCGCAGTGAGAGAAGCCATCACAAAGAGAAGCCTGCGTACTGCAACAAAGAGTAGCCCCCTCTTGCTACAACTAGAGAAAGCCCCCGCGCAGCAACGAAGACCCAGCACGGCCATAAATAAAAAAATTTTTTTTTAAGTTTGAGAGAAGAATACCTATGAGTTCAGAGTGATACAAAAATAACAAAACAAAATGAAAAGGAAAGGAAGGATAAGACAAAATCCATCTTCATTCCTCATAGAGGGAATAGCAGAATCACAGTGGAATTAAAATCATTATTCCATAACCCCCAGGGCCAAAACTGATTCTGGCTGGATCATCCTTGGATGCTAAGGCTACAGGTCAGGGGTCATGGGGGCAGCAGAGTGACCCTTAGCAGAATCCTGTCTTTGTCACTTGACAACGGGCTCATCTCAGCCAAAAGGGCCCAGACCTCATGCCTGCAGGGCGAGAGCCCAACCTACATCCGTGGTTCACACCAGCACCACCCCTGGGGCACCTGTACCAGAAATGCTGCCCTAGTGAGTCCTGCAGGAACGCTGAGACAGTCCAGAATACAGAGTCTGTAGGAGACCACCGGCCCCGAGTGTGCCAAGGGAAACACCACCGAAGACAAACATCCTGCCCGATGCAAGGAGCCCAGAGACCGGGAGGCCCTGGGACAGAGGGTGCTCACTCAAAGCTGGTAACAACACTGGGAGATGTTCTATCTGCAGTCCATGTTCAGCCAAGATTAGACTCCTTGAGTCAAAAAAAAGTATGTAAAAAATGTCCTTGTACTGGTTCATAAAAAGTGTGTGTGTGTGTATTTTGAAAGAGAGACAAGGAGAGACAGAAATGGAGAGACAGAGGAGCAGGGAGAGAGACGGGAGGACAGAGCAAACTGACAGGGCACTGTGGGTCCTGGTGAAGGGTAATACTCATTTCCAGAAGCTTCCTTCTCTGGACAAGGGGTGACAAGATAAAGACATGGAGTGGAGGGCAGCTCCAGGTGCTAGGGTACAGGTCAGGCACAGGTTGCAGCAGGACCATCAGCTTGTCCTACAGATGGGACTTGGGGCCTTGGTGGGCCTGGACACACAGCATGTGCGGACTATGAGGGCCCTTGGTGTCCAGGTTTTCTGGCCAAGCCAGACACTCCCCTGCCCTTATCACTGCCCCACCGCCCTCCTTGCCCTGCCCATGCCCACGTGGTGAAGCTGTGATTGTCGTGCACTTGGACAGGTTGGATCCTGGACACTCCACTGATGCTGCTGTCACTGTTGAGGCCCTTAAGGCCGAGGTAGGGAGCCTGTACCGTCTCCAAATCCTCGCTCCTCAGCTGGAGCCACAGTTGGTTTGCCCTGGGGAGAGATGGAGGAAAGACATTCAGGTGTGAGCATGTCCAGGACACTACCTGCAAGCCTCTGCAAGGCCAAGAGTGAGTATTTTAGGGCTGTACCGTTCTGCTGCTGTAGGGAGAAGGCAGTCATGGATGATGAGTAAGTGCCAGCAAAACTACTTACAAAGACAGGTGGTGGAAAGTTCTTGCGATGAATCAAGCCAGTGATGGTATAACACTGTGAAAATAACTAATGCCCCCAAATTGTGCACTGAAAGATGGCTCGCGTGGTAACTTTTATTATGTTATACATATTTTACCACTGTTTAAAAGAAAAATACCACCACCACCCCCCCACCCCGCCACCACACACACACACACAAAAAACAGGATAAATTTCTGTGAAGAATAGTAGAGGTGAGCCAGACTCCACCCGCAGGCCCTAGTTAACCATCGTGTGGCCAGCCCTGCGCGTCCACACACAGCAGAGCATACGCCGGGGGTGTGCAGTCTGCAGAATGAGAAAGTCCAGCATGTACCTGTCACCTCTCTTACAAAAGACCAAACAAGTGAGCCACGCACCCTGCACAGCCTAGATGCCCTGTGAACAGCAAGATGCCAAGATCCCAGCAGCCCCACTCCCTGACACCCCGGGGTCCCGACGAGACGAGCAGGTGCCCACAGCAGTGACAGGTCACCGTACCTGTCGGATCGCCGCTGCTCACTCCTCTTCACACACTTCACGAAGCAGCAGGTGAGGAAGGCCATGGACATGAGCATGATGATGGCGCAGCTGACGATTGAGGAGATCACGGCCACCTTGAAGCCAAAGGTTTCGTAGAGGGGCACAGCTGTGAGGGAGACAAGACCAGCTCTTGGGCCCAGCCTGGCATCAGGGAGCCCTGTTCCACGGGGAAGCCAGGGAAGTACGGACAGATGAGATGAAGGTCTGTGAAAACTGTTGTAGGGGTAGGACTACCAGGTAAGACTGCCCCCAAGAAGCACGTGTTGGAGCAGGGTTTTGGTGAGTGTGTAGGAGTTTTTGGTGGCATACTGGGGGAAGCTCTGACAGGGAGTTCAGTGATGGTCTCTTTGGCTCCATCCCCTGTAGACTGGACTGCTGAGAACAGAGAACGGTAGACAACACATGGTCTGCTTTCACAATGCCTCAAGCTGGCAAAACCCTTTGGGGGCCTATGTGCCTTCTTAGGTCACTTTCTAGGAAGGCGTGGAAAAAAGGAAACAGTGGTGGCTCAGAAGGTAAAGCGTCTGCCTGCAATGCAGGAGACCCAGGTTCAATCCCTGGGCTGGGAAGAGCCTCTGGAGAAGGAAATGGCACCCCACTCCAGTACTCTTGCCTGGAAAATCCCATGGACAGAGGAGCCTGGTAGGCTACAGTCCATGGGGTCACAAAGAGTCGGACATGACTGAGCGACTTCACTTTCGGTGTTTGGGGTCAAAGGGCCTTTGGCACATTATCAGCTATGTGCCAAAGAACTAGCTATGTGCCAAGAACTAGTTCTATCAGCTTCTAAAGGATGTTCTCGAAATTGAGTCCAGAATCCTAATTTGAACAACACTGCATATTTTCCCATGTAGTAGATAAAGATCACACTTTCCATTTCCGAGTCCCTCTGCCCTAACTGGACCCTGGCCGTCCCAAATGAAGACTACATTTCACAGCTTCCCTTCACATGACCACATTCTGGCCGGTGGTGAACAGCGGGGCAGGGGTGTGAGACAACTACTAAGAGCCTTTCTTGCCCTGCAACTAATCTGCTAACAACTGCATGGATCATGCAGTTGAGGTCATGCCCAGCAGAGGCACAATACAGAAGAGGCCTGCATCCCCACCATGGGGCACTATACAAGCCTTGGACTGCCCATCCTGAGGACCAGAGGCAAGAAAAACCTCTCATAATCCCCCATTACTTTGGTAACCCTCATTATCTTGGGTTTTCTATCTCTTGTTGGAGTCTAATCCTAAGAGACACTCTCCTTCTCAGAGATTCAACCATCACATGAGTATTTTAAAGGCTCTGAGAACGTCCTGCTGCCTGTTAACCCAGTCTTTTCCAAATCATATTGACTATAGAGCCCTTTTCAATGCTCAGTACACATTAACACAACATATGTAGGCTCACTTTGGAAAATGCAGTGCTAGGCATTATCCTTCAACACCCTGTATAGCAAATACAGAACACCATCTCCTCCTCCAGACTGAGCATCACAGCCAAGCCTAGAATTCTTGGCACATGGAATATCCTATTAAGGTTTGCAGCATCTGTGCATGAAATAACACATGAATGCATGCAGTTTTCTGCTTAACCGATAAAGTGCTAGCTCAGACGCATGAGTCACCTCTTGGAGATGACAAGCCAAGTCAGAGGCAGCACTAGAATCTGAAGCAGCTACTAGAACTTGAGTCTACACTGCAGACATGGAGCCCCAAGGGACCACCAGCCCTGGGAACAGGACCTTACACAGACACCCATGGAACCTTCTCTGTGGACACCCTTGCCACCCATGTGACAAAATCAGCACTCCCCCCAGGGGGCACTGCTGAGTTGGGGGCAGCTCAGGCAGAAAGGGCCTCACTCTTGCACATGGGTGTCCCTGAAGACCACTCAGCGATGTTCCCCTTCCAGGCACAGGTGAGGAGGCCAGACCCCACCATCTGGTGGCCTGAGGGGCAGTGGAACACGATGACAGTCCCCACAGAAGTGCCGTCCCCACGAAGTACTTGGAAGGTGCCCTGCAGGGGCTGCTGCAGTTGCACACACATGCCTAGGAGAGAAGAGAGGGGAGACAACGTGAGACCCCACCTTGGGGCAGGGGCTTGGCCGGAGACCTCACCCGGCCCAACGACCACGTGAGCTCTGGAGAAGGTCACACAGTCACCCAGACAAGGGTCAGTGGCATCCGCATGGCCAAAGTGTAATCCCTACATTAAGTGAAATCTAGAGGTGCTGAGGTCCAGAGGTGCTCCCAGGTCCAAGGAGCGGTGGCTGCACGGGCGCAGGAGGGCCGAGAGGAGCTACTCCACGTTCAAGGTCAGGAGGCACAGTGGTGAGGAGATATCCCTTGTCCAAGGTAAGAGAAACCCAAGTAAGACAGTAGGTGCTGCAAAAGTGCATCAGAGGGCAGATACACTGAAACCATATTCACAGAAAACTAGTCAATCTAATCACACTAGGACCACAGCCTTGTCTAACTCAGTGAAACTAAGCCATGCCCTGTGGGGCCACCCAAGATGGGCGGGTCATGATGGAGAGGTCTGACAGAAGGTGGTCCACTGGAGAAGGGAATGGCAAACCACTTCAGTATTCTTGCCTTGAGAACCCCATGAACAGTATGAAAAGGCAAAATGATAGGATACTGAAAGAGGAACTCCCCAGGTCAGTAGGTGCCCAATATGCTACTGGAGATCAGTGGAGAAATAACTCCAGAAAGAATGAAGGGATGGAGCCAAAGCAAAAACAATACCCAGTTGTGGATGTGACTGGTGATAGAAGCAAGGTCTGATGCTGTAAAGAGGAATACTGCATAGGAAGCTGGAATGTTAGGTCCATGAATAAAGGCAAATTGGAAGTGGTCAAACAGGAGATGGCAAGAGTGAACGTTGACATTCTAGGAATCAGTGAACTAAATGGACTGGAATGGGTGAATTTAACTCAGATGACCATCATATCTACTACTGTGGGCAGGAATCCCTCAGAAGAAATGGAATAGCAATCATGGTCAACAAAAGAGTCCGAAATGCAGTACTTGGATGCAGTTTCAAAAACGACAGAATGATCTCTGTTCGTTTCCAAGGCAAACCATTCAATATCACAGTAATCCAAGTCTATGCCCCAACCAGTAACGCTGAAGAAGCTGAAGTTGAACGGTTCTATGAAGACCTACAAGACCTTTTAGAACTAACACCCAAAAAAGATGTCCTTTTCATTATAGGGGACTGGAATGCAAAAGTAGGAAGTCAAGAAACACCTGGAGTAACAGGCAAATTTGGCCTTGGA